>JAIWNI010000067.1:0-155553 GCA_025331435.1 Choanephora cucurbitarum
ATAATGTCCAGCCAAACAGGACTGCACTTTCGGTACAGACGGGGCTCAAGACTAGTCTATTAATTGCTTATCCATCCATATGCTCCTAGGCACAGTCCTGACAATGCAGCAGCTCAAGACTTAGTCTATTAATTGCTAACTACATTGGGCCGAAGTATGTTGACAGAGAACCTACAAGAGAAGGAAAGTGTACAGTTAGTAGTGCTCCTCTACAATGATCAACCAGGACTATGTAGTTACCTTTGCAAGTGCATGTAGTGTAGAGAGACGCGTGTGACCAAACAGGACTGCACTTTCGGTACAGACGGGGCTCAAGACTAGTCTATTAATTGCTTATCCATCCATATGCTCCTAGGCACAGTCCTGACAATGCAGCAGCTCAAGACTTAGTCTATTAATTGCTAACTACATTGGGCCGAAGTATGTTGACAGAGAACCTACAAGAGAAGGAAAGTGTACAGTTAGTAGTGCTCCTCTACAATGATCAACCAGGACTATGTAGTTACCTTTGCAAGTGCATGTAGTGTAGAGAGACGCGTGTGACCAAACAGGACTGCACTTTCGGTACAGACGGGGCTCAAGACTAGTCTATTAATTGCTTATCCATCCATATGCTCCTAGGCACAGTCCTGACAATGCAGCAGCTCAAGACTTAGTCTATTAATTGCTAACTACATTGGGCCGAAGTATGTTGACAGAGAACCTACAAGAGAAGGAAAGTGTACAGTTAGTAGTGCTCCTCTACAATGATCAACCAGGACTATGTAGTTACCTTTGCAAGTGCATGTAGTGTAGAGAGACGCGTGTGACCAAACAGGACTGCACTTTCGGTACAGACGGGGCTCAAGACTAGTCTATTAATTGCTTATCCATCCATATGCTCCTAGGCACAGTCCTGACAATGCAGCAGCTCAAGACTTAGTCTATTAATTGCTAACTACATTGGGCCGAAGTATGTTGACAGAGAAACAGAAGAAGTTGGTCAAGTCAATTTTTTGAAGACTAATATTTTGTCTATAAACTGACGTCAGTTCATTTCAGCCAATGAGATCCAGGAGATTGTTTTTGCAAGACAAAAAATTAGTTAAGGTGGTTGAGTGTCAACCACAAACTGCGGCGTTATATACTGTCTCTCTTAAACAGTGTGACTCGTGATAGAAAAAAGTATTAAGAATGATACTTGATTCTTTTTCTTTTTATATTTATGTGTTTCAAATGACATACAACATGTTTTAGTGTAAAAGAGCTTATAAATTCTTTCATGAATACTGATTTCTGTGTGTATAATAATTTCTTTTTCCTTCGTCTATAATTCTACATCGATTCAAAAGATAAGTCAATCAGAGTACCTAAGACGCCAAAAGAGATTTTTAAATCAGGTCGTTTTTTGAAATTTTTGATCGCTTATACTATCTATGACTTTCCAAATTTGGAAAAGGAGTTACATTATTAATTTTGACAAGACGCGATCACTAATTATGCTTAAATAAACCTTTCTTTTCATGAGAGTTTAGTGCAAATACTATATCACGATATCCAGAGCCTATCCGCACATAAGGACCAAATTTCAGTAGATAACTGCTATCAACAAAGCGATGTTCTCTTGTTCAGTGAGACGTGGACTAATAGTCAAGATCTGATAGAAGTACCATCTTTTGTGCCAATAGCAAGAGCAAACTGTCCTCGAAACAGACGATTTGCTTTGGAACATGTTGCCTTGTTAAAGCCGTTCTAACCAGCGAAGTTACAAGAAACAATTCAGTGGTTATAGAAGTGAATAGAAAAGCTGTAATAGCAGTATCACACTTTGTTTACTGAGAGTCATTGATTCTATGACTCTATGCAGCTCCAAGGACAAGCGCTGATAAACTAATAGAGACTTTGACGCCTATCTTAAGTTCAGGCTTTAGCAGATGTTTAATAGTTGGTGATTTTAACATCAGCTTCTTGCAAGCATCAAGAAGAGCAGAGAGAATGAGAAACTTCTTCTCTTCATTTGGACTAGCATCTAGAACGATGGACAAGCCATCAACTATCTACAACACAAAAATTGACGAAGTTTTCTCAAACTTTAAGTTAGAAAACACGGGGTATTATGTGAGCTTGACTCCATCACCACACTACCCTATTTACATTCAGTGCACACAATCTTAGCAATAAAACCTTCGACAGCTTGTCTTTTTTCTTTTAATTTTTATTTAAATATTTCAAACACCGAAAACTGGGACAGACAGACAGACAGAACGTTTTCAATAGGCGTTTTTCAAACTCAGTTGAGTATATAACGCCTAAAAATGGGAAGCACTAAAGTAGAGTTGCAAAATCGAAGTTGCCACCCTCCTGCTCTGCTTTCTAATGACCATGTAGTTACTACTCAACACTCTCAAGTACATAGAAAATAACAAAAAAAAAGTCTTGAAAATGATATCAATTTTTTTACGGTATCCTATTTGAAAGTACATTAACAGTAGGCTGGATTTTCTTTGTTCCTGATCACTAATCTTAGTTTGAAAGGCATGCTGGCAACGAGACGGTATCAGATAACTGTCTTAATTTCACCCCAAATGTTACCCCACTGTACACTGTTATTTACTTTGATTTGATTAAGTCACAAAATGACCATACTGCAACGCCGACTTCTCAAGCTCAGACCATTCCCTTGATCTAGTCAAATGGTTGACTGAAATATAAACATGCATGCAATCTATGACCTACGACGTTTTATAACTTTTCTTCTTTTCCTCAACTTTTCTTTATTTCTTATGACATTCTTACTATTTTACATTTCACATCGTAAACCAACAACCACAATTGGTATGATTATATTACATGTTTTTTTTAAAAAAAATTCATTAACACAATAAACAATTGGTTTTTATTTTAAGGCAGAAGCTTAATCCGTCACAAAACAACTTGCAGAAGGCTCCTTATTTCTTGGATATATGCGAGATGAAACATGCTAAAAAAATAATGCAATGTTCTATTTTGCTTCAATCAAGCAATCATTCTGTCTCAATCGACAAAAGCACCTGCTTCTAATAATCTGGAAACATAGTATTTGAACAGCTGTAGAGCTTGCAAGAAACTGCGCTGCTTTCCTTCTCTTCTTGTTCTCTTATTTTTTATTTACATTACATGAAGCATTTGAAACGTCAATGAAAACAAAGTTGGCAGATTATAAGAGATGTTTTTGTAGCACAAACATTAAGCATATGATTACATAAGTATTGCATGGTCTGAGATCCAAGGAAATGGTCTTGGGAGACAGGCTTTATACTGTGCAACATTAAATAGTGTCTTGCGATTTAATTGAAATCTTGAACAACTTGAGCGATCATTGTAATAAGAAGACGTTCAAGGATGATGCTGTTGCTGAAGAGTTCAAGTCGTGTGTTTCAGATTTGATTAATCTCACTGGCTTCACAAAGTATTCAGAAAAATTGAACAAGATCAACGGGATAAGAGTTCAAAAAGCAAAAGTTGGATTTTTCTCTCTCTGATGATATTAAGCAAGATGATGTTGTATCGACCTACAACCCAAAGAGTGATGGCTAATGCGGTTTTAGAGCAGCAGCATATTTAATATATGGAGATGAAGAACAATTCACAAAGGTAAAAGAAGCTATGATCTCAGTGATGTCAAAAGAGTTCAAAAATGGCATGTCCTATGAAGACTTTTACCGAAGCTCAATTGGAATGACCGCAGATGAAGTAAAAATGGTTATCACATGTGGTATTGACTTGAACAAGAAAGAAGATGAAGTGACTGGATATGATCGCCATAAAAAAGCAAGAACAGCTGGCATGTCTTTTTGGTTTGACAGCATTGATTGCATGCAAGTACTTGCAGATGCATACGGTCGTCCTGTCTGTTATCATCCAGACTCTGCCAGCAAAAGCCAATTGGATGTAGCCTTGACATACTTTCCCTTAGTCTTGCCCAAGAGGCTAGATCAAAAGCCGGTGCCTCTGCATCTCCAGTACATAGGTGACATTCATTGGGGAGCTGTAAAACTCAAGAACTCCAGCAGCAACCTTCCTCCTGCAAGTAGAGTTTACTTTAACTCTCATCCTGACAATATAAAAAATTATAACTTGTATTGGAACAAATGGGAACAGTTCCCCAAAGAAAAAGCAGAGAAAAAGAATCAAAAATTACTTCAAGACATCATATCAATAGAATAACTAAACTTATATTCATAACATTCTTACTAGAACAGCTCTAATATACACTTGAAATAAAGGTAGTGGTATATAAGGGTAGTGGTATATAAAGCTTATATAATATTTTGAAACTCAGGTATGGATCGGGTGCGTCGTGGTATATAAGAATTTAGGGTCGTGGTATATAACTTTTCCCAACAGAAAACTCCTGTAGTAGTCAGACAGGCAATGTTCCAGTGGTATTATAGCTTGGTAATACCAATTTCCTGCAAGTGCTTAATACATACTTCTAACTTGTCATTAATGCGAGGGCCATGATCTTGCTTCTTTTAATGGAAAGTACAAAGAGGCTATCAACAATTTCATGAGCAAGAAAACAACGAATTCTAGGGCTTTACTTGACAAAATGTCCATCAAGTTGCTCGAGAATTATGATTCGTTGTTACCTGAAGAAAGACACGTGTTGAAGTAAGTTGTGAAGACAATAAGCCAAAGAGCCATAATGAATTAACATAAACAAAAAAACAAAAAATAAGGCTGAGCCTTTCATATGTTGTTGACTTGATTGATGGGAGTGAAAAGGTTTATAAGAGATATACAGTATGAACCGAAATAAGCTGCGGATTTACAAACTCCGCGATTTGAACACGTAACCCATTGTTGTTCTTTGTTAGTCTTTTCATCACTCTTTTCTTAATAAACATACGAAAATAAGCACTTCGACAGTTGTTCCCGCATCCAAAGAAGCTATCAAGCATCTTTCCGAATATAGTTATGGTAGTTGAGCTGGCACTTTTATGTATCAAAACAACATTGCTCAGATCGCCAGAGATCATGACCTCAACATCGTCATTTTTGAGTTCTGGCAAGAAGGTCTCTTTGACCACTTTTCGAGTAGCCGTGGGTCGTATGAACTTCAAATCATGTGCCGCAACAATAAAGCCAGCTCTGAAGCCCAGACATAAAGACTCACGTTTGGCTTGGGTTCTGTGATGGTATGGGGATGCTTTCATGCAAATGATGTTGGCCCTCTTGTGGTACAATATGGATCAATTGATCGAAAAGTATTTGTTCAATGTTTGGTTGATTGTTGCCTTCCTTGGATTGAAAAAGAGTCTGGGGAGACCAATATTGACTACATATTGTAGGAAGACAATGCTCCATGCCATGTAGGAGCATACTCTAGGTGTTTCAAGATGAAGACCATGACGAACATCCTTTATGGTGTAAGGTGCTTATTAAATTTAAAATCCGCAACTTATTTCCGTTCACACTGTATAAAAAGTGATCTTTTTTGGAAGAACCTGAGCGTGAAGAAAGAAGAAATCCTGGATGACAGCGAAGATAGCAAAATCGAAGAATATGCCAAGGACATTGTGGAGGTAATAGAGATTATTACTGTCGTTAAATAGGAAGCTAATTATTATAACTATTATTCCAGGCATGTAACAAAGATGTGGATGAAGCATTGGTCCTTGTGTTAGAAAAGAAGGTCGAGCTGATCAAGAAGAAGAAGAAAAACACCACTGAATACAGTCATCCCCCGATTTAGGGAACAGTCTTGGTTCCCTCGACACCGTTCCCTATTTCTCATAGCAATAGCAGGGATTTTTAGCGTTAAACGAACTTCGGTTCCCTCAAGACCGTTCCCTAAATCAAAATCGTTCCTTATATTTCGTTCCCTAAATCGGGGGATGACTGTACCAAGTATTAATGGCTTTTAATTATCTGTAAGTAATTTTATTTTTTCTTAAACACATACTTATGCTTTTGACTAGACTTGATAATGCTGATTCGTGGCTGTCTTCTTTCAAGCACTTTGAGGCTGAGTTAGTATCAAGGCTAAATGATCTGTTGAAAATCTTCTTCTCAAACACAGCAATCATCACTAAAATGTCAGTCATTCTTAATCACTTATCGAAACAGAAAGCACCTCTTTAACTAAGGTATTTTTTATTAGTGGAGAGACAACATCAGCTTCAACAAAGCAATCAAGGAATTCCAATGAATTCAATTTCTCAAAAAGCAGCTCAAGCAACTTCTTCATTTCCGGCTCAGCATCAGCATCAACAAGCAAATCAATCGCTGGAAGGAAGATTGATATTTTGATAAAATCAAAAGATATTGAATTGTCTTGCTGCGAGTTTAAAGCTTCTGCCTCCAAATGCTTAACTTCGTATCAGCGTAGTAAGAATCTGAGATTAAATCAAGAGATTAAAGAAGGCCTAAAGAAAGTAAATGTCAATACCCAAGTCATTGGTTTAAATTGGGAAGGTAATATAAGTCAATAAAGGTCTGCAAAGCGTAACTCACTCCTTTTTTTTTTTTTTAGGAAAATACGGGTATCTTTTTGGCTTGACTGAGTAAAATGGTGTGTATGTTGGTTACCATTTATGCAACCTTATATTTCCAGCAGCTATCAAGTCTGTTGATCGTCATTTTGTATCAACGTTAAAACACATTGCTTCGTGGAAGGTAATCCAAGTATAATAATAACATTTTTGCTTCTCTTATGCTTACCATCCACAATAGAACTTTCTTGTTGATTTGAACGCTAAAGCTGTAAATAGCAGATGCTTCTCAGTCACTACGAACCTGATTACCCGTTGACATGCCATACCCCCATCTATACCCCTAATAAACGTCAGCGTACTTCTGAATGAGGTGGCTTAATTTGTTTTCTATTAGATTTAAGCACACCATTTCTAGAGCACAAAAAAAAATCCAAATCAAAGCATCAACTGTTATATAATCAAAAGGTGTAATATTTTGAGACTTCAATTAGGGATGTAAACTCAGCAGGAGGCTGTAATAATATGATATAAGTATAAGATAAAAAACTACTATATCATATTATCACAGTATTCATAAGGACTCCACTAATCAATACTTTCTTTTTACTGATAGAGTAACTACTAAGAGCTTTATAGTAAGAGTATTCATTTTCTTGATTTGTCAGTGATACAAATTGTTGTCGGGTTTTTAATGGCTTGTGTGCGTGAGAGGTACTACAAAAGGTTAAGACATGGCTTCGCCTTTTCCGACTGATATTCCTACCTATCTCCCTTCTATGCCAGACTGGTTGATTGAGGTTGACCGTGGGGGCCTAACAGCTGTCTTTGATGTTACTTTGGGTCAGTACGCCGGTGGTGGGCAAAGGATAGGCAAGTGATCCCTACACGGATCCCGTTTTTGGTTCCTGCCCCTCTCAGACTTCCATCCACTAGCTGGAAGCTGTTTTGGCAACTACCCCTCCTACCAGCAGCCTTCGCACCTTGGTGGCGTCTTTTACATGATTGTGTAGCCAATGCTTCCAAGCTTCACAGCTGGAGGGTATCCTGGGTCACCACACCTTTGTGTCCGCTTGGCTGTCTCTTCCCTGAGACCGTTTTTCATCTTTTCGTTGAGTGCCCCTTTAAGTGTTAATATTGGACTCGGGTACTTGCCTTCTCCAACTTGAGGGAGGTTTTCCCTACAGCTCTTTCTGTCTGGACTGCTCTTCTTAGCCTCAAAAATGATTCCAACGAGACTCTCCCTGTCTCTACTCTATTGATATTGGGTACAGACTTGCAGGCCCTGTGGCGTTATCATTTTCGCTGTGTCTTTGATCAGGAACAATGGGGCAGCTTTTCAAAACTTTCTCAGTAGTCATAGATTTTTGACGGATTAACTTCCCTTTTATTTATATTCCGTAGCTGATTTTCAAATAAGTGCAAAAATAAAAACAAAAGGTAAAGACAAATAAAGTCGATTAGAATCAGAACGGCCAAATAGACAGATATGAATCTGATCCGCTTTTATTTCAAATATGCTCTTTCTATTTATAATTTTTATAATGACTGAGTAACAGTCCTTGATTAGACTGAGTGGCATGGATAATAGCTTATTTTGGTGTAATGGACAAAGAGTAAGTACCTCTTGTGTGTAAGCCATAATTTACTATTTATGCTTCGATCCAAGTGTCCTTTATGAACTATACTCTCTACCCTCCCCTTCCCCCTTCTTTTTTGGTTGGTTTCACCATGATTATTGATATATTGCCTAGAAGAAAAAAAGGTAGAGAAATCTCATTTGACTTTGAATATTATGTTAATTGAACAAGATCTATCGTTTCAATGACCACTTATTATTAGAAAAATGAGGCGATAGGCCTAGATCAAGTTAAGCGTGAATTAACTGGCTCTTTGTGAGGGATTCCTGTTTGAGTTACTGATATCAACGGCTAGCCATGGTAAGCGACGCATTCTTACCAAAACAAATTGTTTGAGTTTTGATGGCTGAGATTGTCTGCTGCATCTATTATAGATCCATTGTTCAGCTTAAGAATAATTCATAAGACTAAAAATCTAAAGAAAGTTTTACGTGTATGTATATAGGTTTATTACATCGAATGAAGACACAACTCAATTCAAGCTCATAGAAAGGCTGTGGATATAATCAACACAGTAACCGCAAACACAAAGAAAGCAATGATAGTGAAAGGTGTCAGAAGACCATACAGAGGCCAGAGTGATACATTGAAGGCTATAAATGCCATGACTGTACTTAGACTAGCTATTTGAATATAATTGCGTGTTGTTGGGTTCTGCTGCCAATTCTTGTATTCAACTCCTTTGATCTGTAATATAAGAAATACACTACACATAGTCAAGACAGATACACAACCCAAGTAGAAGACGAAGCCACTTGTTTGTTGCTGTCAGTAAACTAGGATGATAGACATATGTTTGTATTACCGATGTTCACTGAAAGTAGAGTCAGACAGAGTGGAAGCATAATACAATATAGCAAACGAGATGGCGAGTTGAGGCAAGACAGAGACAATTTCTTGAATAGGATGCTTATTTCTTCGTCTAACTTTAGTTTTACGAATTGGTACACGACTAGACATTATTCAAGCTGGCGTAAGAAAGAAACAAATTAAAAGAGAGAGAAAAGAGAAAAGCTGTTTATAGTGTGACAGATGAGTGTAGAAGTCGAATTCGGAGACTAAAATGTATGACCAACTCTTATTTCATCAAAGCATACTATTGTATTCAAATAAATGGTTGAGTATGTTTTCTCTCTCTCTTTGTAGCATATTTATGTCTCATGCCTGAACAGAAAATGCAATAACTTATTATCTTTATCTGACTTACTATAAAGAGATGTTGATAGTTACTAAAGAAAAAACTCTGGCACAACCACTCATACTTTGATGGTTCAGATGACTCCCAGACATAATCCCAACACTTCGTTTGAACACATTGTATCTGTATAGTCAATCTCGATATCAAAGACAACTTGGAATAGCGCGTGAGTCTCAAAAGATAAGAGCAACGAAAAAAGAGTACTGAGATAGTTGGCTCGATGAACCGAGAAATGCCTGCACACATACGCGAGATAAAAGTGTGTGTCGCGCATATAAGACTTTCATCAAACAGAAACCTACGATTTGAGTTTTTTTTCCTGGTCTATCGACTAAGAACTTGCATAACAATTATCTATCTAATTCTTGGGATTAAAGTCTTTGTTGAAGCTTAGAGTTTAACTTTAGACTTGAACCTGTCGTTAATTTTGCATTGTAAAAAGAAAAAATTCTGCGCCTGAGCTTTAAATTGCTTCACTTTTTTTTCACTGTCATTTTTTTGTTTAATTTTTTTCTTATACAACTATCTGCTTTCGATAATGGAAAGTCAAAACCCGCAGCAGCAGAAGATATTGACTTTGCTGAGGCAGAAGCAGAAAGAGCCAAGCAATAACGATCTCGAAACAGAATTCTTCAATGCAGCTTTAGAATACCTTTTAAATACCTCTACCGACCACTGGTGGTGCAACAAATCACTACTGCCGATCGCGCAAGAATCCTTATGGCTTTTTTCTTTACCTGATCACGATCCTATTATACAATATAAAACAAAGCTAAATAATCAATTAAAGACATGCACACACTGTGTAGAACACTATCAATCGTCCAAATCAAATATACGAAAAAGGTACATACTTATCTTTTCTTCTGATTTCATATGTGCTTATATGTTGATTTAGATATGAAGAAACATTTCCAGCAACTACAGTCAACGATTTCTTCGAAGGCATCAACCAATTTGACATAAGTCGTGTCATGTCCACACTAGAGAACGAGTCAAGCTCATTCAGTATGACCAATGAAGTGATGTGTGCTATTTTAGAAATCATTTATGCACCTCACTTGTTGAGCAACAGTTCATTAGATGAGATCTTTGGCAATACCTTCAACTTAATTCAAAAGACAGGCTCATTTCCTACTTTTCATGTTCAAACAACACCCTATATCTTTCGAATGACAGTCTATCACCATCGTGTCGTTCGATTTTGGGCCAGAAAGTTGTTAGAAAAATACATCACTGTGGATCACTATGTCCTTCTGGAAGAAGATTTCTTAAAGATGAAGAGCATTATTTATGGCATGTTTAAATCATTCTCTATTGAAGATGAGTTTACAGACATCAATCGAGAATGTCCTTTCAGAATCATTCCAGATTTGGGCGAGTTTTGGAAAGCCTTTCGATTGTTCGCCACACTAGCACCTTCTGATATGCTTTTGGCCTGTCTTAAAGAATCTAACACCTCAATGCCTGATCTGATTCAAGCACAACTTTCGACTTCAGCAGAATGGTTAGGAGAGATTTTGAAGACAATGACAAGTATGTTACTCAAGATGCAGGCTGGATTTTGGGGCACTATTTCAGAGAACAGCAGCATTTACTATGATATTATGAAGCGTATTTGCGAGCATACCGTTTTCTTGACAGCAATGAAGATTGCCCGAGAAGGCAACATTGGCAAGATCCTACAACGTGATGGCAGTCCTTATCCCGATGATAAATTAATGGCCAAGATCAAAAGCATGTTGGAATGGATTTACCCTTTTTGGTCATCTCTGCGTCATACACATATAGAGAAAGAGATCACTCAAAAGACACTAGACATCACGTTTGGTTATTTCCAGATGAACACATGGGGTGTTATGAGTAAGGCCTATTGTGCTGAGCTTGGGCTACAAATCATTGATCAATGTATCGCAGACAACTCAGTCCCCACTGACAAAGTGAACGAATATATTCTCAAAATTATTGGATTTGCCGTGACAGACGAAAAGACATTACCTACATTAGTACAACATATGCCAAAGGTTGCTAAAAACATTCTATCCGATCTTGTCGACCGAGATTCATCTTGGCTAAATAAGGCATTTGCTATTGCCTATCAAGTGGATGATGGTGAGGTGGAAGATGATGCTTTGGCAGGTGACAAGATGGACCTGAAGGAGATAGACAAAAAATCGCCTTACGAACAGATATGGGCTTCAATCAAGGGGTTTTTGAATAAGGATGTACAAAAGTATCCTTGGTTGGCCACTCTCTTGTTTAAGGCATATGCCAATGTTGCTTCTATGGATATTCCTGATCTTTTGAACGAATCTGGACTTTCATCAGATCGCAAGTGTCTTGTGCTAAGAATTACAGACATTCGTCTTACAACCGCTCGAACGCTTCAAGTCTTGTCCAACCTGGATTGGAAGATTCGCAAATCATTTTATCAAAACAACAGCGAGATGATCAAACCCCTACTGCATTTAGTGTGCTCACCTTATCCTGAACTCAAACAGAGCACATCTAAACTGATACAGCAACAGCCTCGACCCATCAGTGATTACGATCTCTATCATGAACTCTTTTATCTGGCTAATCCACTCAAGGCAATTGAAGCATTTACTTCTATTCTTCGTGAGTTTACCCAACTCAACAATGCACCGCAACTAGATGTCTTTAAATCAGTACCTACCATTGTTTCTTTCTTGACAATTCAACTTGAATTATTGGTTCAAAAGGACGATGGGTATCTGACATCATCCTCTTTAGCCAAGGAAGATGAGGATAGCATCATTCAAGAGTTCTGGGATGTCTGTTGGCGTGTAATTGGTGTGATATTTGAAAAGGGACTTGTATGGGCTACAAAATATAAACCATCTGCAGTGGTCAATCTTATTTTACCTACATTGGATGCTGCTCGCCATCTAATGACCAACAAAAGCATGTTTGAGACTGCCATTCAAACGACTACTGGCCAAGAGAAAGTATCGCTTGCCTATGACAATATGAGCACAATGACAGATTCCCTTTCTCACTGGATCTATGTCACACGAAAGGACATGATTTCCCGCTTGGTACCCTTGATCGTGACGATCCTCAAGACGTTACAAAAAGCAGAAATCAAGATCTCTGTCGAAGCCTATGATCGACTCATGACAGCTGCTACAGGTGTCAATGATAGCAAGCTAACCGATGAAGAGCGGACCAAGTTGTTTATGGCATTAAGTGCACATGAACCTACCAATTTCATCTTCCTAAATGACGATAGTGACGATGAAGACGTGGAGTGGCAAACGATCAACACTGCCAAGGATTCGTCGTCATCCAAACCACCTAAGCGACACCAACTGACATTGGATCAGAGTTTCTCTCAGGTGAGCATCAAGAGTCCTTCACGAGCTATGAGTTCAGATTCGAGAATTACAAAGTCCATTCCGCCTACAACAGCAGAAGCACCTCAAGAAATCTCAGATGATGAAGTATTTGATGACATAGATATGTCTGAAATTCCAGATGAATGGCTGCAGATGGGGTCTGGATCTGAGAGCCAGCATGTGACAACAAATGATAGTCTGATGGATGTGGATAGACAAGGCGATGCCAATGCAGCCACTAACAAGTTGCGTCCCAGTGTAGCTCGATTCTATCCTCCGGAGACCAAGACACCTACCTTTGCTGTCACCAGTAAAGGTCGAAAGCTGCGCCCACCTGCTATGGGATTTTCTTCCAAGATGCGCAGTTTGAGAGAGGAACATCGAGCCGAACGTCGTTTGATTGCTGCTGCTAAGTCGCCTTCAGCAGCAGGTATTGTACGTCAGCGCTATGGTGGCAATCATTCATCAGACTCTTCGTCTTCTTCGGAGGATGAGGGAGATGAAGGAGGCGATGATTCTGGCCTTTGGGGATTGATCCATGATATGGATGACGGCCCACCTTCAATCAAAGACAACAAGCCAAGACAAGTCAAGGCTGAATCAGCTAGTGTGAAAGCATTATTCGAAAGCAAGCCTAAGCGTGCTGTCAAGCTGATAGAAACACCCATCACAAACGACTACCTTGAGCGTAAGTTTAAGGCCAAGGCACAGGAACAGAGACGTCGACAAAAGATCACACCAAGTATCGATCGATTGTTCAAGGCAATCTTGTCCTGGGACATGACTGAAACCAGAGAGATTCCGCCTAATACGAATGAAGCCATGTACAACAACGTGCCTTCTACATTCGCCAGCTTTGAAGAATACCGTTCGACATTTGAGCCTCTTTTGATTCTTGAGACCTGGTGCCAGCTTCAGAGAGCTAAAGAGCAACTAAGCCAGAATGATGTGTTGGAGCGATGTTTAGTGGAAGGACGATGCCATACCAATGATTTTGTCGATATCACATTTGGCATGCCAATGAGCTTGATTGCCAACAATCTTTCACAAGACGACTTAGTCTGTGTCGCTAATCATTTTGGACCTCATTTCTTTTCAAACGATGAAATGGCTCCATGGCGAGGCAAGTCATTTTTAGGTAAAGTGACTTCAATTAACCAAAAGAAGAATATGGGCGAAGTGGTCGTCCGAAGTTATTTCACGACAGATCGTATCAGTACTTTGAATTCTGTATCTCCAAAAACATCTTGGTGTATCCTAAAGGTGATGAGGTAAAGAGAGAAAACAATGATTGATTTTGAAATCGTATGTTGATTCATTTTTTATGGTATAGTTTAACTACAACCATGCGTGAATATGCTGCTTTAGAAGGTTTAGAATATTATGATTTGGGTAAAGATATTATTCAACCCAAACTGTCTTCTCAGCCTCATATCAGCTCATCTACCATTCGACATTACTGTGAGAGGTATGATGTGAATGAGCCTCAATCGATTGCCATTGTATCTGCCATTCAAAAGAAGCGAGGTTTCTCTCTGATTCAAGGGTAAAATATTATATAGAAACAAAGAAAATTGATTGAATCAAAGGATTAACTTTTTATGTTTCTTTCTCACTTAGTCCCCCTGGTACAGGTAAAACAAAGACTATTCTATCTTTAATTGTTTCCTTATTGGATCAGCGTGCAAATGCGACATCAACTGATTCAACTCAGCCTTATGGAGCCGGTAAATTACTTGTGTGTGCACCGAGTAATGCAGCTGTGGATGAAATTGCCAAGCGTCTAAAAGAAGGTGTGATGACATCTAACGGTATGCGTACACCCAATGTTGTCAGAATTGGTGTTGCCGATTCTGTCAATGCAAGTGTCAAGGACCGTATTCTTGAACGATTGATTGAAGCTGAAATGGATGCCTCTAACGGTGAATCAACAGGCCCAAATGGTAACAACAAATGGGGTTCCAGACTGGATAGTTTACATCAAGACATTCGTACTATTCAGATAAGTTTGGACGATGTTGATCGTGAAATCACTCAGTCAGGTAGCGATATGGTGCAGATGGCCATCTTGAGAGATAAGCGTAAGGCCTTGGGTGCCAAATTGGTGAAGGCCAAGATCATGTTGAAGGATACCTATCAAGATCAAAAAAACCATGGCCGAGAAATGGAAGTCTCTCGTATTCGTGCTCGTCAAAAGGTATTTGCCAATGCAGATGTCGTTTGTGCTACCCTGAGTGGAAGTGGTCATGATATGTTGACTGCTATGGGTGTATCTTTTGAGACTGTTATTGTGGATGAAGCTGCTCAATCGATTGAAATTAGTTCACTCATTCCTCTCAAATTTGATACACAACGATGTATTCTTGTAGGCGGTAATGTATAAAAAAAAATGGTATAGTGTTCTTTGACTCATGTCTCTATATAGATCCTAATCAGTTGCCGCCTACAGTCATGTCTACATTGGCTGCAAAGTACGACTATCAACAAAGTTTGTTTATGCGATTAGAAAAAACGATAGAAAAAGAAGTCAACTTATTAAGGTAAAGAGTGAAAAAAATAGTTCGAGCGATATCTTGACTAATACTTGTACTTTCAATCAGTATTCAATATCGTATGCACCCTGATATCAGTCGATTTCCTAGTAAAATGTTTTATCAATCCCGTCTATTGGATGGTCCCAACATGGCTACAGTTTCATCTGCTGAATGGCATAAATTACCTGAATTCCCTCCCTATCGGTTCTTTAATGTACTTGATGGTCAAGAAAAAGTAGGCCGTGGTAAATCTATTTTCAATGTTGCTGAAGCAGATGCTGCTGTAGCACTTGTAGATATGCTATGTTCAAGACTACCTACGATTAAGGTAATGTGTGTTATACTTTTCTAAAAGATGCTTCTAAAGCCTAACTCTTTTTCGAAATAAGTTTGCTTCTAAAATTGGTGTAATTACACCATATAAGCAACAAGTGGGTCAATTGAAATCTCGCTTCCAAAGACGATTTGGTAACGCTATCATGGATGTGATTGATTTCAATACAGTAGATGGCTTTCAAGGTCAAGAAAAAGAAATCATCATCTTTTCTTGTGTAAGAGCAGGCTCAGGTAACAAAAAAAAAAAGAACATGATATCCCCTCCAAAGAGAGAGAGTACTAACTCAACTGCATATAGGCCGCGGTATTGGTTTTTTGGCTGATGTGAGACGTATGAATGTAGGTTTAACTCGTGCTAAATGCTCTTTATTTGTATTGGGCCATGCTCGTTCTTTGTCCCATAGTGATCGTTGGGGTGAATTGGTACGAGATGCCCAAAGTCGATCGTTGATTACAGACGTAAGTTGCTCTAAGAAAGCAAAGAAGTTGTTGCCTAACTTCATGCCATAGTGTGAATTCCCTTACTTTCGTCATTATATGAATGATGCTTCTATACCCCAAAATATTTTTGAGAGAAATATTGTTATTACAAAGCAACCTGTATTACCTCGACGAAAGGGACCTGTCAAGATTGACCAACCTAGTTCAACACCAGACGAAGCCAGTCCACTATCTTCTCCTGGTGTTGAACCTATTGGCTCAAAACGTAAGAACTCCCCACCTCCCTATGCCTCTAGAAAGAGACCTCATCACTCTGTACCTGAGGATGTTACTATGGAAGACAACAATCGATCTTTTATTCAAAAGGTCCGCCAGGAAAAAGAAAAAAAATCATCAAGTCGAGGAGTGCCTATTGTAGCACCATCGAATGCATCTGGATCAAAAAAGATATCAATGAATGATTATAAAAGCATCAGAGGTCATCATGGTAACAGCAACAACGGTAGTAGTTTATTCATAAATAAACGAAGACCCCAAGCATCTGTAAGTATAAAAGGTTTCGGCATATTGAAGAACTATATATATTAAATACTTGATTTAGCGGCCTCAGCATGAGCAGCAAAAAAATTGGCCTGAAGGTGTAGGAGCTAGAGAACGGGCTGTGATGAATGTAAGTCTAGGTTAGGATGGTCTAAGTGACAGAGTAAAAAATTGACTTTTTTTTTTCTTAATAAAACACAGCATGCAGCTGATAGAGACCGAATGAGACAATATAGAGAAGAAGAGCGTCGTCGAATGGATGGTCCACCGTCATCCAAAAGAGATCCTGTTCGCAACATTAACAGTCTTGTTGATGATGCGCAAAATCGTTACAATCGAAATCAATCAAGACGATTTTAATAGCATTGTGTAGTTTAACCTTAGATTTTGAAAAAAAAAAATTGTATATATCATTACCTTTTGGAATCTTATCATTCTGTTTTCTTTGCTTTATGACTTTATGTTTGGAAGCCTTTACGTTGATGAGTTCCTTGACAACACAGAGAAAAATAGCAAGAGTATAATGTGATATATCAATAGACGAACATTACATTTTAGGCTCTTCGTTTTATTCAGAAGAGAAAGAAGGGTTATAGATGTATTGATTTTCACTTATGAAGTTCAAATATGAATACGAATGAATGATAACAATAATGATAATAAAAAAGAGAGAGAAGAGAAGAAGCAGAAATGCGTGTTTGTGTGTATGTATATGTATAGGTACTAAAAGAAACTTAGTAGAAGGAAATATTTGAGTCACCTTCAGCTGGAGCATCTAGATCAACATAAGATTTCATTTGGCGAGGGTCTTTAGGCATTGAATCATCTAAATCCATCATCAAAGCAGCACTGCTGCTAGTGGGACGAGACTGCTTTCTACCTGAAGCTCCCCAAGCATCATTAGCATTAGCACCAAAGCCAATGCGAGGTATCTGATCCCAAGGTGTACCAGCCATAGCGGCAGTAGGAGGAGCCATACGCATGTTTGGAGCCAACACAAATTGTTGAGGATGGAAAGACATGGCTTGTAATGGCATCATGTTTTGATTGTTATTGGGAGTTGAGTTGGGTACAATATGGTTAGGATCCAAAACATAGTTGTTGTAGTATTCAACTTCATTTCTGATACGATCTATCTCTTCAGGATGTTTGGATAAAATGTGCTTCTCAACATAATCAAATCCTTTAAATGCCTTGGAACAGCCAGTGACTTGACATTTGAATTTAGACTCATGTTCTTTTAATACATGTTCCTTTACGAAATCATCCACCTCTCTAATCAAAAATTAGCAACAAGCAATCTCTGTACTATAACTCGTAACTTACGTCTGAAAAATACGTCCACCTAAGCGTTTGATTTCACGATCATCTGGTGTGTGTATCTTCAACGAGATTCTTTGATCCAAATTCTTTGCCCATTGTTGAACTTGGAAGTGAAATAGATTAGTCGAGTTACGCACCACCCTAATTGAGTGCTTACCTCCTCTTTCTGCTTTGGCAGCTTGTTTAGAATCAGTAGGTGACTTATCGGCCAAGGTAGTTGTAGTACGGCAATGAGGTTCAAAGCATTTTCTTGATAGCTCCTCAAGCGAATCACACTCAAGTGCACAATAATAACAATACATGTGGACTCTTCTCAAATAAGCAATGATCATATCCAACGTTTTCTTGGTAGATTCATCTGATTGAAGAGCGCGTGATTCAACTGCTTTTAGGCCTTCAGGTGTGTCTTCCCCTAACATGGCCTCAAGAGCAAGGGCAAGTTCTTTAGCCTGTTCCAAATCCTTTTGCAAACGCTCTGGTGTATTGGCGATATCGGGGGCAACACGAGGAACACGATTTTGAGGTGCGTTCTTGCGGTTCATAGCCAAATGAAACACAAAATCATCTACCTTTTGACTATCTAACTCTTCAAATGCCTTCTTAATATCTGTACCTGGTTTAAAGTTGATCCAACCAATACGATGGAATTTCTTATTGGGTCCAGGCTCTGATAAAGCAAGATAATCAAATCCTTCTACTTTGCTACACATCTGGTTTGTATGGATAATAAGCGTGAATAATTTCAATCATAATGTGCATAGCCTATGCTTCATAGATACCTCCAAGATCTTTTCTCTGGCAATAGTAGGGGGTACGGTTTTAATAACAAGCCTAGATTCAAATTCAACATTTTCATCATCCTCTTCATTTGTTTCTATTGCTTCAGGAATCTGCTCCTCTTCTTCATGTGTTGTAGGTGAATCGTCTTTGTCGAAACAGACTTCATCATATTGTCCATTCTCCAATTCCTGTAAAAACTCATTCAAATAACGACGTCTACGTTCTTTCACATCTTCTTGTCGTGGACGAGAAATAGTGGGATGATATTTCTCTTGAAACCATTCTTTGTCCTTATTAGCATTAAAGAACTGAGCAAGTTGGCGAGCAGCAAATTTTTCCTTATAGTGAGCGAATCGCTTTTGCATGTCTTCATCATCTACTCGTCTGCTGCTAGTGCGTTTGGTATATTCTGAAAATTGCTTGAAAGGTACAAGGTAATCAAGTTGTGTAGGATCAACAAGAGGAAATCTATAGAACATAACCCATCAATCTGTGTGTGTATATAACTGCTTATAAGTAACCAGAGTGACATTTACCTGCCTACACCTCCATTCCAATTTTGATTGACCATCTGAGGATTCATCATATCTATCATAAGAGAGGTTAAACATTGTCATTTAAAGCAATCACTACTGGTTCTTTACCTATCATTGGATAACCACCTAGGTTAGGGCTGTTGTTATTATTGACAAATGGATGAGAAAGCGTGTTACCACCACCTGCAGGTGCTTCAGGTTTACTACCATACCGAGGACCAGGTACATATCCATCTCGTTCATAATTGGGAATATAATGATCAGTTTCTGGATCATTTCTGTAATCTCTGTTGCTTCTGCCGTAATTTCTCATTGGTGGAGGTGAATAAGAAGGTCTTCTCTTATGGCGACGGTCTACACAGAACGATGGTTGGATTGTGACGAAGCAAAACGATGGAGTAATAATATATATATAAAAAAAAGGGAATATAGGTTTTTGTTTTAGAGGAAATGTATTTTGAAAAAAAGTAGAAGAGAGAGAGAGAGAGAGATAGGATATGTATATAAAGGCAAGTATGTATATATATATGTGTGTGTGTATATATCCATTCGTGTGTGTACGCATATATATATATATCTGTGTGTGTGTGCGTGTGTATGTATAGATAGAATGGCATATACACTACAGATATATCTATACACATACATATGCAAATACACATATACAGACACATAGAGAGAAATAGATATCATATGTAGGTGCGTGTGTGTGTGTGTGTGTGTGTGTATTCCTCTTTATAAAATAATAATACCTTCAGGAGGAGTTGGACTACGTCGACCACGCTTCTTTCGATCATAACGGTCGTAATCTTCAGCATATCTATCACGTTCTAAACTTCTCTCATGTCTGAACTTGTCTCTGCCGTGGCTACGAGAGACAGTTTCGTCGTCAGACCACTCGTTGTATGCCATTATTATACTTCAAGATATACAATATAAGAAAAAGAAAAAAAAAAGACAAAGAAAGCAATTTCTAAAAATAAGTAAATTATGTTGATGACGTCCCCTCTATTAATTCTGAGTTCATTAAGCTCTTTCCCTCTCTTTCTTTTCATATTGTTTACTTGCTTTTACTTTGCTATTGGAAAGATACCTCTCTCTCTCTCTCTTTTTCTTTACTGCCAACTTGACGAGCAAGAACGATAAAATAAAGATGTTTTTGTTGCTACTCTAAGAGAAGCCAAATGGTCTGTCAATAATGCTAGTTCAGTTTTGCAAACAATTCTCGTCGACAGTTTTTTCTAACTAGATTCTTGCAGTACTGTTCAATGAGTCGAAAGCAGGTTTCGCTATGAGCGGAATGACTGAGCGTGTAATGCATGCAGCCAACTGAAACATGCTGTGCTCCTTTGCCCTGTCTCGATCGAGAATCTTCTTATTCAGACTTGTCATAATAGAATCAAGTGCACTCAAACAACCAAAGGCTAACTATTGTTTCTTACCCTTATAGCTAGATGTATGCAGGGAAAATAATGCTTTGAGGGCCATCTCACAAATATCTGTCTTGATCTATAATGTTTTCATTGACATATCTCATAATTTAAGCGCATAAGTTTGATAGAAGCAATCATCTGACAAGTTCCTATATATAACAACTTATCTTCACAATGGTTTAGACGTGTAAATAAGACTTTCACTTCTGTTGCATTCTAACATGGTGTAAGAACATCATCCAGTGATCTATTAGTTACCTTCTCTTTGAGAATAAGGAACACTTTGTTGCATGAAACGAGTCTGTCTTATGATATGTTGAGGATACTAAAAGCAATGTGTGCCGGGCACAACATAGCTTTGTCTCAATTGCTTCCCTATACTTGGACACAAACTTACAAAAGGCTTAATGCTACTGGATTGACAGTACAAATGTACGGCTTGAAACAGTAGTGCTTATTTCGATGCTTTAAAAAAAAAAAGGTCTATTAAAGTTTCGAGCTGTTTCAAGTATGCTATTATGGTTGTTTGCATAATAACATCCCCCTCTTTATACTACCTAATATTAGGTTTGACTTTTGTAGTTTGGGTTTGTCCGTTTGTTGTGCTTGACTGCTTGAGGCTTGTTTTAGGTTGCTAATGCAAGAGCATAGCTGATAGAAACTAGTTAACCTTCTTACCATATTGACGGCGCAGCTTCATTTATGTGATGAAAATGCCTCCATTGATCATGATGTATCTATTTTAAAGTAACTTGATATAGCGCACCAACACTATGTTCAATTTGAAGTCTCCTTAATTTGAGCGCTTGATGGATTAGTCTAGAATATCACTGTAAAAAAATTAGGGGTCACTGTAAAAAAATTAGGGGTCGTTTAAAGGTTTTTTAAAGGTCAAAAGACCCCGATTTTAAAAGGCTAAAATGTCGAAATCAAAGGTTATTTAAAGGCTAAATTGTCGAGGTTTTTTAAAGGTTTTTTAAAGGTTTTTTTGCATTCGCCTGCAAAGGGTCATTTAGAGGTCTTTTAGAGGTCATTTCGAGGTTTTTAAAACGGGTCCTTTATTGGCCTTTATTTCAGGGTTTTTCAATGGTTTGTACATTCGAGAAAAAGGTCTTTTAGAGGTTCAAATTAAACGCATTTTATTGGTTATAAATGAATGTCTTTAATTATGCTTGGAAAGCTACATAATCGCTTCCAGCCAATGCTTGTGGAATCGAAACAGCAGATATAAGGAAAAAAACATTTTATTCAAGCAAAAAAGAAGTCAATTAGCTAGCAGCAGAAGCGTTTCTTGCAGCAGCTCTTGCAGCAAGAAGAGCTTCCCTTTTTCGGCTACAAATACATTAAATTACAATTAGTAATGGTGCCGTTTACTTGCAATTATTTACTTACTGTCGCTTGGCAAATTCTGTCCAAGAGTTTTGGATAGCAAATCCAACAGGCCAGTACGACTCGCACTCATGAAGAAAGGACAGCTCTTCATGTGCTTTGAGCAACAGATCAAGTGCTGTTTGCTGCATAACAGACTTACCTTGAGCAGGGACCTTTGTGTAGCTGGCGCCCGGATTGCCTTCGCTGTTGGCATAGATGGTGCATGCTTTGAGAGCCATGCTGCCAAAGTCCTTGAAGAGGGCCTTTAGCTCTTCCTCAGTATGATCAGGAAGAGCGTCGGCCAGAACCCATCTTATACTTGCTCCAGGATTTGTTCGCTTAGGCATGTTATACCTGAAGGTTCTTGCCATGGAGGTGGTGGTGGTGGTGGCGGGGCTTTGGTCACTGCTTAGTAGCTGAACCTGTTGATTAAGACCAGTGATTTCTTCACCAAGTTCATGAACTAGGTCAGAAAGTATCTCATTCTGCTTTTCAACTGCAGTAAGACGTTCAACAACTTGACCAAATGCGGCCAAAAGGTCAGTTACGTACTTGGGAGTGGGAGCCATTTCGATATTGTTCTACAGATTAAACAAAAAGCAATAAGCTATCGACTCATTATCACTATTCATAGAACACAAATAAACCACATCAATTGAGCAATACCTTTGATTTGATAATATAAGTTGAAATGGAATGGCGATTAGTTGAATGACAAGCAATTTTTTACTATTATTTACCTTAAAATTGAATAAGTGAGGGAGAAAGAGAAAAAAGAGAAATTAATAATCGTGAAAAAAGTTTTTTTCTTTTACCTAGAAAACCGCAGTGGCTTCGAAAATGGGGGACTGCATCCGCAGTATATTTGCAAAGTAAATTGTTCAAAAGGTTAGCTTGTCAAGACTTTCTGCTTTGCAATACACAAAGGCATTTTTAATTGGAGCGGCATAGTTAGAATTCGTAGTAACATGAATTCCATTGGAGCACATTTAAAAGCCGATGACCTGAATTTCTGGTATTAATAAACATGTCAGTCCTTCAATGACAGTTTGTTTTATAACTAATAAAATGCGTTACTGTACAATCTGCGATTCAAGAATTACTGAAAGAGCTTACAAAAAGCATTGTGATAAGCACGAATTGGATCGTATTGCCAAGATTATGTCCGCTACTATGCGTAATGCTGAAAACCACACAGCATATGCTTCCTACAAAGTGGAATCTAATGAAGACGCTTTGATGACGGAATCTGATGCCTTTTCTGCTGTCGATAATGCAATTGATGATCAAAGCAACGATGAAGATGAAAGTTGCGAGGCAGTTGAAGCGGAAGAAGAAGTAGTCGTTGACCAAGAGGATCAAGAAGAAGAGAAGATCAACGAAATCGAGCAAGTTAATCTTCATTTGGAAAGACATCTTGAAAACATGGATCGTCCGTTGGAAGTTGACTTCTCATCTACTTTGGGCTCTCCAGATGCTTTTGATAAGTTCAACGTCGAATTGAAGATGTTTATGAGAGAGAACAAGGTGAACAATGTAGCACAAGATGGATTGATTAAGCACTTCAACAAGTTTTTGAGAAGTATTGGTTATTGTACGTATCTACCTTCTCTGTCCTCACATATAATTTCGTTCTCTTTATTGACTGTAACTGTCTTGTAGCTGGTCCTATGTTGCTTTCCCCGTACCTCTCAAACAAGCTTGTTGAAACTCCCTACGGTCCGCTTAAAAAAACCTACCATGTTTGTGAAAGTCACTCACACATGTTTTATCAAGATGATCAGGTTGAGTGCTCCTGCGAAACGAACAACAAGCGGTACAAGGAAGATGGTGTAAGTCCAGTTGCAACAACTACACAGATCCCCCTCTACCACCAACTGGCTACCATGTTCAATAAAGCCCAAAACCGAGAACAACTGTTGTACCGTGTTCAACATGAGAAGTCCAGAGTAGCAAATACTTACACGGATATCTTTGATGGAGACCTCTATCAAAAGCATAAGCATCTGTTTAAAAACGATTATGACCTTGCTCTTGCTTTGTATATCGATGGCTTCGCTCCTCAAAAGAGGGGCTCTACAACCATGGTCACTTTTATGGCAGTGGTTCTAAACCTTCCTCCAGATGTTCGGTAAGTGAAAGATTGATATGCGGCGAATCTGATCCATTATACTGTGTTTCTCAACCTCTTTATAACTTGTAGCTACAAGAAAGAAAATATGTTACAGGTCATGATTACCTTCGGAAGCAAAAAACCAAAAAACATATATAGTTACCTGGCACCAACATTCGAGGATCTTTTGGCATTACAAGAGCATGGCATGAAGATCAAAACACAAGACGGCCAAAACATCTTCTGCAAAGCCTTTGTGCTTGCTATCATCGGTGATTTCCCTGCCATGTCAGAGATGATAGCACACAAAACCCATGCTTCTGAGTTTGGCTGCAGAATCTGTAAGATTCAGGGGACTCGTCGTTTGGTCAAAAGAGGATACTCCTTTATCGTAGATGGTGCTTCAACCGAAATCAGAAAGAAAGCTGATTTTGATGTCGACAAGGTGAGTAAATAGAAATGCAACTTTCAACGAACTGTGAGTTGAACTAACCTGGTTATTCTTCTAGGAAACCTGTGGTATTAAGCACTCCACACCTCTTCAATTTCTTGCCTGTTTCACTGACTCTTCGTTTTTGTGTTTGGATGAATTGCATCTTTGGGGACACAATGTTGCCAAGCAGCTGTGGAATCTTATAAGTACTGGAAAGCACAAAGAAAACATTTTGCTCTTGAAAAACCGCTATAGAAAAACGATAGGATTGTGCATGGCTAATACCGCCAAGTATACTAATAGTAAAGCATTTGAAGGCAATTTGATAGGTAAGTAGACAAATCTCGAGTTTTTGCTCCCCCCAAAATACTAAAGCCAAAAATATACGTACATATTTGCTTGTTACCATGTAGACATACATGATAGATCAGGACATGCTCGAGGCGTTGACTGGATCATGTTTTTGCAACATGTTGTACCAAATGTATTGCCAGCAATGTACCAGCAACAAAACGATGAAATAGCCACTAGAGAAAAAAGAATCGAACGAAAGTTGCTGGAAGAAATGTATTCTGCTCTACGTTGTTTGTCCAAAGCCTGTTCATTGTCACTTCAGTTCAAAATAACAAAAGCAGACTTACAAAATATTGAAAGGAATATTCTTCAATGGCACACCTTTTTAAAGAATCACTGCTCCTCTGATGTGTTTACTGTGAACCAGCATAGTCTTCTACATATTCCATTTATCATCAAGAGCCAAGGCCCCCTTCGACAGATCAGTGCAAGACCATTAGAACGTCTGATAGGCTTAACGAAAGTTACCATTCGTTCCAAAAAAAGCCCTGGCCAAAATGCAATCAATGAAATGAACAAGAGCTTTGCTGCCAACTATTACAGTAGGTCTGTTCATGAGATTCGCTCTTTTCTGTGTCCTGTCCCCGGCTCTGGTGCATCTACTTTCTGCCTCGGCAAACAAAAGACCCGACAGCTTACTATCAAGTCCACAGAAGCAAGGGCTGTACAGTTTGAGGTTGCTCTGAGCTCTTACCTCAATCGATCAAGACCTGCTGGCAACAGTATGCGGACGATTGATGGTAACCTCAACGTTACTACCTATAGCAGCCTCACTCTGTACAAAAGTAGGTGCATTATCCGAACCAACGATCTTGTACTTGTTGACTTGCATGTCATAAGTGATGTTTCAGCAAATGTCGTGTTCAATAAGTTCCTTTCAACAGTTGAATACATCTTTGGGTTGCCTGGAAAAGAACCATTGTGTTTGGTACGCGTTCATAAGAACCCTGTTCTTCATGAAGTGCAAAGCCAACGCATTGGCTTCTACCTGAACAACGAACAGCAACTACAAAATGAAGAAGACAAATATGTTATTATCAACATAGAACAACTGCAAACAAAAGCTACTTATATCAACTGTCAAAATAGAAACTATTACATCTGGGACTCCTCTGCAATTACTAGAAGCAAGCTTGGTAGCTTTGACCAAATATACTGAGCTTAATATACATAATTATCTATAGAACATTTGATTGAATAAAATAACTACTGCAAAAAAAGCCGGTAAAAGTACTTTAAAAAATATATTCCAAAAAAAAAAACCTTTCGAATTTAATCATTTTCGCCCAAAAAAAAGGTTTCTCAGAAGAACCTTTGAAAAAATAAAAAAAAATAAAAATTGAACCATCAAAAAGCCTTTTTTTAAAAGGTCAACCAAAACCCAACAGAAACCTCCGACAAAAGGCTAATTAAGTGTTAAACCTCTCAAAAACCTCTGAAAAAAGGTTTTTTGCGGGCTTTTCGGCGAAAAAAACCTTTTTTTTTTTTACAGTGTATTGTTGCTTTTTATCCCTATTTGTGAATCTCTGCAGTGCTAATTTTGGAGCTAAATTCTCAATAGGTGATAACTTGACAAGCTTATCAATAAATCCATCTGTTCTCTTTACAGACGTTAATTGGTAGCCTTCAGACAGAGCAGGCAGTGCCCTTTCTTTCTCTTATTTTAATACAGAACTGATTTGGTTCTGTCTCTTTGGTCGAAGCAACCAAGGGATTCATGTCGATAGGAAAGAAAACAAGCAAAATGTACAATATAATTCAATTGAGTTTTGAACTTAGTTTGTCTAGAGTAATGCCCTATAACTTTTTTGCCTTCGATCTATACAAATCTACTAAGGCAACTGAGACTATGTATGTATTCTCCAATAGTGCTCTACTATCTATGTGCTGCTTGATGCTGCTTGATGCTGCTATGTGAATCATAAAGCCATATGATCTCAAGAAAAATGAGGATGTCATATCTGATGACTCCAATCAGTTGAAAAAAAAGAGCTTCACAACAATGAAGCATGTTTTGTTAATAATCATTCTGGTATGCAGTGAGAAGTAGAGAAATCCGTTTTATTTCTGACGCTGCATTTGTTGTATATAAGCCCTTTGTCATCGACAATCTAGTTAGGTCTGGACTAACAAGATTTTCAGTAGTTTAAATTATGCAGATGGCAATGATAGCACAATAAATGAAACATAAAATGTATCCATGAATCTCTACAGACTTAAAGGATAGTGTTAAACATTGTAATAAACAGCTTGGCCTTGAGCACTAAGTTTACCATATTTTAGAATATGAAAAAAAAAATAAACAATCACAATTGTTGTGATCAAATGAGTCAAAATCAACATGCATGAGAAATAAACGACGTTAGAAAAACAAATATTGTCAAACCCTTATTTCGAGATAGCTATCAATTCGTTCCCATTGATACAAACAACTTTAAACGGTACAATAGTGAACTTTAGACACTTTTGTTTTTTTTTTCAGAGAAGAACAAGCTTCTTTTAAAACAATTCAATGCGATTTTTTTTTCCTTTTAATTTGAACAACCCAGTACAAAGCTAATCAAATGGGAATGCAAATTGTAGGCAGGTAAATCCAGAAAATGTGTATAAACCAGTGATCGTCAGTCGCATCAAGAAAGCCGTAACGTACATGCCTGGAACGAGAGAGAGTTTTCAGTGTCACAGCAATTCTTGCTAGCGCTTTTCTCCATATGATTTTGGATCGCCATTGCTTCATCCAACCTGTGGACATCAATAAGATTTTCATGGAAGGTGATTAGGCACAATGTATCGGTGCAAAGACAATATTGGGTGCCAGATGGTTGTCCACCTTAACTTTGCCGAAGCCAATGCTAGTTGTGAAGTCCAGATAGGGCTTTTTGCATCTGGCTAAGCCTTATCTTTTTCTAATAGCACCGAATTTTTTTGAAAGGGATGTAAAAGCTTGTCAGGCCCGCTCTCATAATAAGACAAAAAAGGATTATAGTATGCACTTAGAGCATAGTTTCAGTTATTCCATCGTGGTTGCTTGAGGGCGTATCAAACAGCTTCTGCAGTCTGAAAGAAGGCCAGCCTTTGTGAAGATCAACACCAAGGTAAAAAACGGCTTATAGATTGATGAAACTTGTACAATCATCTCGGGCTCTAACTCCATTTTGGATGACATAATGTAAAGATCAAGCACGGTATGCTCATGGACTGTTGTTCTGATGGCAATTTATGGTGTTTTTATATATTTAAAGTAAGATACCATAAACGAAACTGAAGCAGACATTTGGAGACTGGTCATGCAGTTTTATATAGTGAAGCCAAAGCATTAAGGAGAGGAGAGATTCGATTTATTCTTACTTTTACAAGTGTATTCATACTAGCGGATGTTGCAATGGTTCTATTACTCGTTTTGTTTATTTTTGGTGACCACGATTATGATGTTTAGTTGAGTGTTGTTACAGTGGCTTCTGATGATACGGATAATCTAGTTGTAGCAGTGCTGAATCTGATTAATAACAATGAATATGATATCATTATTGGCACAGACTGCATATACATATTAGACATAGGAGCCTATGGACTGCTTACATCTCTCAGTGATAAGGATATCATTGAAAAAATAAAAGAAGCTGACAGACGCTTTGATGATATTAGTGATCTTCTCGAAGCGTTGTCAAAAGAAAATGGCTGGAATGAGAATAATTTTGCTTGTCATGTTAATAATTATGGATTGGCAACGGAGTTCATTCAACCCTATATGGATGCAATCTAAGCTTTTTCTAAAGGCTCTTTCTGTAATGTACCTAAAAGCATGGTTTGTTTTGACACTCCTCCTAATGTAACAGCGTATGATAAACTCTATCCTGTTCTGCTTAGTTTAATAAAAGCACCTACTATTTGTTTCTCCGCAAGAAAAGGCTAGGGAAGAAAAAATATTTACCTCGCAAAAAATATGTTTACCTGCTTAAGGAGTTAGAGGAAGAGAAGATATGTGGTATTTGATATTTATATCGACAAATAAATGATTGGTTGCCTTGATGCTATGATGCAGAGAATTATATCTATATATATGAATTTACTACAGCTTTATATAAGTCTTTAATTAAGAAATTAAACATTATTGTTTAGTAGATATGCCAAGAGTCCTTTAGTGCGAAAGGGTAATTGTTTATTCTAAAAATGGCTTGATTGGCTGCTGAGAAAAGCTTTATTCTAGTGTAACCGAAATATCGATGCCAGTCGCACAGTGCAAGATTGCCTGCAAAAAAGTATAAATAGATGATACATTAGAAGAGATAAAATAAATCAACCTTTTTTCAGGGCGTTCATCGGTTTTCATCGACTTGTTTGCCTTTCTTACAATTTTGTTGTAACTGCTTGTTTCTATATTACTTTGTGATATAACATACATCTTTGATTAAGAAAACTATCTGTTTCTCTTACCTCCATTTAAAAAAAAATATTTAAAACAATGGACATGTCCGTTTCCACTAGTGCTTCTGCTGCTTCTAAAGCTCTTCCTATTGCTGCCAAAGCATACGTTGTATCTCTACAACAGGCAGTTGATAAGCTTAGAGATGAATTAGTTCAGCAAAGCTTGGAGCTTATTAAAATGCCCGCTGGTGCCTCTGCTGCCCAGCTGAGAGCACAGTTAAATGAATGTACCTTGAGCTTACAATCCTTACAACACTCTCTTGCAAGAGTACAAGGCTTGGCTGCTCCTACAGGTAGCTATCCTACTGTTTTAATTGATCTCGATGATCTTCCACTTTTTCAGTGGACAGGGATGGTACTAGACCGTAATGTTCACGTCTTTCCAGACCTCTCAGATTGTCTTATTCGTTTTGAAGACACTCTTTTAATGTATGGCCTTACACCAGATCCGCATTTTCTTCGTTTCATTCCCGTGAAGCTTTTTGGCGAAGCAAGGGAATGGTACAGTCTTTTTTTATCTTCTTTTCTCCCTAATGCCCCTTCGTACGAACAGTTCAAGGTGGCTATCATGGAACGTTTTAAACCTATTACACATCAAAATCAATTAAATTGTGCTCTGATGTTGATTGACATTACCATGAACCCTGATGAAACGGTGGCTTCTTTTGTGAATCGCTTTGAATACCTGTGTTATCGTTGTGGCGACTTGTCTCCATCAAACTCTGCCCTGTTTGACGCATTCCTCAAAGCAATGACTCCCAAATTTAGCGAAAAGCTTGATATAGTTTATTCTCTTGCTCCTTCTAATGAAAAGAAAGACCTTCCTCGATTGTTATCTTGTGCTGTCTCTTTGGAGCGTAGTATGTCTACTTTTTATGGCCTTCTTGATTCTTCTCCTTCTGCAACTCATGCTTCTCGTCGGCGTAACCATGGCCGAGTGAACAAACGATCCGCTACTAAAAAGTTCTGTAAGTTCCACAAGCACGCAAACCATAACACCAAGGATTGTCGAGCACTGGCTGCGGCTTTCTCTGCTACTCATGCTTCAAACTCTACTGCTAAAACGTCTTGATCTCATCATACTAAAATGTCATACATCCCTTTTCATGGTCGATGACAAAACAATTCACAACATAATATCTGGACTTGATTCTCTTCTTGTTAGGCGCTTCCAACCTCTCTTCCAAAAGCCTTGTCTTTTTTGAGTCATGCAATTACAAGCGTTTGTCACCCCATTCAACTTGGATATCATTCTTTATGATAATAATAAAAAGTGCTACAAAACATACTCTTTTAATCTGCCTTTCGTAACGGATGGTTTTTTTCTAGTTCCGTAGCCTTTGTTCATTATAATAATCTAGTTGCTTCTTTGCTTGATGCTATGAGATTTGTATTATCTTGACTTACGGATCCCAATCTAACCTAAACAAAATATCGTATACGCCGATCACATACTTGGCTGGTCAATCTGTGATAACCAGTGTCTAATAGTGTGTTGTAATAATATTGCTATTATTCAATCGAACAATGCTCGTATCACTGGACAATAATTTGATTTTATTTTTGCTCAACTCCTCGTGTATGCTCAGATCGAAGCAAGATGATAGCTAGGTCAAATCTAACAATTCAAATGATTCCTCGTACCACTTTATCATTTTTTTTTTGCTTGATAAAAGAATGAGGTTCTGGTTGTCTAGATGGGATAAATTCTCTATGCAGTTTTGTGTATCATTGTGATAGTTGTATTCTGGCATTTTATCTTCTTTGCTTCTTTCTTTTTTTTTTCTCAATTGGAATAAAACTACAATGTCTACCATAGACAAAATCCCACAAGAGATTTGTTATGAGATATTTAAACACCTTAGTCACAGGGAGCTTTTTATGTTTGCTTCAGTTTGTAAGAGATGGTATGCATCAATCAGGCGCCATTTTTACGAACATGTTTGTATAAAGGACCTATATATGATGAAGGATTTCGTAAACGCGCTGGTTAATAGCACTTCTATCGGAAGATCTGAAAGGTCAGTTAAGATAAGACATCTAGATCGCTTAGATTTCAATCAGCAAAATGTTCTTTATGACAATCTGGTCGCATTGATACAACAAGCACCATATATTATTTCAATTACATTCGATTACGAATATAAAACAATCCTTCTGGAAGCAATCAGAAACACATGTGATGCAGACTATAAGAAGAGATTACAAGTGAAACTAGTATCATCCGAGTACACTTCCTATGAATGGTACTTTGAGGAAACACCAGCTTTGCAGATGTCACTGGAAGATATCAATGTTGAATTTTTGTCCGATAACCAATTAACGGTTGGTAAGTAGGAAGCTAGATGAAAAAAGAATGCAATGAGCACAAAGTGGTCTACAGATCTAACAGACTGTCTCTTTCTCAATATAGAGAATCTTTTTCGTAGACTGGAAGTGGACGAGATTGATCGTATTGTTCATCAGTATTCACAATCAACCACATTAAAGCTCTCGGTTTTTAGATTGACGGATTGGAATAAAGTTCTGAACAACACAGAATCTTATCTGAATGTAACGCAACTGACTGTTTATTCAATTCTTCCAACAAATGTCCTCTTGCAGTACATATACAGCAAATTTCTAAACGTCAAACATTTTGAACTGATTGAGCCATACAAATTTATCCAAACGGATAACTTTATGCCAATAGAAACCATCACCAGATTTGCTTACTACCTGGACAATATGCATGAATTCAAAATTGCTTTATACAGACTGACAAGCAGCGTTGATGTTGAATCATATTTTCGAAGCGTTATCACTCCAACAAGCACCAGCATTCAATCATCAAATGGTGGACTTGAACTAACTTTTTTGAGACCAAAGCCTACTTGAAGAGAAGAAGCTAGTGTGGTAGGATATAAATTTAAGTTTTTTGAATAAAATTTCGTTGTAGTACACGATGTCATTAAGCTTATTCTGAAGAGTAGGAGAGGGAGAGGATTAAACGTGGGCTTTTTTTTCGGTAAATGTAAGATCAGCTTGAAACTATAATATTAGGTTCACTTGGACATGAAGCTTTAAGAACAATACTTACTAAAGTGACAAGAATAAACGGTAATCAAGTGAGACCCGCATTTAAAATATAATTACAATAGTGTATGTTTTCATATTAACGAAACAGAAGAGAGGATTGTATTTCTTTTTCTGCATATAAAGACAAGATGATTTGGTGCACTTGTCTTTCTACTAAGATAAGGAGCATAATACTGCACCCTCCATTTTCTCTACTTGGACCTTGTTTCTGCCTATAATCTATAACTAGCATGCACTTCAAATGATCTTACAACACATACGCACTAAGTTTCGTAATATACATAAATTCAATTTTTTTATTGCCACTAATCATCATCATCTTTTGTTTCTAATCCTTCAATAAAATTATCTTCAGCTTCATTCTCACTCGCCTCGCCTGCTTCCTCTAAACGCTTACGCTTAGCCTCTAATTTCTCTAGCAATTTCTTTGCTGTGTTAAATACGCCTTGTGTAGGAGCACCACAGGCAAAGCATTTGGGTGATTTCTTATAGTTCTTAATTGCACATGCCTCACAAAAGTAATGTTCACAGCGGGTCACAACTGGATTAGTAAATTCTTCTCGACAGATAAGACAGGCAAAAGGCAACTCTTCATCTGAACTATCTTCATCTGAAATAGCATATTGATTTGGATCTGATTCACCAAAGCGTGATTTGTTCTTTTGAGCATCCTCCCATTCCTTTTCAAGTTGCCAGCCTGTCTTATAATCGCCACGATCATGTAAGAAAATACAAGTATCACCATAGCCACAGAATCCAGTTTCTAATACAAAGTTAGACAAAAGCAGAAAAACCCATACGAAATAAACCCTTTTTTTTTTACCTTTATAATCTTTACAAATATCAGGTTGATAATCAAAACGTTGTGTAATTCTCAAGTTGGCAGGTGCACGTTGAGGTCCAACAGACATCTTTGAGTTCATAACATTCTTCTTGGGTTCCTGTTTACCTGATTGTGCTAGTTCTTTTGACTGAAGCTCCCATTCGGTATCGTATCGTGTTGCATCACTCTTTTTCACCGTAGCTGATCGATCAGCTACATATTGAGTACCAAATCCAACATCTTCTTCGTCTCCATCATCTTCTTCACTCTTCTTGACACGTCTCTTGCGCGTGCTTTGTACGAAAGGATTGACACCTGTCTTTCGATCTTTAGTGACGACTTCAGAAGTGACATCGTCATCGTCTTCAGAGTCTAGATCAGAATCACTATGTGATTTGATGGGTGTTTTTCTTTTGCGAATATTCTTGTTGGATCGCTTTTTAAAGAAACTGACTTTATCACCTTCTGAGCTAAGGGGTATGATGTCGTTTGTGTTTTCTGACATGTGTAATATTTAAAAAAAAAAATAGTGCTTTGCAACCAAAAAAAAAAAAGATTACAAGAAAAATCTCAATGTTGATTGGTGGAGTCAATACCCTCTCAGTATACATAAGAGACAACTTCCTTAAACCTAATGATCGGTAGCCAATCAGCAATTAAGCGATATCTCAAAAAAGGTAACTTGCTTCCAACTGTCAAGCAATTTAGCATAGAAATAATGCCGATGGTTTAGCCTTTGAGAGAAAGAACCATTTCATAATGATTTTTCCCAGGCAAAAAGCAACCAATAATATGTTTGTTTCCCCGCTTTTTTTTATTTTTGTTTAAACAAGTTAGAAGAAGAACATACATAACATACTTTTTCATATTGTATTCATACAGCATAGTTACTTTATTTCTTCTGCTGCAAACTCAATAGAAAGAGAAAGCAAAAGTGAAACTGTGATAAAGCAAAACAAGTGGCTATAAGACAGCCATTTCTGATGCGTCAGCATAATCACTGACATGTGAATCTCAGACTTTACACATGAAGGGAGTCACAAGTATTTCTGCTTACTCCACATTTATTATATAAATATCATTTTATCTATTTTTTTTCCTCTTTTCTTTTTTTTTTTTTTGATTTAAATCATACATATACACAATGGCTTCTCGTCTTCAACAAGTTACTTCTCATTTGCTCCCTTCTGATGGTGTTGCCAACAAGATTGGTGTAAAGTCACCTGAAGATGTTGTCATTGTCAGTGCCCTTCGTTCTGCTATCACCCGTGCTCGTAAGGGTGGTTTCAAGGATACTCTTCCTGAAGAAATCCTTGCTGGTGTCTTCAAGGCCATGATCCAACAAACCAAGATTGATCCTGCTATTGTTAACGATATTGCTGTTGGTAATGTCCTTCCTCCTGGTGGTGGTGCTACTAATGCCCGTAAGTAATATCATTCGCGTTTATTATTTATATTTTTGTATATTTATCTATTATGTATGAAAGGTATGGCTGCCCTTTATGCTGGTTTCCCTGAATCCAGTGCTGTTAACACTGTCAACCGTCAATGTTCTTCTGGTCTTCAAGCTGTTGTTCAAATTGCCACTGCTATTCAAGCTGGTCTTATTGAAGTTGGTATTGGTGCTGGTGTTGAATCTATGACCAAGAACTACGGTGCTGCATCCTTGTCTGCTACTTCTGAAAAGATTGCTGACGGCTGCCCTGCTGCTGCTGACTGTCTTATTCCTATGGGGTATAGTATATTGTATAGCTAAGCAAAGAAGATAACACATAACTCATCTAAATTAATAGTATCACATCTGAAAACGTTGCTGCTGAATTCAAGGTCTCTCGTCAAACTCAAGATGAATTCGCTGCCTCTTCTCACACCAAGGCTACTCAAGCTCAAAAGAACGGTTGGTTCAACGCTGAAATTGTTCCTCTTGAAGCTACCGTAGTCGATAAGGACGGTAAGGAACAGACTGTCATTATTGATCGTGATGATGGTGTTCGTCCTGGTACCACACCTGAAACCTTGGCCAAGTTGAAGCCTGCCTTTGACGAACGTGGTTCTACCACTGCTGGTAACGCCTCTCAAGTCTCTGATGGTGCTGCTGCTGTCTTGTTGATGAAGCGTAAGACTGCTGAAAAGTTGGGTCTCCCTATCCTTGGTAAATACATCACCTCTGCCGTTGTTGGTGTTCCTCCCAAGATCATGGGTGTTGGTCCTGCCTATGCTATCCCTGTTGCTGTTGAACGTGCTGGTATCAAGCTCTCTGATGTTGACATCTTTGAAATCAACGAAGCCTTTGCCTCTCAAGCTGTCTACTCTGTTCAAAAACTTCGCATTCCTCTTGAAAAGGTAAACCCTAAGGGTGGTGCTATTGCCTTTGGTCATCCTTTGGGTTGTACTGGTGCTCGTCAAATCGCCACTCTTTTCCCTGAATTGAAGCGTCAAAACAAGAAGATTGGTGTTACTTCTATGTGTATTGGTAGTGGTATGGGTATGGCCGCCGTCTTTGAAAGCGAATAAGCGCTATTTTCATTATTTATCATTTCTCTGTATATTCCCCCCATTTTTCTAAATAAATAAAAATCAATCTATTTTGTAATAAGTCCAAAAGAAAACGGTTAAAATTTATTTATAAACACAAAATGATAAAAGGAAAAGAGAATATTGGTATACAAAATAAAATAAATAAGAGAACTTTTTTTATGAAATGACGCGAGCTATTTTCTTGGTTTGACGCTTCATATGTCTTCGTTTTTGTGTGGCATTGGCAATCAGTTCATCTTTCATACCATCCAGTAAGGCAACAGAACCAGGTCCGAATTGTTGAAGAGACATCAATTGACCCTTAATCACAGTAGACCGAAGTACTTGAACATCAATCTGCAAGTAAGAATCACATTGATCTTCAGGCACAGTTAGGTTATAAGGTGAAATTAACGAGATAGTAGGTAACTGTGTAGGCTGTTCTTCTGACATCTTTTGGGCTGTATGCAATGAAGCGAGTTGAGTGAATTCCTTTGAATAGAGATAGACGTGGTCTGATGACTCTTTCTTTTCCTCTCTTCTCTGAGGGAACCAACTGATAAGCTTGTTATTGTTGTCGTTGATTACTTCAGAGTCCAACTTCTGATTGATCCACGTTTGGAGATCACGTGGTTGTACAGAGTCAATAAGAACTAGGTCTGTTGTAGAAGGTGGCGAACAATAATATCCATCACAATATGTTTCCTCACTAAGTAAATTATATCAGTCAACAGCCTTTTACAACAATATCTATTGGCTTACCTTTTAAGGGAAGAGTCAATCAATGGGAATTGCTTCTTTGTATCACTACTGCTACCACCACCAACAGTTAAACGGCCTGTTGTTCTGGAAGAAGGTAAACTGAACAACGCGAATGAAAACAAAATAATCTATCAAAGTTATGGCGATTAATTACATGCATGGGCGGCCCTTTAAATAGGAATCTCTTACCATAAATACTACGCCCGTTGTAGCTTTTGAAGGTTTAGGTGAATGTGGCACAGACTTTTTTGGTAGGTTATCCATTGAGATGATAGTATTGGCCTGTTGGTACTGTTTCAGCTGTTCTTTTAGATCTCTATTTTCGCTTTCAAGTGATGAAATACGGGTCTCCAACAGGTCTACTTTCTGATTCAGTTGTTCCTTCTGCTGTAACAATGTCTGCTTCTCTTCCTCTAATGAGGTAAGATGTTCACGTTTACGTTTACGTGACAACAAGGCAGCTGCGCGGTTCTTGATCAGACGCTCTTGTCTTTTCTGAATCTGCGCTTGTTTCATTGCCTCCTGTGTCTGTGGATCAATTGTCTTCTTTCCTGCTGGCTCTTCTGATGATTCTTCCTTTTTCAGATCTGGAGTTGGACCAGCCAACAACGGTGTATCGAGCAAGGTAGGTTCTGATTTGATTGAGTTGTCTTCGGACACTAATAATGGACGAGGTGCTAATGGCTTAGGAGCAAGTAGAGAGGGCTGAGCAGGAGAAGTGATGGGCATAACAGGCTCGCGCTTCTTTCTACCACGCTTTTTTTTGGGTTGCTCTTCCACCATGGGTGTAGGAATCAGAGTATTGGAAGGAACAGGAGGTACTGGGAAAGGTGCAATAAAATGATCACTGGGTAAAAAGAAAGAAAAGCCATTGGAGAGATCATTCGATTGTTGTTGCTGTTGCTGGTGTTGTTGAGGTAGGCAAGGATTGAATAGGTGAGGATGATAACTTGATTGGTCATCCATTACACCTGCTAAGAAATCAGTAGACTGAATGTCTAGCATAAAATCGTCCACACTGTGCTTTTCAGGTGAACCTGTGGATAATGAAGAATCTGAAGAAGGGGGCGACAAGGGTGTTTCTGTAGCCAAATAATCTGCATTCAAGTAAGACATGATCAAGTCTTCTTGTTCTTCTTGTTGTTCTGGGTCTGGCTTAATGTACATCATATTCTTTGAAGAAAGTGGGTAAGGAATGGAAAGAGAAAGAAAGAGAAAGAAATCCTCAAGTGGGAGATTAGTTTGTTTCTTTTAATGCGGCGTTTCAATCGACATGGATATTATTAGGATTTATTTCCCTTTTTGCTTTCCTAGAAATCACTTTTGAGCTTAAGCAACCTTCTTTTTTTAGTCATACCTAGCACTAACACAGTGCTTGCCCTTCTCCTCTCATGCAATACAATGCACGTCTTCTGCACTCAAAATGTATAAAAAATATGAGAGAATGAAGGCTAAGTCATGGTTTAACTCAGATTTATATGTTAAACATACCGGAACGGAAAGTCTTGGAACTTTTTTAAAAGTGCTTTTTATTTATTTCAAATCCGATTCTTAATTAAGATATATTTGATGTCGCACAGCAAAAGGTTATGTAGGTTAGAGTAAAGTGGTCATTTTTCTTGAAAGTTAGATAGAGTGAGCGCATCAGAATATGACGGTCCCTTTTTTTTCTGTAGAATCTTCACTTAAATAATCAATTCTTAAAAGCTAAGACAATGTTAGTTTTGATAGAAAAAAAAAAGACGTACAGCTGTCATTTATAAAAATAAATTAGCTTGTAAATTACATACGCCAGCTACTTGTTGCTTGTTCTAGAAACAAAGACTTTTCTTTAAGCTACCAATGTTAAGGACATTACAAGGAAGATATGCGCCACCTCTAATTTATGCAATAAGCATAATTTTGATTTGGTAATTGGTTTTCCATTATATTAGTTGAGTGTATCCTCCCACCCATAGATTTACCCTTTTTAACGTGATTTTGTAACCCAATATCTTATCTTGTACAAAATGAATTGTGACTGATCGGTTTGTTACTAGTAACTTTACTTGTGGGAAACAGCATTGAAAGAGGAATGTAACCTGAGTAGCGATTATCTTCAGAAATTACAAACTCCTTAAAGATCATACAGATGCTCCAACGATTGAGTAACAGTTGAATAAGCTTGCAAAAATACTTTGTCATCGATTGCTAATCAGCTTCAGGGTAAAGCTATAGGCAGTTTTTTTAGCATAAGAGACATGAAAACCATTTGAAAGAAGTATGTTCATACAAACCTTTTAAATAGAAACGAACAGGTGCACAAGGTATTAGATCTAAATGACCCCTAATACCGTGAAACAGCATAGCATTACCACAAGAGATTCTTTCTGTGAAACAAAGGCCATTTTGTGTAGCATGTAGTTTAAGATCTTTTCTTCTTGGACAGTGGTCGAAGTGAGAGAACCCCTCCAAAAATGGGTGGGAGGTATCTTTCAATTAGGAACTTCGGGATTTTAAAAGTCGTAACATATTTTTGAGAACTATTTGTTTCATTGGCTTATAAGAAATGTTCAAGGTCTAACATGCTACGTCCTGCTAAGGTGTGGTAATCATTCACATGGAATTGTCGCACCTGTTTTCCGAAAGCATTTTGTTTGTCTCCAGATTTCAAACTTTTTTCATTAACAAAGTCTTACAAAAATTAATACTTTGTCCAATTTGGAAGGGAAGGATACAATGTTTTGTCCAATAAAAAGTAGCTTACTACTTCAGCTTCCTCTTTTGATGCCCAATTTCTTTTGTGGTGATGATTTTTTATTTTTCGCAGTACATGTCTGTGCTACTTTAAACTGAGTTTAAGTTTTTCAGAATGATAGATAAGTTTGAACGATCATACAGTACGGCTGGTAAACTTTGTCCGTTTTGAAAAAAACAAATGGCGATTACATAAAAATAAATAGCGTCAACTGGAAAATAATTGGCTAAGTCAAATTGACGTTACTGAAAGTTATTGTGCCTGCAAGAGATATCTGTATATCTTCGGTTCTTTAAACCCAAGTTTTTCAGATTACACTACTACTGGGTTTTGAAAAAAATATTAAGATGATCTTTGAACAATACTGGGACGAATTGAGGAATCACTGAAACTAAAAAAAATAGCCGATGAAACTCTTTTAAAATTTTATTGAGATCATATTTTTATATGGCTAAGAAAGAGCATAGAACATTAAGACCATTCATTAAAAAGAACGATCTTTTAAACATTTTTTTGAAAAAGGCCTCTGCATGTCTTGTTCATTCAATGTAGTCTTTACAAGAAACAGTTTGGCAGGCAGCCATTATTCGAGCGGTTAGAGTATCATAAGAACCCAATGGATGTCTTTTGATATGCTGCTTTACTTTAGACCAAAACTCTTCGATAGGATTGAGGAATGGTAAGTAAAGGAGCAAAAACCAAGGTCTGGACCCTCTCATTTCAATATAAGCAGGTACACGTTGGTTGTCGTGGATTCTTACAATGCCCGTTACAACGTAATACTCTTTCATCCCCTCTTTGTCCATAACATCCAACATATTTTTTTTTATAAATATCAGAATAAGATCTGAATTGGTCCCCTTGCCTGCTCATACAAACTTAGAAGTCCCATGAACCTTTCTCTTTTTGTAAACTGCTAGATTTATCTTAGATATGTCGATGATCCTAACACTGCTTGTACAGCCCATAGTGATAATAATGATGCCTTTTCGGGGCCTTAGCTCGATTTCGCATGATGTGCAGGTTGAAGCCAGCTTCATAGTTAAAAACGCAGTTTTTTTTTTCGGTATTTCTCAACATACAATATCCTCTCTTCAATCGTCTTAATTGAGCAACCTTCCTGACAATGGATTTCGGCTCTCTTCAGCGACAGGTTGCATTTTGTCCTCATATGCTTATAAACTGCATTAACTGTAAACCGCAAGTTTGGAAAGGTTTGGAATAGTTCATGATAGGCTAGGTCTACAGTTGATGCAGCATTTGTGTCAATATACTTGATTAGAAAGTGAGGGTACTCTTCCTTCAAAACGGGAGGCCATCCACAGTTATCTTGTTCTGTATTTTCTTAAATCCAGGAAGTTCTCTCGTTGTATTCCTTCGACGTTTTGTAAGCTGTGCTACGAGGGATATTTGCTTTCTTTGTTACAACCTTCTTCCTGCAAACTGTAAATAAAACCAGCCATTTGCGCTTGGGAGTAGCTTTTGTACTAATAAGTCTTCTTTTTCTAATACCAAATTACTTAAGGTTTTGTTTATTTCTTCTAATCCATCATCAGCCATACTGTTCATATTGGCAAAATTCGTTACAGAGTATTGAGTGTGGCCATAATCTACGTCTAACATTTCATCTGTTTGTTCTATTTCTTCATCAAACGTTAGCGCATTCTTCTACAAATTGCTCTTGATCATCTGGTTGGTAGGAGACAAAAGACATTGTTAGGAGGATGCTGTAAATGAAAGGAAGAGCAAAAGTAGTTTCAGCTCACTGGATCTCGGTAGCTATGAAATAGTTTTATAGGTATTTAGCTCAAAGTTAAACTCGTTTTTCTCAAACGGCTTAAAAGTTAGTACCGCCAAAATATTAAATCGTCCCAATAGTGTCTTCCTGATCGAGTGTCAGCAGCTACATAGGGTTGAGGTGGGTAGTTTATTAATCCTTTTCTTGTATCTTCAAATAATCAAACGAGTTAAAACTTGATCTGAGAGTAATATCACTATACACAAAAACTGCAGATCTTGCTCTGTCCGAGTTTGCAAAGAAAGCGGCACTATGGAAATATTGTTATGACAAGAAGAAGGCAGTAATTGTAAGCTTGATGAGATGGAGGCTGGTACTTCAAGACGCCACAACAGAAAGCAAAAGCAGAAAGTAAATGAAGATGAGATTTCTACTGATGATTTATCTGCTGTAGAGGATTAATTATACTGCGCGTATTATTAACAAACAGTGTACTGTGATAATATGAAAGAAATTTTTATTGATAATCTTATCTTCTATTGTGTGTATATGGTAAACACATGTGGTTTTAAGAATAGGGGGTTTCATTTCTGAATAAATGTTGAAATAATTTTTTTGAAATAATTTAGAGTTTACCAATCATATTAAAAGTTCAAAAATGTATTTGAGCCCCCCTTTTGAAATATTCCTTTGGAACTTTCAAGGCTCATTATTCGGAAGCTGCAGTTCATGTGCAAAAAGTAAAATTTCAAGAAATTATTTCAAAAATGTTCAAGCTTTTTCTTGAACAAATTTTGACCTCTTTGAAATTTTGTCTCATCCAATCATTTGCACTTTAAACTCAGATCCTGAAAGTTTCAAGAAAATTATTTCAAGATTTATTCAGAAATGAAACCCCCTAATATTTTTTTCGCAAGCGCATAATTTTATGAATATGAAAAGGAGCGGTATAATGGTATAACAGGTATTAAATGGATCTAGGAAGCCAGAACGCTATATCCACGAAAGAATAATCATTGGTCGTCGTCTTCTTCCTCCTCGCTAGTGTCAGTGAATGGATCGACCCAAATAGCTTTTTGTAGCAGCTTTTGGACGATGGGCTGTTTCTTGCTTATTCTGCGCATGCCTCTTGTAGTTTGTCTGTTCTTCTGTAATTTGTTTTTGAGTGCAAGACACATATTCTAAGTTGAAAGAGCTTTAGTCAATACACAAACAAGGGATACATCTAGCGAGTATACAAACCTTGAAACCTTTCAGAATTTGCAAATAATTTTTAATTTTTCCGTCCTTCACTTCTTGCACGCAAGAGGGCACGTCAATGCCTTTCAACTTTTCCACTACAGTCCAATCTTCTGAGACGAGTCTGATTGTATAGATATCCGATTCCAATCCTTCAAATAAGACAAATGGGACCATAAAACTTTTTGCCTCCTCCAGGTTCAGGTTGCCATTTTTGATATGCTCCTTCAGGTGTATCAAGCTTACAATTACTGCCTTCTTCTTGTCATAACAATATTTCCATAGTGCCGCTTTCTTTGCAAACTCGGACAGAGCAAGATCTGCAGTTTTTGTGTATAGTGATATTACTCTCAGATCAAGTTTTAACTCGTTTGATCGCTTTAAACAAGAAGGACTCTTGGTATCTCCCCTATCAGAGTAAATAAGTAAGATAAGAATTATTTCAGAAAAACAAAACATACCAGATCAATCGGCATCCACTCCCGCGGAAAACGTTCTCCATTATGGGGCCATAAATCTTTATTATGAAATCGGCCTCACTGCTTCCGTCCTCAGTTTCATATAAGTAGTTATCGCATAGCATAGACTCGAGACTACATTAAGAATTAGTAAATGAAAATGTAATTATGAATACAAAACGGCTTACATTTGGGAGTAAACTCTCTTCACTACTTTATCTGCTGTTGGCATCTCGTCTATCTCTTTGATGACCTTGTCCAAGTATTTATCATTATCTTCCACCTTGTTGAACTAAAAATAAATAAGAATAACGCATCACTTTATATAACACAACCTACTCACTTTTTTAATGATTCTTTCAGAATGATGACAGTTATACTGGTTGATTTCTTGTTCTGTTGGCTGCTGCTTAATAAATCTAAAAGGCGTCTTTGGCTTTCTCCATCAAGCTCTGCAAGGTCTGAACCTTCTGTGTCATCGGAGATGTCGATAATGTTGTTCATGCCTAATCTGTAAACTAATCGTGTCAGCAAAACGGGCTTCTTGATTGTTATTATCATTGTGTTCCTCAAGTGGTTGTTGAGTTGAGATTTTGATATCTTGAAACCTTCAAAGTTCATGGTTAAGCTATCAATAATGTCATCCGATACTAACTGTGGATCGTTGTCGATAAGCTCATAAATGTGCGCATTATGTGCAGCCGTAAAGGAGCTTTTTTTTCCAGCGTTCTGTTCTGACTTATTATAAGCAACTTCCTCGGTTTCATTGTAAGGGTGCCACCACCTCAAGGCCGTACGGCAATTGATATTCAAGTCTTTCGCAACTCTACTTACAACACCTCGCTCCACTGGCCGCTCAAGCATGCGATCAATGAAAGTTTTTCTTGTTAAATCATTGTAGTTCTTCTAAGAGGTAGCTTTTCTCAACTCTTCGGGTTTCAACTGCTTCTTTGTTGAAGTTGGTTCACGAGATTTTTCGGGACACTTAGCACCCAAATACTTTTCTCTACTGGTAATGTTTTCGAGAACAATGTTAGAATCGCTGACATCAGTCAAAATGCCTTCCATGAGAGCATAGACTTTCTCTCCTCGCTCATTGTAGAGGTTGTCAAGTCCGCCTTCGTAAAAAAAAAGGCACTCGTTGGTTTAGATTATAAAAGCGCAAATAAATCGTTGCTTTTGCAGACTAAAGGACAAATCGTTTTTCCACTTTGGCCATTCATTTTTGAGTTTCCACCATTTATTTTTTCGAAAACGCCAATTTCAATAGGTTTGACTGTATAAGCTACATTATCACTCAGGCTCTCTTTTTTTAGTCAAAACTGCATTGACATATTATCAAGTGCTTTTTGATGTTCGAAACAATTCACAATCTCAGCTTAATTATGCTGCATTGAGCTATGTCAAATTATACTGACACAAGCTGTTTTTTTTAAAAAAAAAAAAGGGCCCTTTGAGAGTAAATTTAATTCTTGCAGACAGAACGTTTCCAATAGGCGTTTTTCGAACTCAGTTGAGTATATAACGCCTAAAAAGCAAAAAAAAAGAACTTGTCTTTCTGTAAACTTACTCATTCAGACTTTGCAGACGACAATCGCCTTGTTATCTGCTAACAAACTGTAATGCATTGACGTTTAGGCTTGGTAAGAGAAAGAAAATAAGAATGGACATGAAACTATTTCCTATTGTTTCATTGAAATTGCCCTTAGTTGTGTATGAACTACAGCCAAAACAGTATATTCACATGATTACAAATGTAATTTTAGAGAGAAAGAGTATATCTGTATACTGAATGACTTTCATTTACGTGGGCTTGACCCTTGCTGCTCAATATATCAAAGTATGGGAAATTCACTAAAAGCATTGCTGGCTATTTAATTCAGTTTTTTATCGCTCGGTATAATCATCTTTAATAAGGCTCTGTTTCATTCAGCAAAGTAGTTTTGAGTCTTAAAAGGCAGAGCAATTAAAACCTTGGTTTCACAGAACTCAATCTGATGTTAGTCGGCTCAAAGAAGTGCGCATCGGTTGGGTCAAAATTGAGACTGACCTGGATTTAATGGATAAAGAGCAAACTGAAATTATCCGTCTCAAAAGCACATAGCTGGTTGTTATCAATTCGCTTCAACACTATCAACATAGAATTCTGTCTCAGGCTGTTTTTTACTTTATGAGTACGACCAAGCTAGCTTTTGGTTCTAGCACAAACTAGTCTTAAGAAATATCGAGTATCGGCTCTTTTCAAAAGATACACGTTGACCTTTTCTTCACTTAATTGTGCTGACTAACTTTGTTGACAATCATAATCTGTATTAAGCTCTTTTCTAACAAAACCAAACTCTTTATCTTTTAAGGCGATAGTCCAATTCGTGTATCAGGACAATTACTATATAAGCGGCTTTGACATAAGTTCTCTTTGGTTTTTACCAATAGCAAATTATGTTCTCAATATTTATTAAGTATTTATATACCTTCTGTTATCGAAGATATAGCCTATTTTTAATTTAATTCCTCTTTTCCTAAAAAAAAAAAGGAGCCAAACTTGCTGTAGTTCTTTCTTTTTCGCTACTGCTTTATCCCTTCAATCAATTTACATAAAGATGTCAAATTACCATAATTCATAAAATACAAAAACTATTTTTGGTTGATCCGAGACGTCTAAATTTATCACGTCGTACAGACAAAAAGTAGAAGCGGACGTTATACCAAAAGGAACAGACTTCAACAAGTAATTCAACATGGTACAAAATCAATGATTGACTGAAAAATAAATAGAGATCTTTCTCTATTTTTTATTCATTCATAGATACGGTCCCTTTTAGAAAAGACTTACAAACACTATGAAACTAGCTCTCTCTACCGTCCTTGCACTCAGCCTTTTTCGACTCTCACTTGCTGAGTCCGATTACTCGGTCATGCGTGTGGTTGTTCGTCCACCCAATGATGAAGAAAGCTATCACGTATGCATTGAGACACCTGGATGCCATGGTGAATATTGTGTTAGCCTTCGTGCCCCCGGAAGATTGGTCAAGTTGTTTGACGAAGAACGTTGTGAACGAATTTTGCCTTATTATAGTCGAGAAAACCATGAAGATTTGGCATATCTACATATGCCGAAATTTTCTGGCATAGCTAATTGTCACTTCGTAGAAGATGTTGACAATGGTAGAGCATTTGACTGTAATATACCTATTGATACCACTACTACTACTGCCACCGCAGCTACTGATGCTAACACTGCTACCACTGATGCTAACACTGATGCTACCACTGATGCTACCACTGATGCTACCACTGATGCTACCACTGATGCTACCACTGATGCTACCACTGATGTTACTACTGATGCTACCACTGATGCTACCACTGATGCTACCACTGCAACCATTGTTACCGTAACTACTGCCACATCTATCGCCACCGCTGTTGATAGTGATAATGATGCTACTATTACTATTCCTCTTGATACTACTACCACTACTACTGTCGAGGCTGCAATCACCACCTCCACCTTCACTACCTCTACCAAGAAGGCTAATACTACTACCAAGAAGGCTAATACTACTACAAAGAAGGCTACTACTACTACCAAGAAGGCTAATACTACTACAAAGAAGGCTACTACCACGAAAAAGGCTACAAAGACAGCCTCTGCATGTAAAGCTGGATATCTTGGCAAGAAAAGCGGTAATGGTCCTAAGGGAGCTTGCTGTTCTTCCACAAAAGACTGTAAAAAAGCATGCAGTAACAAAGCATGTACTTAGAAGTACATGATTGAACTCGTAAAAATTAATAAACATGTATCGAACAAAAACATTTTCTCGTTTTATTCTCTTTGTATGCATGATTGATAAATTACATGAAGTCTTGTCATATAATTAAGTAAGCTCTCTGCTCCAAATAGACCCTCACTTCGACAGTATTGGGTTTGTGTTTAAATTCAAAGCTACAGTCTAACAGTTGGAGGAAAAAATATAAGAAGAAGGATCAATCGATTTTCACAAAACACAAATCTGACTTTATTTCATATGATTTGCTAAACTACATATTTAATTTTAAGGTGGTTGTTGATCTTGTTTCTTCTAAATGGAAGAGAATAGGTTTTGCATTATCCCTCTGAAAATGAGTGTGTGACTGTGTGTATCCGATCAAAATGCTTATTGATGAACCAATACAGTCTTCTCTTCGGTGTCAGATACTTTGGATGTTTTCATTTGGGGTGTGGCTACTTTATTCTTGCCTTCTACTAGGTGAAATAAATCATAAGATGGACGTTGTTTACAGTCCTTGGTCTTGTTGAACTAATGTTAATGCAGCCGGCCTAGATTCAAGAACATATCCTAAATGAATACATTCCACTAGGATGCTTCTGATATTAGCGTTTTCATAATTGTTTACATGCTTATAATCTGCATTTATAAAATTAGCCTGATAGATCAAGCCAACAGAATTATATAGCTAATTTAGACCACCAATGATAGCCTGAAAAATGCTACGCTCTTTCGCATTTCAGGGACATGTATCATTACAAGTTTAAGTAATTGTTGATACCATAGGAAGCCTTTACGATTGTCATAACAGGTGTTATGCTTGATATCACCATCACAAATTAACTTAGCATGACAGCTTTTATGATTCCTAACCGTTGTTAAAGAAATAGATTGTTGATTTCAAGGTACTTTTATGCCTTTTTTTTTTCTCAGAAAAAGAATAGAATCATGGCAGCAAGTGGCACCAAGATATGCTTTGAAGCGAGTAATAACGTCTCTCTATAATATTTATTTGACCATTCTCTCTGAAACCTATCCAACGTCAATATCACGCTGGTTTAAATCATTGAGTTTGTCATCCTATAACTCAGTAATATAATTTTCCAAATGCTTGCTATTAGGGTATTGCACTCCAAAATAGCTAATGCTGGAATTGCTGTTTTCGAGTGACAACTCTCACTGCGAAGAAAAGAAGGTTAAACAGTTCAAAAATTTATCTTCCACCAAAGTCGCTTTCTTAAAACTCCGGGACACCCAAAATATCAGCCTTCCTCTTCTAACTCAGAAACTACGTCACAAAAAATATTCGACCCTGCTCTGTAACTCGAATAGTAGAGAAAATATAGGTCTTTCTTACATTTTCTATTCACATACATAATATGCCTGCTGCTGCTGCCTCTGGTTTGACTCGTACCATCTACAACACCTTCTTCAAGAAGAACTCTGTCTTCGTTGCCACTATCTTCGTTGGTGCTATTGGTTTCGAAATGGGCTTCGACTCTGCCACTGACAAGATCTGGGATAACATCAACAAGGGCGTAAGTCTCAACCCTCTTTACCTTCCCCACCTTTTTCTTGTTTTTACTGACTCTTTATCTTTCCCATTTTAGAAACAATGGAAGGACATTAAGGATAACTACAACCAATAAGTTCATCTCGATATGATGTAGAAATAAAGAATATCCTTTCTCTCTCACAAAATGCACAGACGTACACACACATGCACACACATACACACAAAGACAACGCTTCTCTCTCTTCTTTTTTTTTTTAGTTCCTTCTTTATCCCATTTTTATTCTTTTTTGAATTCATCAAGACGATCAAGCATACGTTGAGTGATGGAGCGATAATGTGCAGCATAGGCACTATCAGGCTTAGAAACAACAATGGGTTTACCAGAATCTGACAGTGTACAAATATCAGCATGCAAAGGTACTTCACCTAAAAGGGGTACTTGATAGTCTCTAGCCATACGAGCAGCACCATCGTGGCCGAAAATGTGAGATTCATGTTCACAATTGGGACAAATGAATAAGGACATATTCTGCACCATACCAAGAATCTAGTAGCCAATGGATATTGTTTTTTTTAAGAAAGAAGGAAGAGGAGCATATACACTTTTAAACTTACAGGCACATTCACTTTCTTGAACATGTTTGTTCCTTTCACAGCGTCAATAAGAGCAATATCTTGAGGTGTAGAGATGATAACAGCGCCTTCATATCATTGTGAGTAAACATGGTCCATTTCTATTAGTGTAGCTTACCATCTACCACTACTTGCTGACTGATCGTTAACTGAACATCACCTGTACCTGGTGGCATATCAATAACTAACAAATCCAATGGACTCCATTCCACTTGATGTAATAACTGCTGAAGTGCTTTCATGACCATCAGACCTCTCCAAACCACAGGAGCATCTTGGTCTACCAAGAAACCCATTGACATACACTGTACGCCATAGTTGGTCAATGGAATCAAGCGATCTCCCTTTTCTGTCAATTCAGGTTCACCTTTTAAATTCATTAACTTGGGTATAGAAGGACCAAAGATATCGGCGTCTAAAATGCCTACTTTCTTCTTCATACCAGCAGCAGCTAAAGCAATATTGACTATTTTTTTTTTTGAAAGTTATTTTTTCTTTCGCTTTTGTTTTTTCGTTGTTATCTTTTTTTACCTGCTGTAGTTGATTTACCAACACCACCTTTACCTGATGACACAACTACGACATTCTTAACATTACGAATAGGCATCTTTTTTGGTAATCCACGTTGAGCCCGAGGTATAGTGGGTGCTGGTGTGTGTCGAGGTAATCCCTAAATAAGCAAAAGATTTTTTGAGCTTTCTTTTTAGATAATTTGGCTTTATTTAACTTACCAAAGGGTTTTCATGAAATACAGTTCTACATAGAGAAAAGCTTCGTTTGGCTATTGATAACATATTTGACAAGGTAGTATGAGAGAGAGAGAGAAAAAAATGAAAAAAGTAAAGCTTATTTGAAGTTCCTACTGTCAAAGTTCCGACTTTTTTTTTGTGGTGTATTTTGACATGTTGATGATCACTCTAATCCAGAACTTCTTTCTCTCTCTTTGGGAAGTGTGGATAAAAATAAGCAGTCATTGAAGAGAGAAATAAACTATAGTAAGAATCAGTCAGTGGGTGATATGTGTTAAGATTTACGATCTCTGGGTTTAGTTATTGTGAACTTTGCTGGATTGACCATTCATAAAATATGTAAAATGTGTCTTGCTTTACTAAGAATGCTTCTCTCATTTCTTTCTCTTTCTTTATTTCTTTTTGTAATCTAGTGGTTATGATACTATTGATCTATCATCCGTTGATTTTGATCCTCATTGGTATCTGGGGCTACACAATCTCATTATTTTTTCTCGATTGGCAAGGCATTCATGTCAACTCACTTGTCTACACACACCCAAGCAATCAACTGAATCAACTAGTACCCTTTTTTGTTCTTTCAGTCACATTAACATGGTTCATTTTGGTACATCTCATTCTACTAGAGAACACATTGCTGGTTCAATACGCTATACTATCAGACTATTTCAGTCCTGTTGTCTTTTGCTACAGTGTCTGTGTCTGTATTGTTTTGTGGGGTCCTTGTGCCAAAGAAGCAAACCGCTTCTTACGTTGTCTTTATCGACTCTTTGTTCCCTTGAGCTATACAAGAGTCTATTTTTCTGACATATTAGTGGCGGACGTGCTGATCAGTTTCTCAAGTGTGTTGACATTGTTGTTTAATCAAATCATTTCTCAGATCAAATCTGTATCTCTTCATGCATCTATACCACCTATCATTACAAGGTATAAGAGATAATAGAGCCACACGCAAAGTATGTGTATCACTGATGCTTTCAGCAGCTTGCCTTATCTGATTCGACTGAAACAGTGCTGTAATGACTACTTTAGAGGAGCACCAAGAAACAAACGACATCTTTTCAATGCACTCAAATACACCTCTTCTATTCCAGTGATTTTTCTAGCTCAATTCAGGTATCATCCGATTATTGGGTATCTATGGTAAAGAAATGGAACACATAGTTCCTTCCAAAGGAGCTGATCAAAAAACTGTTCTTTCTATTAGGCTTATGTTGGCTGTATCAACTCATGTATTTGCCTTTGGATGGGATCTTGTAATGGATTGGGGTTTGATTCAGTATAACTGTGGATCTATTCGATGGAGAAAAGATGGTTGGTTTTCAGACATGCGTTGGTATTTGGCAGCTAGTGTAATCAATTTAAACATACGTATGATCAAGATTATGGCGTCTGTTTACTCTGGTCACGCATTCTATATTGATTTATTCGAGATTATACGTCGATGGATATGGGTTATTTTTCGGCTTGAATATGAACATGTTAAGTCATCTTTTTCCAAGTCAAGTCAAACTTAAGTATATATAGAGTTTTTTTATGTAAAATAAAAGAAAAAGGAAGGATTGTTGTGACAGAATTAAGCATTAACCCATTCAGCAACATAAGAGAAGTTGGTGAATTCTTGTTGCTCAATACGATTCAAATTAGAATCCATGGGTGTTAATGCAGGAACTTCGTTGGTGAATTCTTCATCAAAGTTAGAAGTGTCCAAACGACCAGAAATAGTAGGGTAGAAGGGAGGAGGTACACGCTTGGCCAACATGTCTTCCCAGTTGACACCACGGAAGAAGGGGTGTGCCTTGATAGGCACAGCATCATCAGGTCCAGCACCCAATCGTTGTGTAGGTTCACGCTGTAAGAGTTGTTGACAGATGGAGATAGAATCACTTGACATGTTGATAGGATAAAGGATATCATCTTCCAAGATGGCGTCAAAGATTTCATCTTCATCTTCCCCACGGAAGGGAGATTGGCCAAGCAACATTTCATAGATCAACACACCATAGGCCCACCAATCTACACCACGGCCATAGTTTTGTTCACGCAAGATTTCAGGTGCCATAAATTCAGGTGTACCACAGAATGTACCTGTTGTCTTACCGTAACCCATGTTTTCTTTACACAGACCATAATCAGCCATCTTGATGTGACCATCAAGGCCCAACATGATGTTATCTAGCTTCAAGTCACGGTAAATGATGTTTTGGCTATGGAAGTATTCAAGTGCTAACAAGACTTCACAGGCATAGAATTTGGCTCTTCTCTCAGAGAATTGGCCACGCTGAATGTGCCACATCAAGTCTCCACCATTGACGTACTCCATCACAAAGTAAACACGAGTCTCTGTTTGGAATGTACTGTGCAAGTTGATCAAGAAAGGATGACGTTCACGATTAGCTGCTTGGAAGACTCGCTTTTCAGAACGAACACTATACAAGAAACATGTGAGAATTATATCAAACTACCTTGTGTTTGTCTATACCTTTCAATTTCATCATTGTCAATAATAAATCGCTTTTTCAAAATCTTGATAGCATATAGCTTCTTATCGTATTTCTCTTCAGCCAACATGACTTTACCAAAGTTACCTTTACCAAGCACAGCCAAGAAACTGAAACTATCCAAAGCAACTTTAGATCGTTGAACAGCACCTGGTTGTTGAGGTGGTTGTTGTTGTTGCATTGGTGGTTGCACTGGCGGTTGCATTTGTGGAGACATAGCACCGCCATAAGGTTGTTGAGGATAGCCAGGATTATATTGAGGTCTGGCTATCATTTGAGGATGTTGTGGTTGTGGTTGATATGGGTTATAAGGCTGTTGAGGTCTAATCTGTTGAGGTGGATACATTTGTTGCTGTTGTTGTTGTTGGTATCTTGGATCTACGTTGGCAGGATTGTAACCGTAAGGAGGTTGATGAGTAGGTAAACTAGGTGGACGTTGCTGTTGTTGTTGTGGATACATTCGGTTAGGTTGAGGCATACTCATAGTGGCTTGGTTAGGGGAATAATAAGGTTGAGTGGATGGTGGTTGAATAGGGTTATTATACATGGTAGGCGGTGTTTGAGGTACAGCAACAGGACTCTTGGGAGGTAATAAGCTAGTTGAAGAGAGCTGCAAACTCAACTGTTCCTCTTCATCATCTCTTTCATTATCCTCTTCGTCATGAACAACAGGAGCAACAGTGATTTCTTCAGGTTGAGGAGGAAGAGGTGCTTCTTGTGATGAAGGTGTGGATGGCTCTTGCTTTGAAGTGCGACTGCTCTTTGTATCGTTTGTCTTTCGTTTGGCAGCAGCCTTGATTTCGGCCAACATCTGGTTAGCCATTTCCATACTCAGGCCACAGAAATCAGGTACATAGCCTTCACATTTTGTATGTGCTGTGATATCACATTCTGAGCATCGTTTAGACCCACGTGAGCCCAAGGGAAGCATATAACCACAATGGCAACACCAATTGGCACCAATGTTAGTGATGGGTTCGAAACGATGAGGAATGTTATGGTTCAACTTGTCTTCATCAGAATCATTATCCGTAGAATTCTTGGGACATTTGGTGACGACCTTGCTAGAACACTTCTTGTGACAAGTGTATTCACAGTCCTCACACTGATACCCACTGTTGACAAAGAATTCTTGACAGAGAGCACACTTCATGACATTGTAGAATCTGTTTTCAACAAAACCATGACCGTTGACTTCAATGACTTCTTCACGACGTTGTCGCACAGCACCTGCACGACCCAACTTGTCCATAGGACGACGATTGCCTTCGGCACGAACAAAGTTCAATCGAAGCGCTAATTTACCGACCGGCTCCACGTCGAACCAAGCCTCAATACCTGCCTCATTCTGATTGACCTGGACAGGTGGAATGGTTTGAATGGCTGTGCTACTGTCTTCTCGCTTCTCCAGTTGACCATCATGATGTAGCTTTTGTGCGTCTTCAGCCAACATCCATTGTGATGGGGGCATCATTTTTCGCTTACGAAGACCTTCAGTGATATCTGTGATCTTGAGCCAAAAGAAACCAATAGGTAGTGATCTTTCGGGTGATTGGTCGTAAATGCCGATTTCAATTTCAGAGGCCTTGTTCACATGTGTTTCACATAACTCACTCCACTTGTCGTTTCGTGCAGGTCTTGAGCGAAAGACGACCTGGTTATCGATCTTGACCATGACGACTGTGGCTGGTGAACGGATCATACGGGTGGGTGCATGGGCTAGTTCCATTGCCTCCAGGATTTCTAACTGAAGCTTACCAGTAACAGGTCGACGAAAACCAGGAGGTAAACGAGCAGAAGGAGGTGTTTCCAATTCTATTTAAAAGTAAGACGATGATTGAGGATTTTTAAAAACCAAAAGATAGTAGCAGTAAAGAAAAATTTACCATAATCTTCTTCATCACCACCTTCACCAATATATAGACTCTTGTATTTTCTTAGGGCAGAATTCAGCAATGTCAATTTTTCTTGACTCTCTGACATTTTATCCTGGACTTCGGAGCGACTCTTGCGATCTGTTGAAGCAGTACGTTCTAATACGTCCACCATGCCTCTAATACCTTTCAGTACGGTCTTTTCAACATCAAGCTTATATTCAAGTTCATGTAATTTAAGTGAAACCTTGGGTTTGTTGTATGGAGTTTCAGACATCAATAAATCTAATCATGATGTGAGTAAGAGGAAATAAAAAAAAAAGATTTTTCAAGATTGTTATCATCTTACCCAAGTTAGAATATTTAGTCTTGTTGTTTGTTTTTTGTGCCTTAGCAATGACAGTAGGTGGCTCGGCACTACTGGCTGTGATAGAGCTTGTTCGAGGAGGGTGTTCTGACCTTACTTGTAATAGCTGGTGTTGTTGATTTGGGCTTGTTTCAGAGTCATTTCCTTTAGTTCGAAGTCGTTGAAGTTCTTCGGTGAAATAGTCAATGTACTTTTGATATTCTTTGATCTGAGTCTCACAGTCTGATATGACATTTCGATCCTTTAATAAAGGTCTCATCTGAATGAACTTGTCTCGCATAGTTCTACTATGCTCAATTTTGGCTTCTAATTCTGCAATCTAAAATACATATGGAGTTTAATATAAAAATAAAATCTTGGCACATGCATATCGCATTTATATGGTATTTTTACCGTCATTTTCTTATTAAAAAAGGATTCTTGAAAGTATCTTAAGTGAAAATTGGCTATGAGAAGTTTTGCCCTAAAGACAAATCCATCGTTAGAGCTTTTTTTCTGTAACAAAAAACTCGGTATTTTCTTTTTTTTTTTACCTCCTGTCTTTTTTATTTTTTTCTTAGATGAACTAGATGAGCTCTAACAATATCTAACTTTTTTTCTCTCTCTTTTTTGTTTAAAATACAAAAGAAAAAAAGAGTGCTATTTTTTTTTACAGGTAAAGAAAAAACAAGAAGAAGAGAAAGAGATAAAAAAAGAGGAGAGAGGGAAAAGTAAAGAAACGTGTATAAAACTTTAAAAAATATACACAGTCGCTTTACTGCCATTTGAACACTGGAAAAAGGTGGGTCGGACTTTTGAAGCTAAATTTGCAGCACATTTATGAATCGAGCCTAGCTTAGCCAATCAAGGCTTAGCAAGACCAAGACATAATGTAAGGTAAGTCCGAAATCGAACACATATGATACTTTCTTTAACTAGAAAGATCATTGAGAATTATACAGCATCTACGTCTTTTCAGTAAGATACTGTCTACGAAAAGTAATTTCGAAGTCACAGAAGAAAAGGACCATTTTAAGGACATATATTCCAAATCAATCAGGAACAGTAATATGATTGGGTAACTAATGCTTGACAACGTTTGGCTTCTAGAAAGAAAGAAACTTTCTCGACAGAAAAGTGAGGGAACACTGCATTCACTCTTGCTATTCGTAACAGTAAAATCTGTTTTGTAATTATGTGTTGAAATGTGTTGCTACTTAGCCTCTTTTCGTTGTATAAATATTTCTCTGCTTTCCCTTAATTCTGGAACCAGATCGCACGAAGAAGAGTTCTTGATCTGTATTGGGCAATAAGTGAGATAATTCTAGCAAGAAAAAAGCAAAGACTGTACACTTGACAAACAGAGACTGCAGCCTTAGGGATGCTCCACGATTCAGACATACTTATAAATATGTGTTATATTTTGAATTCTGTATAGCTAAACTTATCTATTTCAACAACTATGTCACTGCATATGTTCACAATGATAGCTATCGAACTGCAAAAATTCATTATCAGCGTCTAAAATAAAGCTCCTGAGGACGACAAGAAGGCTCTTCATCAGAGAGGAAATTGCCTTTGATGTTTTCATGGTTGTGCAACGATTTTAATAGAAACACTTGCTTTCTCAAGTTGATTGAAGTATTTCATAGAAAAAAACAAACACAACGATTTTGTCAATGTTGCTGACAGTGGATTTTGTATTTGGTGAGTATTGGCCGTCTAATTATACAATAACTAAAGCAAACCTTGCACTGTCAAAAATAGGCTTTATCTTTAAACGATTAAGGCAGTAAAGATCAAGTGGATTGCTTTTTTGGTCCAGTTTGCTAATCATCTGCTATGAGCTGTCCTCAATTAGTAACGGATGCTTATTTTTTTTCGTCACTATCTTCGGTTCAAAGCAACTCATGCTTACTGCTTTCTGAAACTAAAGAAGTCTCATTGAGAAAGACATATATTTAGGGTATTTTATGACATTTTGGTAAGCTCATTCACCTACAATGGACTATTTGTTCATAGTCGACTTGAAGAAAGACAAACAAAGAGTTACAGATTTGATAGACTAGTGTATTTTATTCAAATAGAGCTTACCTAATTTCCTTACCATGTTTCCCAAATAATCTACAACGGCTTCAAGCCCTAAGCTACTAAATGTGTAAGCTGACATAGCTTGATCTGTATATCGATGCAATTATTATCCATGGAACGGCTTCTATGCTAAACTCTTTAGAGTTTAGTGCGATTAATTGAGATATTTGAACAACGGCTATTGATATCTCCATTTGTGCATAAAATGCGAGTGAAGTTAAAAGCAAACTTAAGTCATCTTTACATGAAGAGCAGCCTACAGTCAAAAATGATCAAGAGAAATACTTAGATTAAGCCAAGTTATTAACTTTCTGAATAACAGCACCTTATGAAAACAAGCTCAGAAGAGACGCTTTAGCTGATATTATAGGGAATATTTGTATCTTTAGTCAGCTTTATATCGCTTAATCTCTTTTGCAGCATGAGAGCTGGTTTTTTAGCAAGTCATAAACCTGTTGTTCGTATAAAAGCAGTCTTCTAGAAGGTTGAAATCCAACTTGGTACGGTAATCCATACAAGAGGGACCAAAACTTACTTGTTTTACGTGTTCAAAAAATTCATGCGACTTTTTATGACGAAGATGAGCGACTCAGTTTGACCAGGTTGATAATTTGTTTTCTTGCGTACCTCTTTAGCTTTGTCATTGCTATTTTTTCTTGTAAATAAAGCACAAACTAGCCCTGTAGTTTTTATCAGTAATTTATTGTTTAGGTTAGCAAGCGTATTGATGAGTATACCGAATATTACTCTCGCATCAAGTGAAATACAACAGGTATTGACAGCCATTTCATTATTCAATTAAGCTATTGTAACTATTCGAATGAACCGACATGTAGTCAGAATGTGTATTAATTCTTTTTCGCTCTTCATCGACTGTTAGCTTCTTTCCTTTCTTTTGACTGATAAACATAAAAGTATTCAATTGCATAAAAAGAAATAGATGATCGCTTAACTAAGTTGTTGCAATAGGTATATAAGTCTCAAGTGGCTTACAAAAGACCCACTAGAAGCAATGGATATTTTTTCTAAAGTACTCTTCAGTTTTGTAACAAAACTAGTACCTCCACTAAAGTCTAATTAGTTTCATTGTTTTTTAATTATTGGATTGAAACGATAGAAGCCAACACAAAGCAGAAAATATAAAAGACCTTTTGTGGTACTTATCTTCAAGATTTACTGCATTGTCAATATCCAAGACGATTACAGACAATTGCTTTTTCTCATTAATCAAAGATTTTGGAGAGATGAAAATTTACTTTACTTGTCCCCAGTGAGAATGAACATAACTGCTCGGTTTTAAGAACATGTGATTCATCTTTGGAGTATACTAACAATAGTGCAAATCAATTTGTGCGCTATTATTATAGACAGGAATACCGATGCTTGTTAAATTCGTACGAAGAGGCCAATGGGCAACTTGAGCATTCTTCGCCCTTCATCTTTACCAGCCATTGTTGATCAATTGATACTAAACTGAGCTCATGTTTAAACATTGATTGTACAACCAATTGATTTCTTATTGTTATGAATGCATAGTCATTGGCCATGCTCTCTTGAGAAAGTGCACTTATGATTGTTGCAGAACGCCATCGCTACAGCTCTATATGTTTAATAATAGCCTAAAGTTATAGCTTTTTAACTTTCACTCTCTGCTTGTATACAAACCAGTCTATACCGAGTAAATAGCAAGTGACTGAAAGAAATGAATGAAAGCAAATCTGCTCATTATTTGACGATTGGAAAGACTGAAAATCAAGCGTGTTGAGTCATCAGAAAAAGTTTGCTAGTTACCCAAATAACATATAAAGGTGAGCTTCTTGTCAGATATGTTTAATTGCTATTGCTTTATTACCCCTTTTAAAAGCAGAAGAGTTTGGATCGTTCGTCAGAGAAAGCTGAACGCCATGAGTTACGGTGACTTTCCAGCACACAAAAATAACAATTTCCTTGTACACTAAGCTGAATAGTATTATTTGTATCGATTGAATGCTTTTAATTACTTTGCTTTTCTTTTTGCTCATTTTATTTGCATAAATTTGTCCCGTCCTCTTTGACTCCTTGTCCTATGAATGACAGATTAACTTGCAAAGAGGCATCAACCCAGCTTATTTCTTTGTCAAAAGGTAAACTGCAATTATTAAGTAAAAGGTAAGTATTTGATTAGACTAAATTACAAGAACTCATGTATTGAACATGATACTCCTTTTATATAGTTTGCATAGATAGATTCACTACCATAGTCCATCAAACAGCTTTTTTTCCTTCTTGCGTATCTCATTTAAAAGCTTGTTGCGAATTTACTTGCATCTCAAATTAACTTGTTTCATAACAAAATTTGACAAATTTTGAAGAGAAAGATTAATGAGTATGTAACAAGCACTCCTTGCCTTTATTATTTCATCTTTTTCCTTAGGAAAATGCAAGTAATAAGCATCATTCTTCTTTGAACCAGAGTAATGCATCTTTAGTTTCCTCAAACACCATAAAAGTAACTGCATTTGCAGGTGCGACTTTTATGAGAGTAGGCCCTAAGCCTTTATACAGACTAGCAAACCCTTCTTTTCTTACGACCGATTTCAAGTATGACCACCAAGAAGAAGAGGTCGTACTTCTTTCCATCTGTAACCGCTTTCTAACCAAATCAAATGGGTAAACTGCCATTTTACTAGTCAATCCAGACAGCGCCCCACTCAGCATGTCATGTGTCGGCTTGTAGTGAGAAGATAAAACTTGATCGTTCTAGTATATAGAATTTAGACAACATTTAGACTAATTCTTTTTCGTTTCATGTTCCTCTTACTCTTAATTTTTTGAAACCTTTAGCAAACATATCATATGTTGAAAACAAGAAGCCCATATAAGGCATGATTTGAATGATGGTAGGCCATAAACCACGATAAAATCCATATATGCCTTCGCCTTTGTAGATATCAAGCATGGCTTTTGTAACACTTGTGTACTATGAAGCAACTTTCAGTCGCCATGGTTACAATGTACATTTGATTTGTTACCTTTTCTGATCCTCCTTGTCCTGCAAACCGAGTTCGGAGTAGGTCGAATGGATAGGTAGATGCAGTGGCTATGCAACCTGCAATCATACCGCACCCAAATGTGTTTAAGGCATTTGGAAGCCTATGCTTCTTGTCTATTAATTCAATACCCTGTTCTAACTCCTTATAGGCCCAAAACTCCACTGCGCTGTATGATAAGTAAAGATACTCTGCCGGCATATTTCCTTTGTAAAGACCCTGTTTCGATATGGTCAATATATTTTTTTTGGGAGGAAAGTAGAACATACTCTAATGCCTTCTTCTCTTAAGATGGTTAACAAAGACTGATGTATATTTGGATATTTGACACTGCTTCCTGCTTTCTGTCTGAATCCAAACTGGGTTCGGTGTGTTTGTAGTTGCATTCGAATCTTCACAACATCTAAAGGTGCAATCACAGCTCTTATTTTTTTATTTGCTTACAATTCGTTCAATTCTAAAGCATGTCATGGCTTTGCTTTCATTTCTATCTTACCTAGAAACAACACCAGCCATACCTCCGCAGAAGGCTAACTCGCGACTTGAAAGATTGGCATCGGTTACATAAGAAGGCATTGCAAATTTAAGAAAAAAAAAGAAGAATTGACGTAAGAAAGTAGCAAGTATTATGCGCTCAAATTGACGCATGAAGGTATTTTAACTTCAGCCATTTTCTTTTTGCTTGAGATGCTGATCATTTCTTTTGTTGAGCAAATGATACCTTACATTAATGGAATTGAATCTATAGAGTTTGAGATATCATCGAATGCATATGGAGATATTCTACGTTGAGCTCTCTTCGTAGATGACTTGGAGCATACCTCATACTAACTTTAGTGCCCAAACATTAAGATTGACCCCTTCGATATGAAAATAATTTAAAAAACAAGAAAATAATCTTTGAAGTAAAAGGTTTTCAACACATCCAAAAACGTCCTGTTCTTGATACTTTTTCTTACTTGCGTACGTGATAACTGAAGTTGTTCACACTCGTCTTCGTCGTTTAATGTTCATAGAAAATAAGTCTATAGCAAAAAGGGAGGGATGCTACTAACAATATTATTTAGTTAATAATACAGATTTAATCATCTGTTTGGTGTAAGAAATACTATGCTTTATTTCTTTGTTGATACATGTTGTCAATCTAAATCACCAAGGTACTAGCAATTCTCTATTTGAAGAGGCAATGTATAGTCAGATATGCGCTTTACTTTGTGAGCAAGTTTGTTTTTCATGCACACTGAAGCTTAACTGGGATGATCCACAACTACTTTTATTGTATAGGGCAACAGAAATATATGTTATTTTCTTCTTCCTAGACTCAGAAAGTGAATAAGCATCTTATAGAGTAATACACTGGAATGTTTGATGTCACAGCCAAGTCTTCACTGCTTATTTGGCAGGAGATTTGGTATTGCTCCAGAATTCAAGATATTTAATGTTTTATCTGAAGGTAATGTTAATTGAGGTCTTATCTGAATTAAAAGTAACACTGAAGTTGTTCTGCTTGTATAGTAATGCCAGAGTCATAAAGTTGGCCTGCTATGAGAAAATTGCCTAGAAATAGATAGTACAAGATGTGACTGAAGATCAGACATTGTGTATCATGGACCAAGTCTTTTCTCATCACCAAATCAAAGAGTAAAAGTAGACGCATATTTTATTTAGTCAAAGAAAAGATTTCTTGGTTTACATATAATAAACTTAGTTGAGTATTAGTTGCAGTTTGCTGATGTTTTTCTATTATTGCTTGTTATAAAACACTCACCCATACGACAGCATTAATACAAGTATTGCAGCTCGAGTACGTCAAAGCTTTATGCTTTGTCTCGTTATTGCTTTCTTGTTGAGAAAGCTGAAATAAGTCTTCAAAGATAGCGGCATTGAATATAACAGTTTTAACGTCCTGTCTTCTTGAAACCGATAAGATTTCCAGATTTGCTTTTGCTCGCTAGAAGACATATTGCCGTTGAATGCAAGAGATTGATTCGTCTACTTAAAATGCTTCGAATTCGATCAGAACTTTCTTCAAGTTCCTAGGCCTTCCCATATTCCTTAATTATTTCTTTTTGTCTCCACATATCGCATTTTTATCTTGCAGGTTCTCCTGCTCTCTGTTCTGTACATCTTACCTTATGCTTTAGGCTAACCAAAAATAACTGTACAACTTGTTTCAAAGTATTCATTTTTAAACCTCAGGACATTCTCCTTCATCTATATCAAACAATCACGCAAATCTTACTATTGAAACCGCATTAAGTTCTCATTAACCAATTTAAGCAAATGGTTTGCTTGTTCTTTTATGTTTTGTTGTTTTAAGCCAAAATAACCCCAACTCATGGAGGGAATACTTTTACAGGATTAACCTTCGTTATATTGAAAAAAGGTTAAAAAACCAAAATAAATCAGCATCATATTCGTAAAATAATAAAACGCTTGCATAACGCCTTTTCTTTTTTCTTTGCTCTATCTTTCACATTGTACTCACTCAATTTGCAGTTACTAACGCTTTATGTTTGTAAACTCGTATTCAATTCAACAAAGAGAAAGATATATTTTTTTGGATCAGAAGTAGCTGCAACCACTTCAGAACTTTTGCTTCAAAGCAGAACTAAATAGCAAGAGACTATTGCTTTCTAGAATGTCGAATCCAAACAATCCCTAAATTATAAATATAAGTATGCAGATAAAGAGAAACAACAAGCTTAGCAATCTTCTACTCATTCACGTTTATAATCATAAAAATTGATAGTGCAGCGTTTCATATAGTATACCAGCCATGGGACATTGCTTTTCAATATCGTTATGAGACTAATTCCCTTGTTTAGTCCGGCTCAATCTTACAGAAGAAATTAAAGTAGTTGGTCTCGAATAAAGTTAGTTGTTAATGGTTTGAATGCTTCAATAATGAACTTTGTAGATGAATATTAGAAGCCAAAAATTATGTCTACAATTTATTACCGAATTCCGAAAATCCGGCAATGTCCGACCAAAATTCGGTCCGGACCATAAAATTTTACTAACAGGACTAAACAAAATTACTGGCTCAATTTACAAGAAGCGGGTATAGCTCAGCTGGGAGAGCGTTAGACTGAAGATCTAAAGGTCAGGTGTTCGATCCACCTTAGCCGCAAAGTTATTATTTTTTTATTTTTTCCTGGTGGTTAAAGTTACATGTTGTCACTTGACAAAGGATAGTTTTTGCAGTAACTTGTAAAAGAGAATCAAAGAGATATAACAGAGCAATCAGGCAGCAAGGTTATATGTAATGAGCACCACGTTGTTTAGGTAACGAACCGTAAAGTAAAGTAAGATAAAAGAATAAAGAAATATAAAGAAGAGATGTAATAAGAGAATACAATGATCTGTAACAAGTATCAAGGGAACTAATCAAATAAGTGGATTTAGGTAGTGAATATATGTCAAACTACAACCAAGTGTAAAGTAAATAAGATAGATAATAGTTAAGTTTATTGATAAGAAATGTTAAAGAGTTTATATACTATTCTAAAAGAAGTCATGTTGGACTTGCAAACTAATAATTTAAACAGTCAAGTTAATGAGTCATCATGTAATGGATTATTAATACATGTTCAAAAGTTCTAACCATTATAAATGGAGAGTTAGAGAAGGATTCTAAGAATTTGTTGTGTAATGAAAGATCAAGAGGAGCTGTCAAATGAGTTGAATACCAATTAGGAAATACAGAGTTGGATTCAAAGCAGCGAAAAGAAGTCAGAAAACAATTGAGTACTCGAAAATTCCTGTGGGTAACAATATGTTAAACGCATCAGGTCCTAAGTTGCCCGACTGTAGCAATTTGTATATAGAGGAAGAAAGCTTCTAATAGTAGAGAGGAGAAAATTGAAAATATGATATTCAGACAGCATGCGTGTAGATAATGGATATTAGATGTCTGAGTAAATAAAAATAATTTAAGGGAACTCAAACAGGAGCAATAAAATAGATAGTAGACCAACGAAGTCTTAAAAGATTTCTGGAGTAAAAAGTCAAATGTATGAGTAAGTAGAAGATTTAAGTACTATAAGCAAAAAGCTCAATTTGTAAAAAAAAAAAAAAAAGCATGGAGCTTGTAGTGTTGAACTGATGAATTGTTACTTATGTTAATACGAAACATATCTACTAAAGTCATTCCCGACATGGAGTGCTCTTTACATTCAACAAGAAGGCAGGTATCATTAGCAAAATGATTTTCTTTTGCGGTGAATAAAGCAAACAACTCATAGCAAAGTAAAAAGGACTCTAGCGTATTTCAATCTATATCTTGTAAACAGTAGAAATGAAATAAGGCGAACCATAAACAGCAGGATTGAACCAGAAACTTGGTTGAATCCACTGATTATGTCGCTTGGAGGGAATTTATTAGACACACCAGTTAGCTTCAAAGCGAATGCGCAAGACAACTAATCTAGATTTCTTTTTAAATCAACTGCTTTGCATATATAAAGAGTCTGTTCATAATAATAGCCAAATTATATCTGATGTATTTTGTTGACTTGCGACAAGGAAAATGTATTTGCATACCTTCAAAGAACAATAGTAGACAATTTCATTGTTTAGATACAGAAATGTAAATTTCAGTCTAACAGAAGCAAAAGAAAACAGGATGATTCATTTATTTACAATGATAAGATAGGAGAGTGGGGAGGAGAGGGTGTTGCTTGGTATTTACGTTAATATGTATATGTGCATGTATCAATAAAATACAGTTGTATATATGAGGTATCGACCCTGCTAATAAATAAATTTGACCCACATTTTTTTTTGTTTAAAACTAGCCAGTTCTTCTTTTTTAGTGGAATATTATATTTTCTTTGTTTCGATAAGGTCGCAAGCATTCAGTTTTGTTTGCAGTTCATCGAGACGTCGTTGTAGATCTTCTTTCTCTTGTTTCATCTGCATATATCTATCTTTCATCTCAGCCATCTCGCGATTATGATGCAGCGTCAGCTCATGCGTGGCTGAAATAGACAATGCAGATGAAGAAGAGGATACTAAGCTGTTATCATTTGGCTGAGCAAATCGATTGTTTTGGAACAGTGGATGTGTAAGAAGCTCACTAGCTGTAGGACGTGCACAAGGATCTAAGCTCATCATTTCCTGAATCATTTCTTTTACAGCAGGATAATTTTTAGCAAATGCTTCAGGAAACACATGTTTCTTTAGCTGATCAATACTGATAGCACGTTCCATTCCTGATGAGAAAGGATGATAAAGCTCAAACAGTATAATGCCTAGTGAGTAAATATCAGCCTTTTCATCATATGGATCAGCAAAAGAAGCCATTTGCTCAGGTGCAGCATACTAAAATCGAGATAGAAAGAGAAAAAAGAAAGCGGGGGATTGTGTGGATGTGACAATAAGATAAAAAAGAAGGAATTCAATACCCGTACGTATAACAGAAGCCCTAATGCTTTACTTACAGTACGAGTGCCAACACCACTTGTTCTGTTGTTCTTAAATGCTCTTTTCCTTGAAGTTCTTCGGATCGGACGCAAGGACAATATACTATCAGATGTGTTGCTACTACCATTGCCGCTCTCTTTAGGAAAAGTACTTTGACTTGAAGCAGATGTAGCAAACAGTTCTATCACACTCTGACTAGAGTGTTGGCTTTCAAAAGTAGATGCCAGGTAATCATAATAGATATCGCTGTTTTCTTCATTAGGATCAGCGTCTTCGTCTTCCTCTACAATATCTGCCACACCTTCATCTGTCTGTACCATGTTAGCTGCTAATCCAAAATCACCTATTTTTGGAATGAGTGCTTCTGTAGTGACAGATGAGTCACGCGTGTTTGGCGTAGATAAGAAAATATTGCTCGGCTTTAAATCACGATGGATAAGCCCTTGTTGATGAATATAAGCTGCACCTTGCAATATCTGACAGAATAAATCTTGAATTTGTTGTTCATCAAAATATTCTTTTGGATTTTGATTTCTAATTTTAAGGTACTCATGTAACGTACCTTAGAAATAAGAAAAAAAACAAACAAAAGATGAGCTTAGAGTCGAGTAATGGAGGACAACAACGTATTCTGTCTCTTACTAGGGCAAAGTTGCATTTGAATAAACAAAAAAAATCCACCTTCATTCTTCTTTTTCTTTTTCTTTCGGAGACATGACTTGATCGTTGAACTAGAAGAAGCTGAATGTATGTAAGCACTGGTTGGCCTATTTGTGTGATCATCCATTTCGCTTTGACTTCTTTCGTCTGTGTCGTCGCTCCCAAAGCATATAAAAGACATTTCCTCTGCTGTTGTAGGCTGATTGTTGTTCAATGAATCATCATCTTCCATAGAACTAGATAGATCTTCAAAAGTGGGATCAAGTCCATTGAAAACACTGGAATGGCTATTCTCTTGGTCACTTTCATCGTCATCATCAGAAAAACTAGCTTTGGAATAGGAGTTGTTTGATACCCATTCAGTGCTTTCTTCAGATTCATCTTCTTCTCTAGCATATTCCAGCCAGGAAGAATAATAGCGCACTACATTGTGATGTTCGAGTCGAGCTAAATGCTTGATTTCTCGAAATATCTTTTCATAATCACAGTCATGTTGATGATAATCCTGACCTACTAATCGAATCTTCTTGATGGCATACTCTATATCGTCTAGTTTGTTGCGTGCACGCCATGCACTGGCAAAGCCGCCTCTTCCTAATATCTTGACTTCAACAAAATCGTTCTTGTAGCGTGAGTTCTGGATACTGAGCGAATACTCTAATCGAGGAGGAGTTTCTTTGGCTAGAGATTCGATGCGCTCTCTCAGAATGGCTTGTTGTTCAGATGAAGTTAACAGCCGAGGTTGTTGACCCATACTGAGCTCTTGTTGGCGTACTGTCTGTGCTGCCTTATAGAACAGTTGTTCAAATGCCTTATGATAAGTGGATCGAACTCCAGCCACTTCGTCAATAAATTCAGCATCAATGAAACCTAGATTATTCAATGTTTGACAGATCATAAAGAATATCTTGCGAGTAGACTCAGGAGAATCTCCGTAAGTACGACAAAGAGATTCGATCAATGAGACCAACAAGAGTTTTGTTTGATGTCTCTTACTGGCTGTATCTGCATCTTGGTTGGAGAGAGGATGAGATGAAGAAGAGGAGGCAGTAGGAGGAGGGGTGGACGAAGTAGGGGATGGAGAAGGAGAGGAAGGTGCAAGGGCTAATTTGCTTTTCTGATGACTACGTCTACGCCGAGAGTGATGGTGACTAGATTTCGATGACATATTGAACTTTTCTTCAGCATAAGCCATGGTATAAGAATGAGTACCTTAAAAAAAACAATTCAGTCAAAGTCTATAGAGTCAAAGGATGATTTCTAACTCTACCTTGAGCTCGCGTCCTACAGATATCGGAGTATTTTTGATGAAAGGCAGAAGAGGAAGACGAGGATGAAGGTTCAGGGCTATCCTTTGGGCGCACCCAAAACTTTCGGGAACACTCAAGTGAATCACTGCTTGAAGAGGAAGAAGAAGATTCAGGCTCAAATGTCATGTCTGCTCTTGACTTGATCAGTGTTTTCATACTGTTTGGGCTCTGTTATTTCTATAAACTATGCTTTTAGTGTGTTTCCTTGAATAAAAAAATGAAGCGTTGACATAAAAAAAATAGAAGTAGAGAGAAAGTGAAAGAAAAAAAAATCATGCTGATAACAGTTACTCAGTTTAAATATATAAGTTATTCGGAGTGCTAATGTAGTTTCACTGTGCTTGCATATGAAATGGAACTAACATATGACTGAAACACTTCTTTAGTCAATGTAGAACATTACTATGCTACAAATTTCATTAGTTAGCAAGCTGGATTAGCTAAAAGCGATGTCATTATTATCTCCAAAGACTACTACGGCTATGTAGAAAAGCTGAATGGCGCTTTTGTCAGATGGCGCAAATAAAATTTGGTAACTTGTCTTTTGAAGATCTAGCAAAAATATAGAAGTTTCGCCATCAGCAACATCGCTCTAAAAAAAAAAGTTAATTCTATACGTTTTATTATTTTTTGTTAAATGTACTGCAGATTTGAGATCTGAACACAATGTCCAAAACCTCTCCTTTTTTTTTAAGCTTATCAAAGTAATGGGTGCTCAAATGTCACAATACGTCTTCTTCCTTGAGGAAAAAGAAAATAAGACTTCCATAAGATCGAAAGAATGTTTGACTATCAATTGTGAGAGACGAAGACTAAACAAAAAGGCATTGAAAGAACAATCTCAGAATAATGATAGAATCAGCAAGGTAATAAAATAATCAAAGCTTTTCATTGTTAGAAGGAACAAGCATGTACAAGCGACAACAGATTCCTATCCTCTTCTTCCAAACGATATCCTCTTTACAGTAAGCTGAAGCCGATTATAAGCTGAACCTTCAGTTACTCAATGTTTTTTTTTCTGGAGGCCTGCTTCATTTTGGTAGACAAAGGAGAGGAGGGGGGAGAAATCATATGGGAGTAAAGAACGAGACTACTGCTGAACATTACAATCAATGTACCATATATTCAACAATCAAAAGGCAGAATCAATTCAGTTGCATTTTTTGTCAACCTACCTTCATCCTTGAGACCTAAGGAAAGACCCATATTTACCAAGTACTTGGTGAACCCAATGTTCTTCTTAGAGATCCCAATGGATGCTTGATATCTAACAGATACTAATATTTAAATAAAGCAGCACATTTTAGTGCATGGTACTAAATGGAAGGAAGAACGGAGAAGCATAGCCTATAAGAGTGGAAGAAAAGCTCTAATGAGTGATGGGTCAAGGAGTATAATTTATAAAGCATATTTCAAGGATAATTTAGGAAAGTACCTGTTGAATACACTAGTTGAGAAGACGACTAGAGTAGGAGCAGCTACCATTACTTATGCTGTAAGCGAATAGCACTCATTATGTGTGTATTGTATATACTGAGCACTTTTACAAATATATCAAACAACATGCCTTCAATCTCTTTCTAACACTAGATCTATATCTAATTGGCATTAAACTTTGAGTAACATAAAAAACAAATAAATAGTAGATTCATGAGAGAGAGAGACAGCATTGCAAAGAAGATGTGTTTGAAGTCTACTTCTTGATGATAGTCCTCCATATCTCTTTCTTACATCTCCAAAGTCATGAACAAGCTATCATCTCTTTCTTTGTCTATTTCTTCTTTTTTTCACACTGAGCATAAATCTCATGAAGGAGGAACAGAAATTTGCTTAAAATAGTGCTACCGATTCATAGACTATCTAATGAAATGAATAGTCTCCTTTTCTGAGCGCTTCAAGTCTAGCGCTCTATGAATCATTTATGTTTCCGCGAATTAATAATAATATCTCCATATAGAAAACTGGTAATTAAACACAACGTTCACACTATGGCAAATAAGTCACATTTTTTTTTATTAGTCCACTATTTTTTTTTCTTTCTTTCTCTTACCCAACCTTTTATATACATATAAAACAACGTATAACTGCATAACTCAATTCTCTAACTGAACGCGCGTACTTCTTTATTTAGCTTATTTCACTTACATCTCTGTTTCTTTCTTTACTTTCACTTTATATACACAATCTTCATCTCTATTTCATTTTAATTTCTAAACACCATATATACACACACTCTTAAAGAAGAAACAAAAACAAAAAGAACTCTTTTCTTTCCTAAAAAATAATAATATGTCAGATAAAGCGACTGAAGTTATTCGCTATACAAAAGAGACCATGATATCCCTTCATGACAGTCCACTTGTACAAAAGCCCGAAAATATGCCCTCTTTATTAACCTGGTTTGGGTAAGTTTATCTATCATTCAAAGAAAAGGAGAAGGGAGGGGAGAAAAATAACATGATTGTCTGATAGTGAGGATCCTGAATCGCCAGCATCTAAAAGTATCTTGAATGGATATGTCATTACTCGAACTTCAAGTGGTAAAAAGAAAAGGAAACAGAAAAGAAGGATGTACTTTATGCTTATACTTTGACATAGAAAAAAGCATTGTATTAGGTCCTACCAAAACCAACTTTGCTTCTTCCCTTTATGGTGGACTGAAAAACCAAAATGAACATTATCATACTACTTCTACAAAAACACAGCCAATGTCTAATTCAAGATACAGTCATCACCAGAATCATACTAGACAGGTAAATAGAAACAGGTGGGATAGCTTATGAAAGCTAATTCAATTTTAAAAAAAAAAAGATGGATGATCGGAACAACACAACCAGCATAAGAGAATACCGTTCTCCTCGTGGACCTTCATTCATGAATGACAGAGGCTTTTCACATAACAGACAAGATAAACCAACAGACAATCGAAAATTTATGAATTCACCTCCTCATAAAAGAAATAACAACAACAACAACAATCATCATCATCATGAACGAACAAATAACACTAGTAATGGAAAGCGTAAGTAACTATTTGTGTGTGTGTGTGGGAGCAATGATAAGCAAGATAGCTGATTCAAACTTCAGTTCATCATCATCGCAACAATAGACATCATGAGTTAGAGGGTTCAGAAAGAGTGCCCGAGTGGATGGATTATACACCTGATGAAGAGACAATAGAAGAAGTACGAGAAGACACAAAGAAGGAAAAGGAACTAGAGATGCATGATCTAGAGGCTTGGAAGTCTAGTATGAAACAGAAGGATAATCCCGTAACAACAGCCATAGAGGCTCCTCTTTCTTCATTGTCACTTGAACCATCGCCAGACCCACTTTTGTTTTTTGATGAGTCTTCTGAACCGCGTCGAGAACAGAAAGGTGGATCTCGTTTTGCCAAATTCTTTGCTAAACGAGAAGAACCTCCTCATCATGAGACAGAAGAAACCAACACGCCTCAACCTCGCTCTATCAGCCTAAATGATCTATTCCAACAACCATCGCCAAAGAAAAGACAAGAGGATTTGACAGAACCTCATATACCTCAGGCAGGACGTATTTATTCAGAAGAAGATATACTTAAATCTTTAGGTGCTAAAAAGGAAACCACTTCACCTGATGAACAACTCAATGAAGAAGGTGCCATGGGCTTCAATCGTGTGCTTCAAATCCTCTCTCAGCCAAAACCTAGTCTATCCTCCAGTAGTCATTCATCATCCACACCTGAAGAACACGCCAGCCCATCGCCTAAACTGGTACATGAGAACACAGGATCTGAATCTTCATCAAGGATTGCCAATCGATTCGGTAATAACAATCTGCCTACTTCTGTCCTGCGTCAAATGAGTGCTAGATCATCAAATGAGGGTAAATCACCTTTACTTCAAAACACAAAATCTACACCTACCAGTACTAAACCAGTACAGCCTGTCTTTAACCACCCACCACCACCTCATATGCCTCCTTTACCTATGCCACCACAACAGTTCTTTGCCATGCAACAAAATGGACCTTATTCACCTGGGCATCCTATGATGGATCATCGAGCCTTTGAACAATTGATGCAGTTCAACAATGATCCTCGTATGCCACCACCTCATCCTCATCATTTGAGAAATGGTACCAATGGTGATTTCCTGCCTCCTCATATGATGATGGGTCCTCCTCCACCTCCCTTGCCACCAGGACAAAGGCCTATGATGACACCACCTCAATTCAACCAACAGTTACCTTTACATATGCAACGATTCCCTTTGCAACAGCAACAACAACAACAACAGCAACAACAAATGACATCTATGTTACCTCATCTTTTGGCCAATGGTAAGATCTATTTACTTGTGAATTGACAACAAAACTGACATTCTATATAAGGTATCCCACCTCAGTTAGCTAACAAGAGCCAAAGTTGGGAACAACGTCCATAAGTCTAAATTTTTTTTCTTTTTTTTTTGTCCCTTTTTTTTTTAAGCAAGCTTTTCTTTTTTTTTTTAATAAAAGAAAAGAGTGAGAGAGAGAAGAGCTTATTTAGGAGTAAAGGCAACAGTGCAAATTTTGGATCCACTTTGTCCACCAAATTCAAAGACAGGATATTTAACATGAGAGTGATATTCAAAATCTATAGAGTACATTAGCTATACCTGTGCATATAAAGCAAGATATTCCTTACATTCTTTAAAGTTCTCAATCAACTCTTCCTTTGTCCAATTACAACTGGTGATCAAGAAGAAGCCAGTCTTGTTGATCATACGATGAGCTGACATAACGTATTTCTCTCGAGGACCAGCCACACCTTGTTCTTTAGCCAGTGTCTGATCAGGATGTAATGAGATGGCATCATATGTGCCTTTGTCCAACACAACATCATAAGGGTCTCGAGGTAAGAACCAATCAGGCTGAGAGATGAAATCGACTGCATCGTATTGAATCCATTCAAGTTCGCGTTGTTGAGCAATGGCTTTGGCTAATGTGATGGCTGATTCTGAATAGTCAATACCGTGCAAGGACTTGTATCCCTCAGCAGAGAGCTCAAGAAGTAAGTGACCGTTACCACAGCCGAGATCGACAATGCGGCTTTGAGGATCGACGTTATCTATGCACCATTCCACCATTCGTTCTACACTTTCTTCACCAAACCACACTTCTCCGATATCACCTAATTCATCAAAATTGACATTTTCTCTGTCATAGACTGTATCCCAACTAAGAAGCAAGGTTAGTTTAGAGAATATAGGCGATTGTTTGAAATGATATTTACTAAGCCTTTGTGCCTAGTTTAGATGCTTCAAAATCTTGTGCTTCAGGAAATTCCATTGTATACAGCCTAAAAAAGAGAATAGAAAAAAAATAAAAAAGCTGAATATCGGTCCTTAAAAAGCAGTCTTTAGAAGAGTAGAGTGAGAATGGTAAATTTTGTTACTTTGAAATAAAGAAATGTCACAAGGAACCTAGCCATAATAAAGACTAGGAATTTAGATGTATGATAATCTTAACGATGTCGATCTCGTCGATGGTGTGTACATGAAAAGGTAAATAAAAATTCACCATGCTCGGGATACTGAGCCGGACCTGCTAGGAAAATTTGTAACTACTAAAAAAAAAAAAGTACATAGAAACTCACTGTCCTTAATAGAAGATAGACGAGAGTATGGTGTTTATTATTAGTCCATAAAGGAAAGATGGTTTATACAAAATAGTTAAGTTTTTTTTTTAGTGATGAACATGTTTAGGACAACGTTCATTTGACAGACCTGCTTCATAGGCTGAACGTTTCTTGGTGTCCTTTAAAAGGGGTATCGTATCTGTGTTATCATCATCATGAATCCTATCAGGAATTTCTGGCATCAACAATGATCCATCCTCGGGATACTTGTAGATAAAATGAGGTTCGGGTAAATCTTCGGGTGATTTGATGGGACTGTGGCAATGATCCGGTATGTTGTCACACTAAAATTCAATATGAGTTATATGAAAATGATAAGGTGTATATATATTTATCTTTACCTTATCGAGTGCAGGTATATCCATGTCTTGTAAAACCATTTGAATGAAATCGCACATATTTCTTTCAAAATACGCTAAAGGATACAACTTTTCTAATTTTTTAAAGTGATCTTCTAGACTATAGCCTGGCTTGATTTCAATAAACTGTAAGATAGGGTAGTAAGTATCTAGGATTCAAATTGATAGGCTGAATTTACCTGTCTCTCTCGTTGATGTACTTGTAATTTAAAGAGATACATTGTTCTTGTCTTTGGAAAGAGAAGGTGATGATCTGCTGCCTTTACATTCCAAATGTCTTCTTCGTCCTCTTCCTCTTCATCCTCTTCTTCTTCAATATAATCTTCTTCATCTTCATCTTCAACATAACCATAAGAAAAGATCTGATAGACAGTCTCGAGACCAGTACAGCCATCACACATGTAACTCTGAAGGGCAGCCTGTGTCAAGAGATCAAGAAAGAGATCATACCAACGAGGAGGCATACCTCCACCCATGACTTGTTGACCTGCAACTAACAAGGGCTTTACATCATTATGGTCGAGTGCAGAACGTAACATACTGGCACTTGTTTTGAGAAAGGCAGGAATGGCTTCTGCCAGACCAGGTCCATTGGATACCAGACAAGAGGAATGCGTACAATGAGGACGACGATGATGGCGACAAAAAGCAGGTGAGAAGGGCTTTGAGAAACGAGGATCATGATGTTCCTCTTGTGTTGTCTCTTCTTCACGCTTATGGCGCTTTATGACTGGAGGGGAGAAGGTGATACGGTGTGTGCGACCCATAGTGAGGTTGGTGAGTTGACAGAGATTTAATCTTTGTTCGAATTTGGCATTCATCTCTTTATTCTTTTTACTGGACGAGAGGATTTCTTTTGTGTATTTGATAAGTAAACACTCTAGGCGAACAAAAAGGCTTCTTTTTTTTTTACCTTCAATCACAGATTCAATCACATTTTTATCGGTTGATTTATAATCAGTGTCATCTTCCAACACCTTTTGAAGTCTTGATTGAATGGACTGGTAGAATAGATAATCTAGGATGATAGCATTGGTAGTTGAACTATTGTTACTTAATTGCTGAAGTTGTTGATTGATAGTTGAAGTACTGAACAGTGTCATCTACAAGCTTCCTCTTAAGAAAATAAGATATCTGAAAGGAAAGAAAGAAGAAGAAAAAAAAAGCTCGGATCCAAGCAAGAGAGAGGAAAGGGAATTTGGGGGGAGGGATCAAACCCGATAATCACCTATATCCATAATAAACTTTCCCTAATCCTTCCCGATAAGATAGTCACAGATAACGAAATCTCGTATTTTTCCCTGAAAGTTAAATTACTTAAAAAGGCGATTCGGGTATGGACAACTTTTTCCGTACCGAATGGGAAATTGTTTTGCATAAATCCTTTTCGAATGAAAGGACCTCTTGAAACAAAGAAGAGTAGTTCAAATCCAAGATGATAAGGACAAGAATTTAATTCGAGAAATATACATAAACATAAAGAGCGAATCGCCGCCATGAAACATCCGTTGACAAGCCATATGAGTCAAAATAGAGCTTTCCGCAGTTCAACCTGAATTGATATGAAATAACAAGAAATACTACAGTTGTCTATGGATATTAAAGTTAAGAGGTTTGATTTCATATGCTTGTGTTGTGCGTACAGGCAGATGTTATCTGATCCGAAGCATGCTTTTGTGTTTCTGTATCCTGTTTTTTTTTGGGAGGAAAAGTAATTCCATTTCAGATACACATTTCTTTTCGCTACTTGTTAGGATGAGTTCCGATACATTCGGTATACTGTTGAATCAAACCATTTTCTCTTCTAATACAGGCCTCCTTTAAAAAAACGGATAAGTGGATAGCCTACTTGAGCCTTGCATGTATCCAGATAGTCAATTTCCTTTGGAGTATAGGCAAAGTGTGGCTAACTTGGGATAACAATCTCATTGAAACTCAATTCTTTTGTCAGTGCTTTACTCTTTGAAATAAATTTAAGCACTATCTATCTTTAGTTCTCAACTAGAATGCCAACCATAAAACGATCTTCCTACTGATATGGTCTAAGCCATTCAGTGTTATAATAGCAACCAATACACTGTATGCGTCTGTGGGCATTTCATGTATTTTTTGGTATCGTATTGTTTGCCAATGTTTTAAAGAACAATGCCGCACTTGAATACTTGGCGAAAAGCTGACTATTGACTGCATTTATTTCTTTGAACGAAACAACCACAATGGTGGCTTTGCTCTCTCTCTCTCTCTCTCTCTCTTGGTCTAACTGACTTTATTCACTTAATAGTACAGGCGGAACTTTTGTCTAAAACTATAGATTGATATACTTAACTCGTTAGAACGAATTGTCAGTCTTGTGAATGTCTCTGGAAACTATCCTTATTTGACAATAGGTTGTCATTTAGCAAGTGTATACTATATATCCTTTATTTCTTTTTGAATCAAGAAAGAAGATCCTGACAATTAGCTACCATTTATCATTGGTCTGGAAATAGACCAAGTCAATTTGGCTATCCAGTCACAAAACCATTCGAGCTCTCTGTTGGCGGACAAAATACAAATGTGCTCTTGTGTAGATCATCGATTTATACGCACAACCAGCTTACTCTTTTTTTTTTTTTGCAGGGCTTATAGTTCAATTCTCAAATTTGCTTACAAATACACCAGTGACAACTTTCAACTGGTTTGTGGCATTGTTTAGGAGACTTGTTACACCGGTATTGAGATGACAAGCGGGAGAGGTACTTTAAATGAGATTCAAGCATGCATATCTCAAGACGCTTTTGTACCCTTTACAAGAGTACTTTTTACTGTAGTAGCATAATATAAGAAGATAATGTAGTTTATAAACAAAAAAAAATACTATAATACACATCATTCATATCCATTGATTTTTTTCTAGTCGCAAACACCATGCTTCTAATTGAACCAGATAAGCATGTGTTGCACTGACTTTTGCCTCATGCAGATAAATGAACGCCTTCTCTTTTTGTTGTTTGTTTGTTTATCTTTTACGCTTGATCATTTTGACCTACACAGCCTGTATTGATCTTGATGATCTAATTGAAATGAAAGATGGATATTGTTTGCTTATAGATAACATGAAGCTACGTTCATGAATTGCCCTACTACTCATCTATTCAAAGCTGCCCTTTTTATGGAGTTAAAACTACATAGATTACTACTTGATTCTATCCTGACAATCTAATTGGATAATATTCCCTCTCTTTCTCTCTCTCTCTCTTTTTCTCTAAAATAACGGACCGAATCGACATGATTCTTTAACACACTATAACTTGGTTACCCAAAACCAGTTGGAATACAAGTTGATAAGCTCAAATAGAAAGAAAAAAAAAAGAGAGAGAGAGAGAACTTGGTGTAACTTGCCTTGTAGACAATTCCTCAGTTTGCCTATATTCATTATTCAAAGAGGTTGATAAGAACATCTTTTAGATAAGAAAGGAGACACGCAACCCTCCTTACGATAAGCAATCGCACTCATTCCTCAGGTTTAAGCGTAATATAAAGGAAATTCGGGAGAGTACGTGTTGAGATATTCTCCATCGAATTGAAATGAGTAATAATTTTATTAAATGATGACATGTGTATATGCAGAATAGAAGGGTTATTTACAGATGAGAGATATGTTTTTTATGACCAGCAAAAGGTTTTTTAGTAATCCAGGAAATGGGTAGTAGAGTCTGATAGAGGAACCAGGTGGTTGCCAAGACCGACTTGGCCATCAGAATAACACTATAAGGTTTACAGAACAGAAGCCTCAAGAATCCCAGTCTTGATTTCATAGACAGTATGGCCTGGATCAACAGAGACCAAAAGAAGTCCACTAGATCGTAATCTTCCTCTTCTTCCATCAGCCTAGAAGCCACAGGGTATTCTGGTTGATATTCAATCTCGATGATTTCAGGATTGAAGTGGACTCCGACTGAACTCTTTGAACTGAAGCTGCTGAAACTGCTGCTACGACTACTTTGGCTGATGGGCGTATGTGTGTAGAGAACAGATGAATCAAAATAAGAGAGAATTGGATCGGAACAATTCGGCAGTATTTGAGCGACGTTACAATGTTTCTTCAAAACAGGTTTAAGACCTTGGAGAACACTTGTACCATGCCTATTGTCCAATTCAGCAGAATGGTTGGTATAGATGGGACCATAGAGCCCTAACACACAAAATGATCAGTTCATAATTTTTAATTTATATCCGCTATGAATTTACATGTGATATCAGATTCTTTTTGCCTAAACAATCATTTTCTTAGTTGTCTCACAATCATCTGTTGGCTCATGAACTTACCAGTACACTGTGGAAGGGTCAATTAGTGCATTGGATTTACCAAGGTGGTTGATACAACATCTAGCCATCGATCTCCACAAGGCATTTCGAAGTCGAATGGTTTTATTCTGTTCAGATTCCATAGGCGATAGATTCTGTTGATGCATTTGTCGATAAGTCAGGATCAAATCATCACAAGTCCATTGATGTGATAGATAATCAACACAGTGTTCTGCTGTCATTTGAGAGTATGATGATTTCACACTTTAATTTCTATTTAATCAGTATGTCAAGAAAAGAGAGAAGAGAGAGAGAGAGAAAGGAATTTATTGAGGCATAAACTTTTCTTTATTATGGAGATTTTTTTTTATTTTTTTTAGAAGGGCGCCACATAACATATAGAGTATATTTGACAAATGGACCCCTTCTCTAGAACCTTTTGTTGTTATTCCCACAGGTTAAAGAAGTAAACACAGACCTTGTTACACTATAAACATAGAATACTATCATTTGGAAAAAAAAGAATCTTCAGAATGAGCTTTATCAGGTACACAATGAAAAAACATATCGATAGACTATCATGTATATTGAACGAATGGAAAAGAAAAAGATAACCAAGAGATAACCCTACAGCTCTCTCTCTTTATTTTTTTTCCATTGAGAAAATATTAAAATTCGAAACGCAAATTGGCGCCAAAATTAGCTTCTCTATAGATACAAAAAGTAAACACAATGTAAGAAAGCATGAAACAGTTTGTTACCAAAAACATAAAAAGTCAGTTCTAACTTTTTGACAAACTTGGAAATAAAGCATTGGAGTGGGAAACTAAATAGCTTAAAAAATCTGTGTAATTGGAGTTTATTCCATATCATGCAGGGCGTTTTCTCCACAAAGAGATTCTTACTGGTTTACAACCTGATTCATCGAGAGTGTCACACTAAGAGTAACTTCATTAGTTCTAATTAGACTTTCTATATGACAGCATCTCTAGATCATCTTATTGTTTAACAATCCAGTTCTGTGAGGCTGATAAGAGTAGGACAACTTTTCACTTACTAAATAGTCCAATAGAAAATAGAGAAGCTTTTGCTGCTTTCTTGTAACTCATATAGGCTTTGGGCTATCCCATTGCCTAAAAACAAAAACCACTATGCATCCCATTCATTCACTTAAAGACGAAATCGCATAAAACTCTACTACTGTCATATAGTTATTTTAATCGTGTTCACATTGAACGAGTACTCCAAAAGAAAGAAAAAAAAAGAAAGCAAGAAACAACAAAATAAAAAAAACAAACGAATCTAAAAAGTAACATGGTTTCCTTTAGGTGCTCCAAAACCACCGCGACTTCCACCACGAGAGGCGAAACCACCACGGCCACCACCGCGAGACTCAAATCCTCCGCCACCACGGCCTATAATAGAGTATATAAATAACTGACGATGATTTCTATAAAGCCAACTTTGTATTACCTGCACCACCGCTGAAACCACCACGGCCACCACCGCGAGAGGCAAATCCACCACGGCCACCACCACGAGACTCAAATCCTCCGCCACCACGACCACCGCCGAAACCACCACGGCTACCACCACGACCACCACCACGAGAGGCAAATCCACCACGACCGCCACGAGCAGCAGGTGCCTTTGTTTTCTTTTCTACCTTGCCCTGAAGACCTGTAGGTTTAGAGGCTATATATGGAAATGAATACAACTGGCACGTATAAAGTGATATCCTCCCTTCTTTACCTTTTCCAGCTACTTTGGGTTTGGGTATAAATCGATCCATAGGTAATAACTTATCTAAGCCAATATAGACTTTATCCTCTTTCTTGAATTGAGATGCATTTTGTCCATCTTGCATCTTGACAGTGAAAAACACTTCATTTAAAGGACCGAGGATTTCATCCACTTTGCCGATCAATGTCTTATCTTGAAGGTAGATGGGTGCATTGAAGAAGGGAACTTTTGCATTTGTCAATTGGCATACCATCTCTCCCTCACATGCACTCATAAAAGTACCGGCAACTAAATAGAAATCCCCATTAGATTTGATTTCTTTTATGCTTGTATATATCTATTACCAACCACCTCAGCAGGAGGACCTTGGTTGTTGTTGAAACCACCTCGACCTATACAATCCTTATCAGTCACCAGCCTATAAAACTAAGCACAATCTTACCTCCACGGAAACCACCTCTTTGACCGAAACCCATACTTGTATAAAAGTGTTGAAAGAAAAAAGAGTGAAAAGCTTTTCAAGATTAAAAAAAAATTGTGTAAAAGAGCAGTCATTTTTTTCTGGTTTCTCTATTGGTTTGATTTTGAAGTTTATTTGATATAAGCTTCTTTGTCTGATGAATTATCAGTTTTGTATAGAAAGCAATGTTCTATCATACTCTACTGTCCATTTCATTTCTTATAAGCGTTTATAAAATAAAGGATAGGGTATCACTCTGTTAAATACCTGCAATCACTCCCCATCTTTAAGCCAATGAGATGGTGCTGAACTGAGATCCAAATCCATTCTGCATTGAAAGAGATTTAATAAGCCAAGTTTAGTACTTCCTTCTAAAAGAGAGAGAGAGAATTGCAACCGTTAAAGAAGAAGAAAAAGAAACATAAATTATGAGGCAGTACATATGGTAGCCTATACGATGAATGTTCTTTAAACAAATGTTATCGAGCCTAGTGCTTCTCCTATCCTATTCTTAATAAAGTACAAAGGCAAAATGTTGTTAAAGTGCTCACCTTCTTTTTTAGGTATCTCCAATGCAGTATGTCCTAATTTGAAGTTGACAGGATAAAATATATCGGACATCTACGCCTAGATAGGGTTTCACTCTCAGTGGGCTAAATGCGCTCTGAGATGTCCTGTTCAATCAACAGGATTTCATCTATTTTAAGTTTGATGGATCAGTTTTTTTTTAAGAATGGGTTACACGAACTTTATTCCCTTTCGAGCTCAGTTGAGATCAAGTTAGCATGAGTCTGCAATCAGCAATGACAAGAAGATAAACACAAGCACCTTGTTATTCATCATCCATATTAGAGTAGCCGTAATTTCAAAAAAACTAGCACTCTATGTTGATAATATTGACCACAGTGGGACTTTCTTCTCTTCTTTTTACTGCCTCTAAAAGTAAAGATAGTCTATAAAAAAAAAGAGAGGAAACATACTCTTCTATCCATTGACTCCATAAAGCATTTCTATTGGTTGCAAGTACATTACTGGTTCCTTAGTGTAGACTGACTCAATCTGTATACAGCATTGAAAGGTAGACTATACACATTTTGAAATTTCATATGAATTCAGACATGTGAATGTGTACCATAAAGTGACTTCAAAATCCGCTCTTTGTTGCATTGAAATCATCTCTTTTCTCTGTATTTCAACAAAAAGATAGGCTTTTGAAAAAGAATGCTTGTTATTGTCTTTGAAGAAAAGGTGTAATTTAATAAATCATCTTTTGTATACGAATGCGTATCGAAGTTGATCTTGCTTGATGCTATGATACTGTAGAACTTTGTTGCAGCTATTCGCTTCGTTGTCTATCCTAATCATAAAGCCAACACTATATCTAATTAATTTCATACGCTTTTAAACTTTTTTTTTCAGTAGTGGTCAGCTTTGTTTCTTGAAAGCCATGAAGACCTTCAAGTGGCTTTAACAGTAGTCTATCTGTTCTAATGTGTTATGATTCATTGCACAATGCAAACATACCCATATATAATGCAAAAAAGAGCCATTGTTGTCTATTGTTCTATCAGTAAGCCCTACTATCTGTGCAGACTATTTTAGTTGTAAAATTAATCTTAGGTATAAAGATGGTCGATGTCTATGTCCGTGTACAGCCTGTTCTGAAGAATATGATGGAGCTTGCTTATTTATTCATGTCAAACAAGAAAGCGACTGCCCTACTGATATTATGACTGATGATGTATATATTTGCTGGGCTAGAAGCGAGTATGATGAAGAGTTTCATGGAGAAGTCAACCTGTCAATCTTTGGAAACACTATATGAATAGACTATTTTTGGATTCAAGAACGCAGATAGCTAGGAAAGCCTGTAGACAGCAAAAGTAGAACAACGGAGGAAATAAAATATAGAGCTACTATGATGCATCATTCAACCAAAAAAAAGTCAACTGAGTTGTCTTGGTTTGATAGATTGACAGTATCTAGTACAACATGTTGAAGGTAGAGTAAAGGTACAACGTAGATACGTTGGAAATGCACGAAAAATGACGCATCGTATGCATAGGGTCAAAAGAGAGCCACATTCGGTAGTTTGATGTGTGTCAATCATGATGTTATTTCTGTGAGCTGTGGCAGAGCAACAAAGTTAAGAGACGTTGCGATTAGTTTGTGGGGAGCTCCTTGTTCAGCCAACTGTCACCCAAGAGAGAAAAAGTCAGTTCGAAGCTGGCGATCAAAGTATTTTCCTTCCTGCAAGAAGAGGCAAGCTTTGGCCCTTCTAGTTGTAAATCTATTCAAGTTTCTAACTCAGTCACTCTTGCTTATTTCGATTTATTCCGCTGCATTAAGAACAAAGAAAAAAAAAACAAAAAAGGAGAAAAAGATATAGAAAAAAGTGATAGTGCGGAAATTGTTGCTTCATCGTGAAATGCTTATGCTTTTCTTTTTGCTTTTTTCTCTTTTTTATGCTGTTATCTTTTTTTCTCTTAAAGTAAGCCCGCGAATTAAGCTCAAAGAAAGATCAAAGTTGTTTTTTGTATCACCATCAAAATGACCGCCATTGTTTCTATTAAAAGGACTTCCCATGAATTGATTAATGGATGTCAAAAATTTAAGTAAAAAAAAGAAACATTAACTAAGCCTTGTTTCATAAAAAATAAAAAAGAGGGAGCATAGAATCACCATAGCAACAAAACGATTAAGAACAAAGTCTCCCTTAATCATTCTCTTTGTTGTCAAGACAATGAAAAAAAAAAAAACGATTGAAATGAGTACGGACTTTGAAAAATAAAGTATTTTTTCTTCACTTTTTTTTTCACTCTTTCTTTTCCCCTCTCTCGTTAAAGAAATAGAGAGGCAAAAAAAAAAGCGCGTGAATTGTAGTTGTATCATTTTCTCTCTCTCTCTCTCTTTCTCTTTCTCTCTCTCTTTTTTTTTTTATTTTTTATTTTATAAATTAAAGCACAGTCATGGCCTTGTCATCTTCCATGCAGATGCAGTCCATCTCGGGCATCATTACACAGATTCATGTGACAACAGGTGAAGTACCACCTGCACTCGTAGGCGCTTCTGTCAATGTTATCGGTGATAAAGTCTATGTATTCGCAGGCCGATTGGCCACATCCCGCACCATGATCAACTACCTCTACATCCTCGACCTCACCACCCTCTCTTGGACACAACACATCCCTCCTCCTGATTCAGACAGACCACCTAAAGCTCGTTATTTCCACTCAGCCAGTGTCCACAACGACCAGCTCATCATCTTTGGCGGCATGGGCCATTCCAGTCGAATGTCATCTGACGGCAACGGTCTGCTGGTCCTGGACGATGTTGCCATCTTTGACATCCAGACCATGTGCTGGACACAACCTACCATACCACCCTCCCTCTATTCACCTCAGGCTCGGTACGCCCATCTCAGTGCTATCACAGAGGATCGGCTGGTAGTGATGGGTGGACAGGATCTGGAGAATAACTACCTGGACCAGATCAACGTGCTCAATCTCCAGACGATGGAATGGGAACAGGCTACTTTGTTTGAAAAGCATGTAGGTGCCTATCGATCTATTGCTGTCACCGCACCTACTAGCGCTCGATTTCCTATTCAACAAGAAGAGGTAGCCACACCCGCTGCAGAAGAGATGTCTGAATCACCCTTTGATCAACAGGCCATGAACGTACAGAGCTCAACAGAGGATGGTAATCCTATCTATCTCTACACCAACTATAATTTTTCTGATGTCAAACGAGAATTACAGTTGATCTATACCTCTTCTGCCACAAAATCACCTCAGGCTATCATTGAAGAACACTCCAATCTGATGAATGGATCTGTTATGCCGCCTGGACTTCGATTCCCTACAGGCTATACCTTGGGCAACCATCTCATCTTGGCCGGTACTTATCTCTCTCCTCAGACACAATCCTATACTATCTGGTCTCTCGATCTGACTAAGTTGACCTGGTCTCGTATCGAAACAGGCAGCGTCTTTAGTTCAGGCAGTTGGAATCGAGGTGTGCTTCATGAGGCCAGTAATCGGCTGTTAGTCTTTGGTAATTCAAACCGTAATCTTTTGGATGATTATAACCATCGTCAAGTGAATTTCGAGCATTTGGCCATGGTGGATCTAGAGGCCTTTGGTGTCTATACATTGCCTAAGCCCACTTGTTCTTCTTTAGCACAAGAAATGGGCCTTCGTCTGTTGAATGAGCCTGCTGTCTCTGATTTCTATATTATCACACAAGATAACATCAGTATTCCTGTCAATTCAGCTGTCTTGGGTCAACGATGGCCTTATTTTGCTCGTTTGATGAAAGAAAATGTTGTTCAACAGACTAAGCGATTTAAAGAGTCTGTTTTGGATGAAAAGATTGTTGAGGAAGAAGAAGAGGAAGAAGATACCAAAAAAGAGCCAAAAACAAAAGAAGCAGCGACAACAGAACCAACAAAAGAAGCAGCAACAGCAGAAGAAGAAACAACAAAAGAAACAACAAAAGAAACAACAGAAGAAGCAACAAAAGAAACAACAGAAGAAACAACAGAAGAAGCAACAAAAGAAACAACAGAAGAAACAACAGAAGAAACAACAGAAGAAACAACAGAAGAAACAACAGAAGAAACAACAGAAGAAGAAGTGATAAAACCAATAGAAGAAGAAGTAACAGAAGAATCAATAGAAAAAGAAGAAGAGCAATTCAGTATGATCAAGAGTCATTATATGTCATTCCCTTATCCACACACAGTCGTCATTGCCCTACTTCAATTTATCTATACCGACAACTTGTTGACTGCTCAACAATATCAACCACAGATTCTCTCTCAACTATTGTTATTAGCGGACATGTATGATATTCCTCGTCTCTCTCAACTAGCCACTCATGCCTTACATCAAATGTTAAATATGTCAACGGCCCCTCTCATCTTCGAGACAGCCGCTCTTTCACATCAAACCAGTCTACAGATTCGTGCCTTAAAGATGATGATTGCGGCCAAAAAGATGATCCAGCAACAACAGCAGCAACAACAACAATCCAGATCAAGAACAGTCTCTACACCCACCACAATGAACTCATTGGATCAAACACCTGTCTCACCTACTGCATCTCTCTCTTCCTCTAGTTATCATCTCGATAAAGAAAACACACCAATAACAGCATCACCTACCTTACAATCCTTTAGATCAAGAAGACCTTCTGCCAGTCAGAACCGAGTCCATGGTCCATCTACCTATTCATTATTACCACAACCCCAACCCCAACCTTACCGTACATCCACATTGACCAATCTCTCATCCCCCCTCACATCGCCTACTGCTGCTACCAGCTATAGTCTTCCCAACAGTTCCCCTAGTGCTAAACTCTATTCTCAATCTGAAGTCACTCTATCTCAACGACAACGACGTTCATCCAGTCCACCTAAACCCAACACAGAATCCAAATCCACTCCTAAAGAAACCAAAAAGAAGAAAAAGGCCTTTTTGGAAGCCTTTGGTAAACTCTCTTCTTCCATTTCAAAATAAAGCTTTATTTACACTGTTTATGAGAAAACCCATCTTACTTCTTTCTTTTTCTTTGTTTGTTTGTCTTTGGCTTCATAAGCATCTAATTTCAATTGCATGGCTTCCAGACGTTGTCGCATCTCTTCTTTGGCTTGTTCTGCTTGGTCTAGTTGTTGCCTTAGTTCTCTGTTTTCACGCTCCAACTGTTGAAGGGCCGTTTGGATCTCTAGATCCTGTTGTTGTGCTTGATTGGCTGTGAACGATTCAAACTCAAGCAACTGTTCAGCTGAAGGTCGTTGTTGAGGATCCAGATTCATCATCCAGAGAATCAAGACAGCCACATTAGGGTACAGTTTAGGAAAGCCATGAGGGAAGATACCTCGTTTTAGCTTATCTAAGGCATCAGCACGTTCCATGCCTGTGGTGAAAGGTTGAAATAGTTCAAACAGGATGATACCTAATGAATAAATATCGACTTTTTCATCATAAATCTGAGCTGCCAATTGTTCTGGTGAAGCATACTATATAGTTTATTGTGAGTTATGAATCTCAACAGAAGACAATAAAGACTTACAGTACGTGTACCCACACCCATGGTACGGGTACGCACAGGTTTAGGTCGACGTCTTGATGAAGTATGATCAGAAACAGGACCAATCTGAGGACTAGGCGGAGTAGAGGAGATGGGTGTAGGCACCAAGACAGATTCGCCTGTACCTTCATCATCCATAGCTTCTGCCGCTAGACCAAAATCACCAATCTTTGGTACCCAACTCTCTTCCCACCAGAAATGTAAAGTAGGCTCAAGGTCACTGACAGGATCAGAGACAGTGGAGAAAGAAATACCCGAGAGAGAAGGCACGGAAGAAGAAGAGGAAGGCGGAGAAGAACAGGCAGAGACGGTGGGTTGATGTCTTTTGTGTTTATCGGTGGTATAGAGAAAGATGTTGCTTGGTTTCAGATCGCGATGGATCAGGCCTTGTTCGTGAATATAGGCTGTACCCTGTAAGATCTGATAGAATATTTCCAGATTGCGCTTGGTCTCTACCAAGGGATCTAAAGAAGCCGTATCTTGAGCGTATTGTTTGTTTCTCAGCCGAATATAGTCATGCAGTGTTGTAGGACAGAGTTGCATCTGGATAAACAATGTCCATCCACCACTTGACTTCTTTTGTTGTCTTGTACGAGATCGATTTCGAGAACGGTGATTGGTGTAAGAAGAAGAAGTTGGATTGTCGTCATAATTACTGGTTGAGCCTTCTCCAAATTGGATCTGTGACATACCACTATAGTCGCATGAATAGTCACTGAAGGTAGGATCTCTACCATGAAAGACACTATCACTTTCATCTTCATAATCATCTTCTTCAAAGTCATCCTCACTGTTTTTTTCATCAGAACGAATAGGCGATTCATCAAATTCTAGCCAAGAAGAGTAATAACGCACGACATTCTGATGTTCTAGACGAGCCAAATTCTTGATTTCTCGAAAGATACGTTCATACGGATTATCATCGGACTTCTTTTGTTCTTCCGCTTCGATATCATTTCCCAATCGAATTTTCTTGATGGCATAGTCAATTCCGTCTAGCTTATTACGGGCACGATAAGCACTGGCAAAACCGCCTTTGCCCAATAAATTCAATTCAACAAAATCAGTATTGTAACGCGAATTCTGTACATTGAGATTCAAGAATTCATTGGGTTGCATTTCTCGTACTGATGAAGATGAAGAGGGAGACGATACCTGAAGAGGTGATTGAAGCAAAGGTGATTTAGCTAAAGGGGATTGAAGTAAAGGTGATTTAGATAAAGAAGGTGATTGAACTGAACAAGGCTTTTGGGAGAAATAGTCCATGGTAGATTGACTGGAAGGAGAGGATGCTATATCCTTCACCAACAGACGAGGCATAGGACTGTCAAATTCAAGCAAGTCTTGATTTCTTACAGTCTGTACAGCTGTATAAAATAGTTTGTGAAACGCTTGCTGAAAGGCCGAACGGACACTTGTCATTTCATCCATAAATTCAGCATCCATCATGCCTAAGGAGCGTAAGGTCTGACAAATCAAAAAGAAGACTTTTCGGTTGGCATCTGGGGTATCACCATAAGCACTACAAAAGTGCTCAATCAGGGAAGCCAAAAGCATCTTTGTCTGGTATCGTTTTGTTGAATCGGGTGTGGCTGATTCGAACACAGGAGGGTTTTCATCCAAAGGTGTTGTCAAGACAGTCAACTTATGAGGGGTATAAGAAGCTATCGTAGGCATGAGTTATTGTGTTGGCTAAAGAAGCTTTTTTTTTTTATTTACCTGAGTCCACTGTAGAATTTAGCCAGTGTGGACTCTGCTTTTGACTTTCCAAGAGTTCGTTACTTGAATCGTCATGAATTTGAAAAGACATACAACAGATAGATTTTTAGAAAAGTTTAAAAAAAAAAGAAGAAAAAAGTAAAAAAAAAATATGATTGGTATTTTTTATTTTAGTTTAAATGAGAAACAGGCCAAATATGGATTTCCAAAAAAAGTAATCTCAAATCACATTTGAGGCATGAAATCGTTCTACGTAATTTTATGAATGTCTCTCATCTTCTTCAGTGTCTTCTTCAAACCCTTCATCTTCATAAGCACCTTCTAAGGAATCGTCGCTATCATATTCGTCTTCACTTGAGCCATCGTCATCTGGACTAGGCTGTCTTATTTCAGGATCCAACTGAAGCTGATTCATAGCCATTTCAAGATCATCGGCTAAGCTTTCTTGTGTCTTACTAGACCTTGTCACTTCTTCCATACGTTTTCTCATATTAGCCAATTTAATATCCTTTTGTTGTGATTCCTGTAATTTCATAGATTCTTCTAGACTCATCATTTGAGCCACACGAGCCTTTTAAGAAATTATTATTTTTTTTTTTCTTAGTGAACCATTTTCTTGCTTACATCTTTGGCTGAATGAGCCCTTAGTAAATTAGTGGACATGGGTGTCTGCTTGGATCTCTCTAGTGTTTGTTGTCGTATATTGACCTTATGATCATTAAGAGAAAGTTCAGATACTTTATCTGTCAAACTCTGTTTCATCAACACTTCTAATTCAGCTAATTTTGCCTTTAATTTCGCTCCTCCATCTGGTAATTTCAGGTTACTGGGTTAAATAGCATTAGTTTTCTCTTTTAAAGAATAGAAAAATGCTTTGCTTAAGAAACCTTTACGGGTTATTTAACATGGCTTTTGTCTTTTCATATTGGTGTTGAAGATCATTAGTACTGACTGGATCAGTCGATCGTTGTTTTGACTTTTTAATGCTATTCATATTATGTATAGAAAAAGAAGAAGAAAAAAAAAATATTCACTGCGCGTTTGAAAAGCTTTCTTCTGAGTTTTTATAGGTAAATTGACAACATTCTCAAGTATAGGCTTGAGTTACTTTAAACAGATAACAAAGACTACTTTTCTATTGAGTAACAGTCATAGTGAGCAAGTGCTTTTCTTTTATTTTGTTTTTTCTGTTCAACAAGGAAACGTTTTCTTAAACAGTTCAAGACGCTTGACATCTTTGCACGTCAATTCTACTTTTCCTACATCCCTCTTGGATTTTTGTTCGTTGTATTCACTGGCATCAGCTTCACGCAACTGAAAGTTAAAAAACCTATAATACGTTTCGACTCCTGATCGTATCAAACAAATATAAACAGGTTCTTCATCGTTACCATGATGTTCGGTCAAGCAGAAGGAATCAAGCGAGAAAGAAGGCAGGTAAATGCTGTTGGCACTGTATGCGGAAACAAAGGTCGCTACATCTTTTAGATGAGGCGTGAAAGTAGTAAAGTGCTCCAGCTCATCTTGGCGGACGCGCTCGCTCAGTTCAAGTCGAGTGATAGGCAACTGAGGACCATTGTAGTATGCGACAACTCCAGTACAGAGTGTCTTTAATTGTCTACAGTGACTCAGAAGCTCGTAATGGCTACTTTTGATACATTTGAGGCTGAGTACGTCAAGGCTGCCCAAGAAGTTAGCTATGATCGATACAGTGTAGTCATAGTCTTGCAGGTAGGAGTCCATATCCAAATCTAACTTGTCTGGCTTGGACTGATCATAGTTCAGCTCAAAGAAGTTTTCTTTAAAGCGTATAGACATTTCTCCTTGCCAGGGAACTGAAGCAAAAGAAGAAAACAAGTCCATCATGTAATGCCTGGCTTCTATCACAAGTCTTATTTTTCCATTGGATTTCACGAATCTTACTATGTGATCATCCGTAATCTCTGATAGAAAATCGAAATAAAAGTTGCGGTCGTCAGAACATCGATGACGAAGAAACAGAGTTCTTACATTGGGAAATTTGCGATAGACATAGCTCAGGTATGTCTCGGTGAGCCCATCTGAAATAAAGAACAGTTCTTCAACATGCGTGCTTGGCTTCATGTTCGTCAGAGTACTCGAGACAAGATCACCTGTGTTGAGAGTAACTTCAGTGGCATATGGGCATAGCGTAATGGCTTTATCCAACAGCTTCATGGAGATCTGTCCCTTAGACAGACATACTAAGCTCTTGGCTGCATTGAAGGGAGTCAGGTTTGTTATATCAAGGGGGCGTCGAGAGTGTTTAGAAGAGGGATCGAGTGTTAGGTCAAGCATTACATGTGAGAGTCTGTCTTGAAGTGCTACTGCTAGGGCCATGTAGCTAGGGCTGATGCGCCTCTGTTGGTATGGAAGCAAGACTTCAAAGCATTCTATCGAATGAAGGTGCTTCCAATAACCAAGTTGAATGTTTTGTAAAACAATTTCATATAGATTTGGCTGATCCTTTTCAGTTTCGATAGATGTCAAATTAGGCGTCAACTTGGCCAACTTGAGATATTCTCGAGCGTCTTCTTTCGTTGTTACTGTGTATATCTTTACTTTGATCTTTTTCACTACTTCTCCCAGATTGGGTGACCTGAGAAGTACATCAATCAATCCGTCTATTTTACCGTCCTTCTTTATATGGACGGTACTGAACATGGTTTGTATTGCTACTTCTCTCCATTGTTTGCATACGCAACTGTATGGAGCCCTATTCCATGTATACAAGTAGTTGAAGATTATCTGCTGTATCTCAGAAGGTAAGTTGTTAGCCAACATTTTCTGAATAAAAGAAAGATGAAGAGATGTAAACTCAGTGTTCCTAGGTTATCTGGAAGGAAAAAAAAACTTTGCAAAAAGTCACGTTTTTTAGGCACAAAACATAAGAGAACTTTAGAAACCGTCAGCCGCAAAAGAGGCTATTGCGCAGAGAGGCAGCAACAAGACATGCAAGCTAGCAGAAATATGTGGATCTTCCTAGGGATGGCGTCCAGAACGCGGCAAGCTAAGGTGTATATAGAGATAGCGGATTCAGTGAGGAGAACACCTTGTTTTGGGAAAAAGAAGGTGTGTCAAGACATTGTCCAAACCAAAACAATTGGAAACATATACTGGAAGAAAACTCTGAATCAAGGTTCTCCTCACTGAATCCGCTATCTCTATATACACCTTAGCTTGCCGCGTTCTGGACGCCATCCCTAGGAAGATCCACATATTTCTGCTAGCTTGCATGTCTTGTTGCTGCCTCTCTGCGCAATAGCCTCTTTTGCGGCTGACAGCTACAAATCATCGTCATCCATTGCTCGATCACCCGTATCAAATCTGTATGCCTTTACCCGCAGGCTACTACTTAACGCCGATATCTGATTTTCCTGGATCTGCTCCAACTTTACATTGCTTTCGAAAGTTTCACGCAGCAATGGCTTTAGGCAGATGTATCTTGAAACCTTTCTTTCTGTGGTGCGCACAGTTATTTGAGCGTTCATGATCCTGTTTGTATTCCTGCCATCACTCAGTCTTTACAGTTCACTGCCTTTCGAGTCACTTGAGGCTTCCTTTGGACAACAGTACTTTGTCTACCAGCTCTACTTTCGGCCAATACCTTTGGACAAACGTTCGTTTCTATCACTTTTCAGCGTACTGTGTTTTAATGATCTTGTACCAGGCCCGCTTGAAACCTGTTTTAGAGAATGTTTTTGTGTGCAGTGTGACGAAGCGTCGTATTTCGTTTGCACATTGCCACGTGCCAATTCCTCATTCGCTTGTTGCCTGAAAAATGCCCTATTGCTTTTTGCCTCCTCTTTAATGATGCAGAGGATACCTACTACTCATTTTTTTCCGTTGTCCTGGAAAGTTTGTCTTCTGGAAGCACCTTTTCCAAGAATTCCTCTGGCCAGACACAACAACCGATTCCATTTACATTGCTTTAAAGACGTTGAACTTTAGGGGGATTCGTAGTCAACCTGGCTACCCTCTCTCAGATATGGAAAGCATATGTTTCATGATCTGCTCTTCACGTCATTAAATTCATCATCCAGCGCCAATAAGACAAGTCAATGTTGGCCTAAACCATCACTCCTCCTTTACTCAATTTTGTAGTAGGCACGGTGAGTTTTTCCTTGCATCGCTTACCTATACGATGAAGAACTTTGGTACCACCATCAGCCACCTAAACTGTATATCCGGGCTCATCAGACCAGATGACTCCAGTCCATTGATCTGGCGTCCAATGCAAGTGCTCCTTTGTCCATTAAAGATGGTGTATCTACCGAGCGTCTATCAGAGCAGGTTTATGTGCTGCATAGTACGATTTGAACTCAAGATCGCGAAGATAAGACACAACGGTGTCTCTATATACATTAATGCTGCTAGGTTTCAATTTCTCTTTAGCTTGCTGAATGCTCATAATTGGATTACGTTCGAGTTATCTTAAACATCTAAAGCTTTCTCATGAAAGCGCTTACTTACAATGTGAACGGAAATAAGCTGCGGATTTACAAACTCCGTGATTTGAACTGAAATAGGTGGAACCTCGTCCCCTTTTATTTTTTCGACACATTACAATATAAATATCATTATACTTATCTACTACTTTTTGTTCTTTGGTTTTATTCTAATTATCAAAGTTTACCACTACCAAGGAACTACAAAAAAAAGTGTGTTATCATTATTTTATTTTTAACACACATATAAATAAAGCTTCCATATAATAAAACCCAAAGCAATTATAAGTCACGTCCAAATATTTCAGAACACGTAACCCATTGTTGTTCTGTTGGTCTTCTTTTCACTCTTTTCTTAAAAAGCATACTAAAAAAAGCACTTCTTCAGCTATTCCCGTATGCATAAAAGACTTCTTTCTCACACTGATTTGAACGCGTTTGAGACAAGTGTTCGTCGTCAACCTACTCAATTAATTAGGGCTCAACATCGTCACTTTTTGAGTTCTGACAACAAGGTCTCTTTATCCACTTTTCGAGTAACTTTGGGTCGTATGAACTTCGCAACAAAAAAAAACCAGCTCTGAAGCCCAGACATAAAGACTCACGTTTGGCTTGGGTTAAAGAAAGGCTTAATTAGACAAAAGATGACTGGAACAAGGTAGTTTGGTCTGATTAGGCCAAGCTCACTTTGAAGAATGCTAGTGCTGAAACTAGAACAATCAGAAAGAATGGAGGAAGGTACATCAAGAGCACCCACATGTCTGGTTTGGGTTCTGTGATGGCATCAGGATGCTTTTATGCAAAGGTATTAGCTCTCTTCTGGTACAACTCCATTAATGCACAACATGGTGTAAGGTACTCATTGAATTTAATTTTCAAATCCGCAGCTTATTTTAGTTCACACTGTATGAACATCCATTCATTAGAAGAGTGCTGCTTTACGTATTGGTTCAGTATGCGAGGCTTCTTGATCAGTGTTAGAATTTTGTACGAGTTAGATCCATTACACAAAAAAGGGAGAAGAGTGTACGCAAGAACTGGTACACGAACTCTTTTTTTTTATACTAGTCGCCTTCTTTGCTTCTGTTTCTCTACTATGCAGTTTAACGATCTTCCGGACGAAACACTTTTTTCCAAAGACAATCTGAGCCATCTTGTTGTTTCAGATGTATGCAGATTGTTTGATCCAACGCAATATGCATTACAAAAAGACTCGCGCCAACACCGTGTTGACACAATTGAAAAGGCCAATGAAGCAGTATCCTTTGCAGCTGAATTCCTAGAATCAGTTGTTATGATGGACAACCATTGGTTTTTTGTCACTAGCTTCTGTATGTTCGTTCATGAGAAACATGTCGATGATTGTGCAGACAAATCTGCTGTAGGATTGCAACGAGATCCAGTGATGTTTATGCGCAAAAAGACTAGAATGGGCAATGACTTTTTTGAGCTCACATTGAGATTCTCTAATGTTGAACTGCTGTTTACCTCTAGCTTTTTTTTAGTCATGTAAACAGTTCACATTTTGATGCCTTCTTTGGATCTTCAATTCAACGTCTGCCAAAAAGCATTACCGAAACTTATTGCACCGTCTCAACAAAGCTAATATTCGCAGTCTTTTTACTAAGAAAGCCTCGCATACTGAACCAATACATAAAGCAGCACTCTTCTAATGAATGGATGTTCATAAGTAAGCGCTTTCATGAGCAAGGGCTTTCACCTGTTCATCCTTTATATTTTAGTAGCAAGAACAAAGCTCAAGAGGCAGCATCTTTGTTATTGAAAACCTTAGTAGAGGGGAATGAGAACAAAGATATGCTAAAGACCGCAAAGGCTAATGTGGATGCAATAAGCAGAGTAAATACTGGTTCTTTGAAGCTATTGAAGATATATCTTGACAAAGCAAACAAGGATCAAAAGTTTCTGTTTGAGCCTTTGGACAAAAAGCAATTGAAAAAAGATATGGTACAGTTGTATGAAACAATCCTTTCTGGACCATTAAGAAGAGCAAATGGAGCTTTGGCGAAAGCAAGCAGTAGTTCTACAAAAAAATAAAATGAACTAAGGAAAAATACATATACCATGACACACCCTATTCATACCTGAGTTTCAGCATACTATATAAGCTCTATATACCACTACCCTTACTTCACACGTATATGAGATTTTTGAGAGTTACTTCATTCTTCTTTTCTGTTCTTTCTTTAAGGAACTGTCCCCTTTTTTTCAGTGCAAGTTGTAGTTCTTTAGCTTTACAAATCTCCAATGAATTACACCAATATATTGAAGATGTAAAGGTACTGGCGTTTGATCTAGCCTCTTGGGTGGGACGAAGTCAAAGCATGTTAAAGCTACGGTCAGTTGGCTTTTGCTGCTAGAGTCCAGATGATAACAGACAGGACGATTGTAAGCATCCGCGAGCATTTGTAGGCAATCAATGCTACCGAATCAAAAGGACTTTCCAGCTGCTTTCCATCGTTTATGGCGACCATAATGCGTCGATTTATATTCTTTCTTGTGCAAATCAATGCCACATGTGATAATTGTTTTGACTTCATCTGTGATCATTCCAAACGAGCTTCGGTAGGAGTCTTCGTAGGACATGTCATTCTTTAATTCTTCTAGTGTCACAGAAAGTATAGCACCCTTCGCTTTGGCGGATTGTTCCTTGTCTCCATATAATTGGTATGCTACTGCTTCAAAATCACAGTAGCCATCACTCTTTGGATTGTAGGTCGGTACAACATCGCTTTAGTTAACACCAACATATAGAGAAGGATCTAACTGCTGCTTTCTAAATCCTTCCGTATGAGCAGTTGTCATTTTTTGAGGGACGATTATTGTATTCACATATCTATTCAGCGTATAACTAAATAGTATTAATTCAATACATATTACTTATAGTCATATTTCTTACAACTTGGCAATCGGTATTTAGACTGCAACTATAACTGACTTCAGTACCAACTGAAGTTTAAGGATTATACAGTTTTATTTGGTCAAATCAAAGTACAAAAGAAAAAAGAAAAGGCGTTTATCTACAAGTGCATTTGTAGCAACGGATGTCATAATGGAGTCATTGCTTACCTTTTTTCTCTTGATGACCACAATTGTTATATGTGATTGTTGGGCATATACATGATGTAGTTATGTTGAGAGGTATTTCAGATAAATTGACTACCATTGCATGCATGCCTTATTCCTTTTGATGCTTTCTTTACTTTCTTCTTTCTTTTTATGTCATCTAGATGTTAATGGCTATCAATTGCGGTTAAATTTTGGGGTGAAACTTTCAACATATATCTACCTTCGAGAAAATTGAGAAAACCGTCAGTTTTAAATGAATTCTTTGCTCTCCTCTCCTTGTAAATATGACTACAGAAGATCTGCAAGACACGATGCTTATCTTTTTCATTTGCGTTATTTTATGAAATCGTTATATACAGTCAGTTGCTTTTCAGCTAGCGATAATATCAAGTATTTGTTTTGGTTAATTGAGAACAAGCTATAAACGCTTAATGATATTGGTTGTAATTTGCTGTTTCTTTGTTGTATTCTTTATATGGATTTCTAGATTCAATTCTGCAGTTTAAGCAAACGCTTGTCAAATTTGGCTTAACATTTCGCTGCTCTTCCAACGTCAGAGCAGCATTGACAAAAGGTAGGTGAATGAGAAAACTCACAGAATAGAACAAAATGGCTATAGATAGTCAATCTTTCAACTAGGCAAACTATCGTTAAAAGTAGAAACACTGTACTTTTAGTTCGGTGAAATACGTAGGTTTAATTTATTCGCATGAATGACAAAATGGATTTTTCCTTTTTTTTTTTAATTCTTTTTGCTTTCTTTTTCTTATAAAACAAAAAGAGATTCTTATGGGGGCTACAGATAGTAAACTTGCCTTTCGAAAAGGCGTATTTCGACTATTTGAAGAGAAAGTAAAGTGTAAACAAGTAACAAATTAGCTACAGCTATACTTATACTTTATTAGCATATACCCACAAGTGCAGATGACTACTGGACTTTAGTAAATAATTTAAAAAAAAAAAAAGACCGAGATTGAGTTATTAATACAAGCTGATTTCAGTTTTGGACTCTACCTGAATCTGTGGATGATGTCTATACACTTGTCAGTTCGACAGATATTCGAAAAGCAAGAGATCATGCTATTGAGAATTTAGAGACGCTGATAGATAAAGTAAGCCCCTTTTTTTCCTTTTTATAAATAGAACCTGTATGCTCAATAATGTATGATAGATCATGGAACATATGGATCGATTATTACAAACAACTGCACCTATTCCGTCAATTCAACTATTAAATTGCTGTCGTGTGCTTACGCGCATTATGCCATACATTTTCGAAAGCCCAGAATGTGCAGAATGGGAACACAAATTCTTTTGGACTCCAGACGCGTCAAAAACAAATCCATTACCTCGGGGTGAACATTTGTTATCATGTAAAGCAATACCCCAAAAAAAGCGATTGTGTGTGACAAAAGAAAAACTTATACTATTTTTTCTATGATGACTAGTGACACTGCAATCGTTGTTTTTGGCAGGATTTACATTACCTCATACAATGAGCACAGCGCAGTCTCGAGTGAATTTTGTGATTTGGGAAACAGGTGTAGGTTCATCTACGCCTATCGGCTCTTCACGCGACAACGATTTGAATCGAACCGAGGTATTACGTCTTTTGACTGTCTTGTTGTCGAAATCGATCTATGTTACACCTGCACATTTAACCACACAAGAGGACCGATGGCTTCATTATATGGTCAGTAAGACAGAGCGTAAGGTAGTCTTGGCCTTTTTGTGTAGTATGATCAATACAGCCTGCAAATTCAACCCAATGGGCTGGACAGCTGTCCCTTACAATCATATCGTCTTTTCAGATCCTCGTGAACATCTAGTGACACTCTGTTTACGTGGATTACTGATTGTTTTGGATTATCGCCCAACTATAGAGAATGAAGAACATCAACAACATGAAGATGAAGGGAAAACACAGGAGTCAGTGAGCGAGAATGCATTTCGATATTATCTCTCTAAACTACATCGAGCTCAAGATTTTCAGTTTTCTATTGACGGTATTTATCGTATCTTAAGTAGCCCTATGCAGGTATGTTCAATAAGAGGCTTTCTTGAACAAAGACATACTGACCCCTTGGATTAGACCTTAAATAGTTATCTGCCTGGATCATCCAAACGTGTTCGATGTCATGTAGAAATGATGATGTTATGTTGGAAGTTACTTGAAGTGAATAATGTAAGCAAGTTAGTGTTTGTTGTTCCGAATATGGATATGAAATTCAATGGTATTCATGCTGATTTATCTCAATAGCGTTTTCGAAAGTACTTGATAGAAACAGAAAGAGCATTGGATTTGATGATTGTCTTGCTTTATTATGCGAGCGAAAACAAATTAGATCCATGTAGGTAGACTTGAGGCTTTCTTGTTTTTTTTGTACTGATGATACATTTGGACAGCTCAAGTAGGACTGGTGCGTATGTGCTCTTTTATACTTCAAACACTATCGTCCGACAGAACATTCAGTGTCAAATTAAACAAGCCATTTGATGGGCATGGTGCACTCCCAGTCAATATAAAAATACCTAATTTTCATGGTACATATGCTGATTATCTTATTCTTGTAAGTATGATCAAAAAGAGCTTGTAAAGATGGTTGTTTGGCTGATGCTTGCTTTCTTCTAGACAATTTTCTCTTTAATTGCTTCCTCCCGAGGTGCTCTCTCTACTCTTTATCCTGCCATGATCAAGACCATTACCAATATCTCACCTTATCTAAAGCATCTTTCGTCTACTACATCCAATAAATTAGTGGCTCTGTTTGGATCCATGTCAGCTCCTGGCTTTCTATTGGCAGACGAACCAAATCATCTCTTGGCTGGTTATCTTCTGGAGGCATTCAATCATATCATTCAATTCCAGTTCTCAAGCAAGTGTGATTAATAACAACCATATGCTCTCTTCACTAACTCCTTTCATTCTAGATAACCCACATTTTATCTACGCTGTCTTGCGTAGTCATCGTAAATTTGAGAAATTAGCCGAGTTTAATCTAGAGAACGGTCTGATAGAAATCGAGAGGCAGTTAAAGAGACAACAAGAGGATAATCTACAAGAAGGTCATCATGATCTTTCTGAGAAAGCCAAAGGGAAATTGCCTGAGTCTTTATCGGGCGGATCTAGTGGTATTAATACACCTCAACGACAACCCAGTGTATCTTCCATTGGATCCATGGCATTGCCTGGTGCAAAAAATGGATTTATACCAACAGATGAATGGGTAAGATAACAATAGGAATGAAAGCACTCTATGCGCTAACTCTATAAATACAGATTCAGCAATGGCATTCAAAATTACCTTTGGAAATCATTATGACCTTAATTCATGAACTCAAGAGTCAATTAGAGTCTCAACAAAGTCATGAGCAACTTTTAGAATTCCTGACGAACGTATCTACAGACAAGCTACCACCTGCTCATCCCGTAGTGATCCGTAAATTCCAATGGTCAGAGCCTTCAGTAATCTGGTTTCGCAGTATGTTATGGGGACAGGCTTATGTTGCCTCTGTATCGAGTTATGGACCTTGGAACAATACTCAAGTCAAATTATTTCACATCAAGCAACCTCAACCTTCTTCTTCTTCTATAGAGACTTCATAAAGTTATACACGAAAAAAAGAATTGTACATTTTATTATTGTTATTGTTGCTGTTGTTGTTGTTGATATAATTTGCGTTCACATTGATCAATGGTAGCTAAATTAGAGCCCATCTTGTTCATGGTTTCTTGGTATTCGTCTTCTTCCACTGAATCATAGACAATACCACCACCTGCTTGCAAGTAAGCAACTTGATCCTTAAACACCATAGTACGAATAGCAATACATGTATCTAAATCACCAGAATAATCGAAATGACCTACAGCACCAGCATAAATACCTCGCTTTTGCTTTTCCAGACCACGAATCAATTCGACAGCACGGATCTTGGGTGCACCTGAAACAGTACCGGCAGGGAAGATAGCACGGAAGGCATCAAAAGGAGTTTGATCATCACGTAATTGGCCCGAGACATTGGAGACGATATGCATCACATGGGAATAGTATTCAATCTGCATCAGGCGATCTACCTTGACAGATTCAGGACGACAAATACGATTGATATCATTACGACCGAGATCGACCAACATCACATGCTCAGCAATTTCCTTGGGATCCTTTAGTAGATCGTCAGCCAGTGCCTGATCCTCTTCTGTTGTCTTGCCTCGCTTACGTGTGCCTGCAATAGGATGGGTATAGGCTTTGCCATCTTGCACTTTGGTCAACATCTCAGGTGAGGCACCAACAATAGTAAATTCTTTCAGATTCATATAGAACATGTAAGGTGAAGGATTCAAGGAACGTAAATGGCGGTACACATTAAAGGGATGTAAGTCAGTAGGTCGAGCGAGTCGTTGAGAGGGTACAGCCTGAAAGATATCGCCCTCTTTGATATGATGTTTTAGTTGAGACACAAATCCCATGTAACCTTCTTTGCCTACATTAGAGACTGCTTGTTTGCCCAAGGTGATCGGGCCCTGAGGAACAGGTGGAATGCGTTCTTGATTCAGTAAACAAAGTGTGGTCTCGATCTCTTCTGCTGCCTTTCGATATTCGCGAGCGACTTCTTCAGGTTCAGTAACATCGCTTCTGAAATGAGAGACAACATTTACTATTTGTCTTACACGATCAAAGATAACCAGTGTATCACACATCATAAAGATAGCATCCGGAATGCCGAGTGGATCCTCTAATTCACCTTGAATACTAGGTTCAAAGTATTGATAACAATCAAACCCAACATAGCCTACAGCACCACCTATGATATCCAGTGTTAAAGCAACTAGGCTATACTCTCCTTATTAGTTTACCTGTAAAGCTAGGAAGACCGGGTATCTTGACATATTTAATATGCTCCAATTCTTTCTGAATAGGAATGAGAGGATCGCCATTGATTTTTTCATCAGAGCCCACTCGAATTAATTTATAAGGGTCTAAAAAGTAATTTTCAGTATAAAGCGTAACACTTTACTTTCTATCTCTTACCAGAACCAATGAACGAATAACGACTGATGTTTTCACCACCTTCTACTGATTCAAAAAGGAAAGAATAATCACAACGGTCTGCTACTTTGAGGTAAGCAGAGACAGGTGTCAAGAAGTCTGCTTCTAATTCTGCATAAATAGGAATCGTATTGCCCTTGCCGGAACTGACAATTTCTTGAACTTCTTCTAATGTAGGCTTTAACTGGAGTGACATAGTTATAGCGAGATATAAATATAAAGTGGTGTTGAAAAGAAAAAGTGGGAGAGAGAGAAAAAAAAAAAGAGAAAGTTGATAGGTTCATGTCAACTTTGTAACGAAAAAAAAACTCAGTCATCTCTATTTCAAAATTCTAATTTGATATGTAGCTTACATTAAATGACTCACATTAGCACAGAAACCACGTGACTTTCTCGCTTTTTTTTTTGTTTATTTTTCAAAGACAAACTAAGAGACTAAAATGAACAAGGGAAAGAACATAAGTGAAAGAAAGAAACCAAGATGGCTATAGTAATTATTAAATAGAATAAGATGAATCATATCAATCGGTTTATAGGCGATAAGACCGACAAGTATTTTATGCTGTATTTTGATTAGCCGAAAACAAGATCCGAGCTGCTTCACCTGTCAATTGGTAACCGAGCTCAGAGTACAAGTTCTTGTAAGGGTCTCTTGTATGCAAGACAAAGAGAGTCACGTAATCAAACTCCTTCAAGAGCAGTTCTGACAATAGACCAACACACAGAGAAGCATAGTGGTAACCTCGATAAGCAGGTGGGGTATAGACAAAGGCGATAGAACATCCAGATAAAGTAGGTCGTCGTTTCCATGCCATACTGACAGGTGCACCTACTTGATCGCAAAGAACGTAGATAAACTTATCCTTCATGGATTGTTGAACCAATTCGGTAACTGAGTGCAGATTTTGATCCACCTTCAATTCCTTCATGAATGCCTGTAACCATGGTATGATGCAGGTATCAACTAGATCTTCAGTAGCCAGTTTGAGTTTACCAGCAGTAGGCACATGAGGCAGCTTCAGCGAAGGTGCCCGGCGATACATAGTTTGTGACCACACTCGGTCCATGGCTAGGAAAGGTACATCTATAATAGAACTATAGCAAGACTCCAAATGTCTTAAGGCAGGTTGAAAGGCATGCATAAACGATACCTGTGTGCGGATAGCAGGCTGTTTGGAGGTCAGATCTGAGAGAGCAAGATCCATGGCTTCTTTGCAATGGGATTCAGACACATGAGACGCATACAACACACTATTGTTGAACCAAACAAGAGCCAAGATCAATTGATTTTTTTCCTTGTCCCAGACTGCATTACCATAGAAGGGTAATCCTTCCTTAACTGCACTTTGTGTTGAAATGAGTAGAAAGATATTTTGTACTTCATGTAAAGAAAGTTCAGACAGATTATCGTCTAGAAACTCTTGTGCTGAATTATACAATCGAAGAGAGAATTGGCTTTTCGTCATTATAGAAAGAAGATACAAAAGTATAAAGAAAAGTAGTCTGTATGTGTATTTATTGGAAATCAACAATAAAAGTCTGCGCACCAAGATTGTGCAACAAAATCTTGCTAACTACCTGCGTAGGTACTCAATTAACCAATGATAGCTTGCTGTTCTTGGTGCCTGAATATGACAATTATGCAGTAAAATATTTTGGACAAATCAAATGCGCAGGAAGTGACTTGAAAACGAATTCAATTGCAATTGACATGATGAATAAGTTACAATAGCCTCATTTCGACGACTACATATGATGCAATGGAAACTTTACGACTAAGGAGATACTAATAGTACAACTCTTTGAGCTGCTTGTAGTATCCTCTGCTTTTCTCTTCTCCAAAATAAGTCACAGTAATAGCGAAGTCTGTGAGGGACAAAGCAATAGTGTAACGTTACAAAAGAATTTACAGTCAAAAATGGGAAAGATGTACCTTTGAACACCAGATTTCCGCAGTCAGTTTTTTTCTGTTTGTTTTGTTTGACAAGATGCTTCATCATTCAGTCCATGTTCATATCAGTTTCTTTTGATTTGTTCAAAGGATCAATACAACACCGCTGTTACAAACTGTATTGCATGAGCGTAGAAGGACCCTAAGTCTGTCGTAGAATAGATTTTTGTTTAGAGACCGACAAGTGGTTGATTCCCTGCTACGAAAGCAGACGGTGCGACCTTAAGGCTTGACGATTTCAAAAATTATGAAAGCTAATTTTGAAATTTGATTTCTTTGGTCTTATGATTAGTCAGGATGAGTAAACAGTAAAATTAAGTGAGTGAATCAGGCTATTGAACTAAACAACTAACTATAGACGCATAATAATTTGAATACAATTTAATAGTCTCTCTCTTTCTCTCTTTTTCTCTGTCTTTTCAGAGTGTGATAGGAACTCAGTTATTAGCTGTATACAAGCACTGTCTTTTCTTTTCCAAAATTCAAATAGAAAAAAAAAATAGAACAACTCTAAGCTGTTTATGCAGAAAAGCTATATGCAATCTTTTCTTTACTCAAATATTCACTTTCTACAATTACTTTTTCTCCACTCTTGCATGTCTCTGTTCTGTTTTATTGATTTTCCACAAAGAAAAAAAGAAAGAAAATCCTACGCAAGAGCAGCCTGTCTCTCCCTCTCTTCTTGTTCGGCAGCAGCACGGGCAATAATGCGCTCAATTTCGGATTGTCTTTCAGCCATTTTAATTCGGTTCTGTTTGATGTTGAAATAATGCCTTAACAACAATGTGCTCACCACTGTGATGGTACCCAAGACAACCATGACGACCAACATGTAAATATTCGAATAATAAACAACATCATCTACGTCATCCAGTGCATTGATTAAAGCTACACGCACCAGAAATTCACTGATTAGACCAAGACCCCAGATACCAGTCAGGCCACGTAGAAACCAACGGAAGGTACTGTAGTGATGCCAAAACCAATCCCAATGATCGAGCACAGTCGTACGTTGCATCAGTGAATTACTTGATACAGCAATCTGACGGGCCACATAAAACATAAAGGGTCGCAAGAAATGGTGGCCCCAACGGAGAGGCAACATGGTGATCAAGAGCATGAGACCCATGGCCAGTGTCATAGCAGATTCTCTTAGCAGATAGAGTTTTGGATCCGATTGGACAAAGGCAAGGATGGCGGAGACAACAAAACCCATTAGCATCAAGACACCCATCATATCTACCTTACGTTCTCGATAACCCTTATACATTACTGTCATAGCTGTAGGTACACCTGCCAACAAAAGAGCTAGAAGAGGCGAAGTGAACTCTCTGAGAACATAGTATAAGACAATAGGCAAGACAAGCTCAAAAATCATATGCACCACCATGCCTACGAAGGCCCTCAAGATAGATCGACGGTTCGGTAAAGAAGACCTGAAAAAAGTCGGTACTCTATGAACATGGCGCACTTTTTTCTTATTTAATAAAGGTGTTGAATCTTTAGGTATACTCATTTTTGAAAAAGAATAGATGAAAGAAAAAAGAGAGGGAAGAGAGAGAGGGGGGGGGGGAGTGGCGAAAAATAAGGTACAATTTCATTTCCTTTCTTTTTTTTTTTAAAACGGAGCCATAATCATACAAAAAAAAATTGCATAAAATTAAAGATGTCACATAGATCGTCTACTATTATTTGTATTATTGGATGGAGCAGGCTGAGGTGTCTGTTTCTTCATGCCTACAACACCACCACTCATAGATGCACTTTGTACATTTGTTGTTGTTGTCTTGCGTCGCATGATATTTGTGAAAGTACCACTGTTTGCCTTTTTCTTCTTTGATACCATGGCAGGACTGGCATCTTTACTGTTGACATGAAGACGTTGAGCATGGCCCACAATACAGCTAATCAAATCATTGTAAGTCTCTGAATCCATCTTGAGTTGTTCGCGTTGATCCAGAAGGTGATCTAGATAGTCGGCTGCTTGTCTCTGAAGTCGGCTGAGTTCAATCACCATGGCATTTAATTTGACATCAGGGAAAATACGAATGGTTTCTTCATAAAGTAAGGTTAACCCAGCTATCTTTAACTCACTCGACACGTCTTTACCTTCTGTTAGCTCACAATAAGCTCTAGCAATATCAATATCCAGTTCCATCTCTTGATCTGCTTCTTTCTTGGCTTCTCTTGTGCCTTCATCCATCTTGTCTGTCATCACACGTAATCCATTGTTGGTATTGGGTGAGACAGATGCAGGTCTTGGAGGTGTCTGAAGGCGAGGAGAGGCGGGATTGGAAGAAGGAGAAGGTGGAGATGAGACACGCTTGACATCTGCGGATTGTCTGAGTGGTTTCTTAGAGGGTATTTTGGATTTATCATCATAGTTTAATGTGACACCTAAAGCATGCAAGTAGGCCTTGTTGGTCTCTGATCGAATCCATTGAAATTGGCCTACAGCACCTGTAATTGGATTATAGAAGGCTGTCTCATGCGATAGTTTGTTCCACAAGTCTTGACTTGAGAGAAAGGGTTAGGTATGGTGGTAATATGGGAATTTCAGTTGTTACCTGCAAGGTGTCACTAGAATATCATGCTTATTTTCATTTAATTCAATAGGCGAAGATACAGACCAGTCTTGATCTTTGTGCCATATACGATTCAGATAGCCATGGATAAAATCAGGCAGTTGATCCGGATCATTGTTCAACATATCCACATACACATCAGCTTCTGTTGGTGTCCTTGGTGGAGGTACTTCTTTTGTTTCTTGCTCAAAGTCATCAAAATCACCAAAGTCATCGTCATTTTGATTGTCAGCATCTACAAATCCATTGTCATCAAATTCACCAAAATCATCAAAGTCATCATTCTGACCATCGTTTGGCTTATCAAATTCATCAAACTCGTCTTTATCATTAAAGTCATCAAATTCATCCTTTTGTGTTTCATCAAAATTGCCGAGTTCTCTGTCTATATTTGCTTGGTTGTTATCAAATTCCTCGAAGTCATTCTCTTGGGTGTCTTCATCAAATCCTTCAAAGTCATTCTGTTGTATGTCTTGGTGGTTGTCAGAATCTTCGAAATCACTCTTCTGTGTATCTCGGTGATCGTCAAATTCCTCAAAGTCGTTCTTTTGTATTTCATTATCAAAGCTACTAAACTCTTTATTCCGTGTGCTTTCAAACTCATCAAAGTTGTCTTTCTGTTCCTCTTCCTTTGTGTTGTCAAAACTGCCGAGTTCTTTTTCCTGTACACTATCAAACTCGTCCTCTGATGCGTTTTCAAGCGCATCTTTTTGTGTATGTTCAGTCTCCTCTGACTGCATGCTATTCTTCTTTTGATTATCTTCTGTGTGTACATCACTGGTTTCGTTATCTGCAGACTCTATATCAACATTCTCATTTCTGTCCGTATCTTCCTCTTCTGTACTCAAATCATCTATCTGACTATGGTTGGACTGGTTTTCAAGTGGGTCTGACTGATGTACTTCATGTTTCTTTTGAGTGTCTTTTGATGTTAGCTGAACATGGTCATCCTGTGTTGTAAAGTTCATATCAAGCAAGTCATGAACAACAGGCTTTACTGGTTCCATCTCTGAACTTATTTGAGTATCACTTAGGTCTATCAGTTGATCTAAAGTATTCTCTTGTTCTGTAGTCATCACTGTATAAGGTAGATAGAATAGGTTGGTGAGGGAGTTTATTTAAAAAGAAAAAAAAAAAGAAAGACGAAACAAAAGACGGGACTTGAATATACTTGTTTAACAGGCACAGCTAGGTTCTTGCTCTTGTCTTCCACTAGGTATTTGAATGGTATCAGGGAAATCACTAGGATGATTGTGTCAGTACATAACCAGTCACAGGCTATCATTTCAACTTACATGTCAACATCTGTTTCTTGAGACAAAGCATTCTTAGCAATAGTCTGGAAAGCCTGTTCAACATTGATAGCTTCTTTAGCAGAAGTCTCGAAATAACTAAATAACCATAGTCAGTTGTAGTCTCCCAAAATAAGATGCGCATATATACTTTACGGAACATTGCCCTTAGATTGACACCAAGACATAGCACGCTTTTGAGTAATCATTCTTCTGCCTTCTTCGACATCAATCTTATTACCCAACAATACAAAAGGAAATCTATCAGGATCTCTAGGAGAAGCCTGGACCAAGAACTCATCTCTCCATTGATCTAGTGCTCTCTCATCAGTTTCATAACTCTCTCTCTCTCTCTTTTATAAAACATACCTAAAGATTCAAAACTTCTGCTGTTGTTAACATCATAAGCAAGTACACAACAATCAGCACCTCGATAGAAAGCTACACCCAATGATTGAAAACGTTCTTGACCAGCTGTATCCCAAATCTAATAATAATAATAAAAATAGTCAGATAACATATAGCGTAAAAGTAGACTCATCTCACCTGCATTGTCACTAAGCGATCATCTACCAAGACTTCCTTAGTCAAGAAGTCTGCACCAATAGTAGCCTTGTATTGGTTAGAGAACTTCTTGTTGACATATTGGTTCATCAAAGAAGTCTTGCCAACACTACAAAATATATTCTCTCCTGATGAGTATCAACTCCTATCTTGTTTTGGATTCCTTATGTTTCTTTTTTTACCCACTATCACCGAGAATAATAACCTAATCATGTTGTCAATAACTAGTTTAAGAGGAATCAACAAATAACACTACTTGCCTTCAAAAGCACCTTTTTACGACCAGTAGCCATTTATAAAAATTGAGATAAAGAGGAAAAAAAAATGATCAAGAAGAAAAAAATTCGAAAAAACACAACAAATGATCACTTGCTCTCTCCGCTTTTGCATGATAGTGTGTGACTTATTTCAAAAGTAAGGTAGCCTACCCCCTCCTTCTTCCTCTTCCTCTCACTCTCTTACTTCTCTCTATGGCTTTGTCTAAAATGCACTTACTTTTTGCGCATACGTGAACAGCAGGTGATTTCATGCTATATTGGTTAGAAGAGAAGCAACACAAAACCCGGTTAGACACATAAGAGTCCTGCTCGGACTATACAGAGAACGTATTAAGAGAACACACAACAACTCACTTCCAGTCGACATGCTCTTCCATAAGCAATCGATACGCAATCTGTTACACCTGACAGTATAGAATTTGCGCCTTCCAATGTTGTGTACAGACATGATAATCTAGAAGACAGTCGCTCTTCGCCTTTACCTAAAATCACTCATCAACTACTGACCGTGAAGAGGAAAGACGATAGCCCTGTGTCGTCTTCACCAACAGCCTCCGCTTCTTCATCAAGAGATACAGCATTTGCTTCATTTGAGATTGTTCATATTCTTGAAAAATGCCACTCTTGTATTGAGCATACTCTTATACTGAGCGAATACTGTATCAGCACACGAATAGTTGAGCCCTAAATATCCAATGAATCAAATGTGGGTCGAATTATCTCAAGCATTCCAACACAAAGTATTAGCATTGTCAGAAGCCAACTTGCTCAAAGTTGAAGCGTCTATACTCAAGATCTTCGCTTAATTGTACATAACCCTAGCCAGCACAGTGGGCAAATGATCGATGCTTATTTTGTTTTGCTTGTTTAATCAAAAAATTCATCATTGATATTTATGTTGCTTACTATTTAAAATGAGTGGTAGAAAAGAAGGAAGCAATCGTCTTTATTTATCTATTTTCTCTACTTCTTTACAAACTCATATCGTGTCATTCACAGTTCAAGGCTTGCAGAACAAGTTTGGATAAACAGACTATGTATGGCTGTGAGGATTGACTAATTGATCAAATAAAGCCATTGTGACTAAGAAGAATGGACAGGTGTTCTCGGCGCTATAAAGTCAAACATAAGTTGACTGAGTTGTGTTCTGACAACAAAAAGACAGATGAGCAATGTTCATTCGACATTGATTTGCTTTTACTTTGATCTGTCAGCTCAACTCTTTATTATTTTTCTAAATCAGCACCTCCGCTGCACTCTGAAATATAACAAAACACGTCGATTTTCTATCTCTCTCTCTTTTTTTAATACTCTATATAGTCAACTTCAGTGTGAGAACGTGTATACTAAAGACAAGTTACAGAAGAGTTATAAGCCGATAGTTTTAGAGAGCGCCTATTGCATAGTTTAACAACATATCATCATGACAGCACGATCACCTCAAACAATTATCTCAAGTTCAGTCAATCCAGCTAACTTACTTGAGCTTAAAGTGTTATCAAATATTGTATCTCAACTTCAAGAACAAGGCGATATGGGCCAGGCTATACCTTACCTTGCCAAAATGGTACAGATTGTAGACAGTCAGCGATTAGAAAAACCTACAGATCCCCAAAACAAAACGCCTTATTATTCTCAGTTAAACGAACTACAAAAGTTGAAAGCAGATGCTTATAGTCAACTGGCTTTTGCTTATCTTAAGACACATCAGTTTGTACAATGCGAGAGTTGGCTGACAAGCTCTATTAAGCTTTGGGAGAAACTTATAAGATATGATCCTCAAGGTCAGCCATCCTTGATGGTTGCTTATGAGGCATTGATAGAGTGTTATATGGCTATGGGGAAAGATCATTTGGCACAACATATACAGACTCGATTATGTAAATTAAAAGAAACTTGAACAGCATATTCTCTTCTGTGTGAGTGTATAGGCGACCATTATCTATTCAAAAGACATATATTTCCCTTATCACCTATTCCCCCCCCCCTCCAGAGTCTTTTTCTTAGTTTGTTAAAAAAGTAACCTGTTGATGTCAAGACAATGGTGAATCATAACCAATAATGGTCTCCCTTGAGAACTTTATAGAAAAAGCTGCTTTGTTCGTTCTCTTCTTTCATCCTTGATATGAACATGATTTATCCGTTGCAGAGGTAAATCTAAATAGCTTGATCTAAAACAAGCGCTGATCAGAGTATCGTTGCCCTTGAAATAAATTACTTTGCAAAACCTAGTTAGTCTTGTTTCAAATGATTTGTCAAACACAATGATTCAGATGGGTGCTGATGGTAGTAACAGTTGTTTAGCTTAATGAGAGTCCATGGTTTGGAATGAAAATCATTTCGAACATTGATATGCCACTTGGTATAAAGATGGGCTTAAGATAAGAATGTAAGCATCAAGAATAGCGTCACTTTATATACAAAGTGACCAGTGTACCGTCATTGCAGAATATCACGAGGTCGCAAAAGACCCCTCAGCTTTAGATCAATCTATCTCTTAGAAGAGACACTACTTTCTTGTTCCTCACAAGCGACCAGAAATACAATGTCTCTCAAATAAGAGAGTTACCTCTTTCATTCCGTAGTTGTTAGACGCTTTGTTCTGCCTTGATATCTTCATTTTGGTGTGACAAGAAAGAAGAAGGGTTTCTTTCGCGATTTGCTTCAATTGATTAAATAGTATATATGGTTCAGCATAACTAAGCTATAAGAAAGACTTGGTTTGACCAAATTGACTTGCTTATATTGCAACTTATTTTTCCAATCAGATAGTTGCTCGTTGATGTTGAAAATAATAGCACAAAGCCAGCTTCGGAGGGTGAATTGGACGAATAGGTTTGCTTCGCTTCACTCATTGCTCCGAGATAGCGGTCGAATGAATCTCTCTCTTTCTCTCTTTCTTTTTTCTTTTTTCTCTCTCTCTCTCTTATTTTTTTTTCTTTATTACCAAATTCATCCAAAACATTTAGTTGCAGATAAACTCTTGAGTATCTCTCCTTCTTCTTTTTTCTCTTTTCTTTGCTTTGTTTCGATAGCCTAAAGAGGACAGAGATAGTTGTTATGTCAACATCAAATGTAGAAAATTCCTCATTATCAAGGCAAAGAGTTAGTAGAGCCTGGTAAATAGAGAAAAAAACAAAAGAAATAAAAGTGGGAAACTTATAACATCAAAAGCGATTTATGTAGAAAAAAGAAAGTTAAATGTGACGGTGCTACACCTGTATGCACAAATTGTAATAGTTTGGGTCTCGAATGTACTTTTAAAGACATGACTAAAAAAGTAAATAGACGCATTGATGGGGTCCAAAAAAAAAAGAAGAAAGTCATTGATTTTTTGATTTTTTAATTTTTTTTATTAATAGCGTGGACCACCTAAAGGTTACATAGAAGCCATTGAAAATCGACTTTACAAACTAGAGAACTTCTTGGCCGAAATGGCTAAGAATGGGGATGCAGGGTCAAAACGATTATTATCGGAGCTCAACTCGCCATTGGAAACACCTACAGGCGAACAAATTCGGGCTAGGCCGATCAGGAGAGTGCCACGATCTGAACGAAATAAAGTTTTCTTTTGGCAGCAGGATAAAGCAGGAAGACGTAAACGAGAAAGTTTGATGGAGGGTTATGAAACAGAAGAACCTGACGACAAAAGACAGAAAATAAAACGCACCTCGATAGATGAAGGTCTTGGTCAGCTATCGATGGACGAGAACGGCCAAGTACGTTACCTGGGTAAATCCTCAGGGTACTATCTTCTGCAGAACAGCAAAACCTATCATAACGGAGCCTTTCATTTTGCGTCTTATGGAAATCGACCTCAGTACCGTAGATCAGCAAATATCAATTCATTTGAATTACCACCCAAAGACTTATCAGAACATCTCATTCAACTTTACTTTAAGCACTTTTATCCTTTCTTGCCTCTCTTCTACAAACGCCAGTTATGTCCAAAAGATGCTGTCACGCCTCTCTTGTTGAATGCAATTTACGCTGTAGCCTCTCGCATCTCGCCTGATGCTCGTGTAAGATCAGATCCTGAAGTATCTGAGACCGCTGGTGATATTTTCTTTGAAAGAGCAGAAGAACTGTTGGATGAGTCTTATGACACACCTAGTATATCTACCATACAGGCACTTCTTTTATTGGCTAGTCATCAACATGGTGCTATGAAATCAGCAAAAGCATGGCTTTATAGTGGCATGGTAAGGTTTTTCTTTTTTTACTTTGCATTAGATGACTAAGCAAAACCTTAATTCTATTAGGCTTTTCGTATGGCACAAGATTTAGGTCTACATAGAAATTGCGATCATTGGAATATTCCTCTTGAAGAATGCGAAAGAAGGAAGAGAGTGTTTTGGTGTTGTTATATTGTCGATCGATTGGCAAGTGCCATGTACGGTCGAGCATCCACTTTTGAAGAACGAGACTGCGATGTTCCCTTTCCTTCTATTGATGACGATACAGCCATAGAAGACGATAGCATTGATCTTGACAACTCATCTCTCTCTGTCAGTCTACTTGAATTATTCACCAATCTCATCAAAATCTGCGATATTCTCGGTCATATACTCAAAAACATCTATTACGTTCGATCACTTCAATATGCTGGTGTGCGTCAAGTGGATGCAGTCTTGACAACATGGAATAAAAAGCTGCATCAGTGGTACGATCAACTACCCGACTCATTGCAGATCAAGAAGGACGATAAACAGCACTCTATTCCTTCCACAGCCATCTGTCAGTTACATATGATTTACCATACCACTGTCATATTACTTCACCGACCTTTTATTCCCGGTCCGAGCCAGAGCCTTATACCCACCATGATGCCATGTGCCTCTATCTGTTCAGCAGCTGCAGATGCCATTCTGTCTATTGCAGATGCTATGATGGCTGAAGGCAAACTCAAATATGTCATGAGTTACTGTGTTTATTATATCTTTACCTCAGGCATCATTTTTATTGGAGCAGCCTGTCCCAAAAAGAAAGACGATCCCGCCTTGCTTTCTTCAGACAATCGATCACTAGAAGCTAAATTTAAGTTGAGACAATGTATGCTTGCTCTCGATAAGATTGAAGCTACTTGGGTGACAGCCAGTAAGAATTGTCAGATCTTGGCTGAACTATCAGGGTTTCGAGACATTGATTTTCAAGTGAGCGAACAACAAGAGAAATACAATCATGGATTGTGGAATCATCCTTCCTCTGCTCAGCCTTTCCTACCTTCTCAAATCTCATCAGGCCATCTCTCTTCTTCCCCTCCTCTTCCTTCTTCTCTTCCACCGCCGCCACCACCACCACAACAGCAACAACAGCAACAACAGCAACAGCAACAGCAACAGCAACAGCAACAGCAACAGCAGCAACAATCTCAACATTTTGATTCAAATAGTAGTCATTCTTCAGGCTTGCTGAGATCCATCTCTCCTCAGTCATCAAGAACATCTTCACCTCAATTGCAAAATGAAAGCACACCATATCGAGTGAATGCCAGCAATTTACGATTTCCCATTGTTCGCATTGACCCCAAGAGTGGCCAAGAAGATGCTGTCAGCAACACACGAGCCATTCATTCCAATCCAAAAATCGAATTTTCATCCTCAAGCACATTTCATTCAAATGGACAGATGAACAACACTACCACCAGTGATCCTTTTGCAGCTCAAGGTGTTGTCTCTCTTGCTCTCTCAAGACAATACGATTCGCTGGGTCCTGCCTTCTGGGGAGTCCCTTCCACCATAGATGACTGGAATAGTTTCATCAACTCTAACATGAGCAACAACATGTCACAATCATCTTATTCCTCCGTAATTGATGTGCATCCTCACCTACAGGAGAAGCAGGGCACAGAGATAGGTGTAATGGATGATTATGTTCATGTTCAAGAAAAGCAACGATTGATCCATACAGACCAGAATGTCGACATGTTGTCGGGTGTTTCTGTACCCTTCGAACAATCTGCCATTTCTTCACCTGTTCAACATCATCATGGGCAGGTATCCCATTATATGATACATAGACCGGATCGATTGAGCGAAGTAAAAGATGGTTCACAGACCGCTCAGAATGAAACACAGCGTTCTATCACCTCGACTTATCCAATCACTTCTTCTTCGCTAACAATGGATGGCAGGCCGTCTATCAATTTGCAAGGTGATCTTGCTAATGCCTATTATTGGTAACTTGCCCTTCTGTACATAACAACTCTTTCTTTCTCTTTTGGCTTTAATATATTTCCCTTTGTAATCGTTATTTCTTAACCTGTTTCTTTATGATCTCTTAATAAATAATACACCTTCCTTTTTCATTGATTTGTTTCAACAACAGATGAGGATACGCATTTATGGGAAGACTCGTTGTGTATATCATTAACGAGCGCAAAGAGCAAGATACAATTATAGTCATCGGCTATCTTATAGTTTTAGGCTCGTACTAGTGAGTATGAGGTCAATGCATCACTCATTTTTTGTGATAGTAAGATTGAAAAAGTAACTGTCAAAAATCCATTTCATGAGACTAATCAAAGATACGATTTCCAATTGCTGCAATTGATAGCTCAGGAGGTGATTGGTTGTTTGTTAGCACTCCAACAAGCTTAGTTCATCATTTTTCTGTACAGAAGGAAATGTCGTTTTCATCATAAAGATAAAAAAGAAAGGAGCCAAAGAGAAAGCAATTTCCTCTAATTTTTTTTGGTTATGTGTTACTCTAACATCAAAAAAGTTTGGATTAGCGGCATAAATGAAAAAAAAAGAGAGTTGGTATCTTTTAGGCTAATTTTTGTCTTGTATTGTGTTGATAAAACCAAGCTGTAATCACATGATGTTTCCAATGTTTTTGTCATTGAAAGGACCGATCTTGTTGAAAACTGTTAGAGCCTATGTTTGTCTTACAGAGGGCAGGACAATGATTTTTTGTGCGTTCAAAAAGCACCTCTTTGGTATGGCTTTCGAAAGTAAACACAGTAGACATGTATAGAAAGGTATTGCTTAGATTTTTCTTAAAAAACACGTCAAGAGCTTATGAATGAATAGTTGCCCATCTTGTAGAAAAGCCTTTGATGGACTATTAATATCCCAAGGTAAAGTTAACGTCATATTGCTTCTTTTGAACCGCAGATTGAGTTTAATGTACATATGAACCTTATCTGCATACAGTCTTCAATGAATAAGACCCTATTCGTACTCATTTGTTCCTGAGCATTAGAGCCATTGATGGTTTACATAGTAGTCATTAAGACAGATATAACAGGGGAATGTATTGGCATGAGATAAAGCACACTTCTGATTTTCACTTCTTAAGTCCATTACTTGCCAAGATCTTCGATCTTATTCTCAGATTTTGACCAATTTGGCAAAACTCGAAATTGATTCAACTTCCGGACAAACTGCATTCTCAATTAAATCCTGTTAAGTGTAACTCATTATAGCTGTATTAGCTTTCAAACAAAGAGAATTCCGTTTTATTCTGAGGTGAGGATTCTATACATTGTATTCTTTTCTGTGGATATGCTTCAATTCAATTATATTTGCTGTTAATTTGTTTATTTAGATCCAGTCTAAGGCTTACTTACAGATGGCAGAAGCTTTGTCTTTTTTAAAGATGCAGTCAAGTATTTCAATGCCTCTATACAATTTAAACAAAGTTATGGGAGAAACAGTAAGGCCCGTATTGAATTAATCTGCTCACAGAATTTAAGCCAATCACAAGACTAAAATAGCCATTTTATTTTATTTTATTACTATTTTTTTCCCTTTCCGTTCTGTTTCTTTTTCTCCATTATTTAGATAGGTTCAATGGAACAATACAGTGATACTTGTAAGTTTTCATATTTAGCAAAGGCACTCACTATTCTTCTTGGTCGAGCTTACTGTCTTAAATGAAGTAGAAGACGGACAACTTTCACCAATGGAAACAGATCGCCCCACTTCAGTAAGATCACGGATAAGAATGTACACATAAGTTATATACACCTTTAAAAAAAAGGAAGGAGTGGCGCGCGCGAGACAGAGAGAGAGAGAGAGAGAGAGTGTGTGTGTGTGTGTGTGTGTGAATGGGAATGAAGATAGTGTTTTTTATACAGGACAGAATGTGATAAACCAAAATTATAATATTTTTAGTGGATAAATTGGTTTTGCTCGAGAAAGAGAAATAAGTATTATGTGGAAGTAGCCGAAAGTTTTATCGAAGATCCATTTAATTTGATTGGTCTCAGTGTGCATATTTCTATGTATAAGGAAACACTAGAAGTCATTTTGGACTTGGAACCAGACGATGCCATGTACAATCGAGTGCCTGACTTGAGCTTATTGGAGCCTTCAGCAGAAATGTTATATGGTCTAATTCATCAGCGATATATCTTGACAAAGGAGGGCATGCTTTCAATGGTACATGTTGACTTTTTTTAGCTTTTTTTTCCTAACTAATTTTTTTTCTTAGTTTGAGAAATATATGACTGGAGATTTTGGAAAATGTCCCCGTGTCTATTGCAATGATCATTACCTGTTACCCTGCGGTCAACATGACTTACCGAAACAGAGTCCAGTTCGTCTTTACTGTCCAAACTGCAAAGACATCTATATACCAGCAAATCCGAAGCATCATGGTATTGATGGTAAAAAAAATCAGTGTATAGAACAATAGAGATGCTCTAACTTACGTCATTTCTAGGTGCTCACTTTGGAACTACATTTCCTCATCTATTTGTACAGGCATTTCCAGAATGCATCAAATATGTCGAACCAAGTATCTATATGCCCAAGATCTTTGGTTTTCGAGTGAGCGAACTGTCTGACGTTGGCCCTCGTATGCAATGGCTGAGAATGATTACAGAAGAACAAGACAACGAAAACAGACATTTATTAACAGATGAAGATGAATGTGAATAATGATAAAGTTTAGGTTTTATTCTCTAGTAACGATTTGAGTCTCTGAATTTCTTCTTCCATACTGGACAATTTTTTATCTTTTTGTTTCGAGTCGTTTTTCAAACGCAAGATGTATTCGTAAGAATGTTGTAATAGTAACACTTTGCTCATGAACCGAACTTCCTTTTCTTTTTCTTCGTGTATGACCTCATCGGATTTTGACAGCTCAGGCTGCAACTTGGCTTCGGCCACTAAGACTTCTGTAATTTCCTTTCGTAGTGAGTCAAAGCTCTGTTTAAGTGTATCTCTTCTTCTCTGCTCAGCAACTTTGTGCGCCGATCGTCGATTCTCCAAGCCTACATTGTTGGCGGCGATAATAGGCACACTGGCTCGCAGATCGGGCTGTAAAAATGGAGAGAGAAGAGGCTTTAGTGTACGTGGAGATGGTGCTAATTTCCTTTTTTTAGTTGCCAGAGCATTCGTGGGCAGTGAAGTAGATCTTGCCATTGGTGTCCCTGATAGATCCCCATGAAGCCCAACAGCTGCAGGTGGTAATGAAGGCATCAAATCAACCACTGCCTTATCTGATTCTTGTTGATGACTCGGCAGAGTTGCCGACGCGACGCCCAAAGATGGATGAAGATGATGACTCATCCTCATAAGAGATGCTGGAGTAGCAGGTATAGTAGGTAAAGTAGGATGGTTTTGTGAAGAATGAAGTTGAGGACTGGCCAGAGCAATCTGTTGTCTTAAGCTGGGTCTCTTTTTATTATTGATGGTGGGAATAGGTGATGGAGGAGCCTGTTGGCGTTTGGAGTACATGACTAATGGACTCTTTTTGTAATTAGGCGATATGGCAGGTGAGGTCTTCATTTGATCTCGTAAGAGTTGTTGTTTAGCTTCAATATGAGCCAGTTGTTGTTGAAGACTAGTGGTATCTTGAAGTGTGTTGGCTTGCTCATCCTGGTATGTTGCATCAAGCAGGGTACTGCTATCAGGTGCAAGTGCTGGTGAGCTTAGGGGCGTAAAGTAGTGTTCATTAATAGGCGAGTCTCGAAAATGTTGAATTTCAGTGTAGTTTGGTGTAATGGCTGGTGAAACAAGAGGTACTAGTAACTCCTATTGAAAGGTATAAGGGTAAAAAACAACCAAATTAGGATTTCTCTCACCACTTTCAGAAAAAAATTGTTTGCTTTTTTTTTACCTCCAAGTTTTCAACGCACGGATGTATCAAGGGAGTGCAATAGTTTGGTGTTCCCAAAGGCGTCAATAAAAAGTTCTGAGATGGAAATGAGCTGGCGCCCATTGCTGAAATAGGATGTGCAACAGAGTCATTAGAAGAGAACAAGTCAAGAGCAGAATTCATTAGATTCTCTTTATATGTTGTCTGAAAACTAGCGTCTGGCTCAGCTTGATCTACTGACTGAGCAAATGTCATGAAAGAAGGGTTTGTTAGGCCTTCATTGTTTTGTGTGTCAAAAAAGATATCAAAATCCATGAGTTATATTGGAAACAGAGAAAAAAAAAAAGAAGCAAAAAACAAGAAAAAAAAAAGAAGAGAGGAAGAAAATACAGAAGCTTGCAGCCCTTTTGTAGGCACTCAGTTCTTTTTTTAAGGTTAAGCTCTAAACAGCCAAATCCCTAAATCGAAATAGAAAGCTTAAAATATAATATGAACAACTGATTGGTTAAAATGACTAAGAAGAAAAAAGGAAGGGCATCTATTCATGGATGTCATTGAAAGTTGGCTACACAACATAAGGCAGTATATCACAGAGTAACACCAAGTCATGGTTTATAGGGCACATAAACATTGTCTCTTTGAGGCATCATCTTTGCTATTTTGTTCTTCCCGCTCGTGCAGATCACCTTTTTTACTTTGGCTGATTTGAAAATGGCTATAGCTTTAGGTCGCGTACCGAATACGGAAAAGAAAAAACTAAAAAAGAAGAATTAAGTTTTAGTCTGATACGTAAACGATGACAAAGAAAGTCGAGAGCGGAATAGTTTCATTCTGGCGAAGTGTATAAGCTGCTCCCTTTGGCCCTTCTTTTCTACTAGGTTTGACAAAGTAACCTAAACAGAACATAAAGAGAGATTTACTAAAAAAGTAAAAATTTTCGGGAATTGCTTTAACGCTTCTTGTTCTCCGAAAGAGCATTTCTAGCTATACAGTAGGTGCGTGTGCGTCCTTTATAGCTTGTTATCCGAAAACTGTTTTGCTAGACTTGTTTACATAGGTTGCTTGCTTTATAGCATAATGGAAATGGGCATACATAATTTGAAAAGTACAAAAGGCTACGTTTATGATGCGCTCCTTCTTTATGACATGAACGTCAGGGCTAAGGTGAGAAAGGAAATTGTAAAGAAACCGGTTTAGTATTATTGCTTAGTCAAATATTATTTTGGTCCTTTTACATCAAGCCCTTTTAAGCAACTATTTCATAATGAATCAATAAGGCATATGTGCGACCTTAAAAAAAAAGAGTATGAAATATTAATCCGAAGAAAAGGTTATTTTTTTGGGTCTTTGAGCAACAAAAGCATTGCTACTTGACATAAATAGGTACGGCTTTTGAATTCGATAAAGGTATGATCTAGCCCTGCGCAATTTGAAGGACTAGATAATACTTAAAGCAAGATGATTTACTCTTTGGTTTCGTGCAGAAAAAACGAGAGAAACATCTTATGGTATGAGGCTATTGTCCTATGTCCCACAGTCAACCATTCAAAACACGAACAAAAACCCTTGTGTACAACAGTTTCTCAGAAAAAGATTCTAATAGTCTTCTTTAGGCAATCTTTTTCAATTCTTTTCATTGAGGATAAAAAAGAATTTAGAAGTAAAACAAGAATGACACACACTGTAAAACGATTAATATATGAGAGAGCATTGTCTAGGCTGATCCAGAGGCCTCCAGAGTAAAGCCATCATTCTTTTATTCTTCATCTGAATACGGCTTATAAATAGCAACATTGTATGTATATAGATTTTAATAAGTATCACCAATAGAAAACAAGATATCGTTCCCAAGATTGGTTTATTTTTGTGGAAATAGCTAGGTAATATTGCATCTGAGAAAATAAATCAAATAGATATTGTTCTATTAAATAGAAAGCAGATACAGAGTCGGCTTACTGCGAAGGATCGAAAAAGACATCCTTTTAAGCGTTCTTTTGCCTTACCTTTTGAGAAACTTATTTATGTCTGTCAAAAGACTTTCAGACAGTAATAGACTTGAGTTAATTGCAGGAAGGATGAAAAAAACTTATTTGACAAGAAATCGCTTTCAAAAGAAAAGAACAAGCTGACTTACTTATAACCGCATTAGACCAGATTGTGTATTAACTCTTTACCTAGTAGTTCAGTAGATCATGCATTAAAGTTGTCCAAATGCTCAACTATAGTAAAGGCCATAATTGACAAGCTGTCAATTAGTTTTTACTAGTTGATCCTATCACATCAATTCAAAGAAAAAACAATAGATTCTTTCTTGTTTGTTGCACCTAAGTCTGATTATTACCAAGACTTATTATATTAGTATCACCTTAATTGTTAAGAAAGCGTGATGGTAATACAGATGAGCATTTTGAATTTAAAAGAAGAAGAAACATGCCGCTCTTTTTTTTTTGTGTTGCTGGAAGAGGAATTAATCAAACTACTAGTGCTTTTCAAACAGGCCTTTTTTTTGTAAAGAGTATAATGTTAGGCTGGGAGTACTTTCAGAGTATGAACGGCTACCAAAAAAAGTATTGATAGTTGTACTTGACGGTAAAGACATTACACTTGGTACCAAATTGGCTATTTGTGATATATCAAATACCTTAAAGAAAGTGGCGATAAATTAGTTTGGCAGTGCCCAGTTATTTCGTCTCTGGCCATAAAATAGTTAGATGGTCATTTTAGCAGACAATGTGACCACAGTCGATCAGAAAGCATCACAAAAGAAATACATCTACTTCTTACCAGATAAAGTAGATTTTCCTAAAGAGAAAAATAAACAATCTCAGGATAACAACACATATTTATACGCTATTTCGTTCAGGTATAGCTGTTCTCCTGTAAGACTGTGCAAGCGTGTTCTAACCAAGACCACACACGATGAGCTCCTTTATTTTGAAGCTGTATGAAACTGAAGGCGGAAAATAATGCACATGATACCTCTAAACTGTTGACCACTATGTTTTCAACCTTTTGTCTCTAATACTCCTATGCTTTACTGCCTTCTTTTTTGCCTGTGATTTGATCTCTTTATCTGCTTTCTCAATTTAAAAAAACATAAAAAAATATAAAAAATCTAATTCAGGTTGTATTGATATCCATAGCATACATTTGGGTTTACAACTATATCTGATTAACGTTATTTTTTTACTATACAGAATACGACAAGATATTTAGGTGAAAATTTAGTAGAGAACTTTAAAAGAAAAAGAGAAAAAAGGTAATGAAGCCGGCCTTTAAGCCACTAGCAGTTATTAGGAATCTTCGAAGCATGTACTAATAACTTGACATGTTATAGGTTCTTTTCTCTATCTCTCTGTCTCCCTTTCTCTCTTTTTCTTTTGGGTTTCAATGCCCCATGAGGAATTAAACTGAATTTTGCTTTCCAAAACGAGTAAAAGTCAGCACAAGTTAATCATACTAAAGAAATCAAAAAAGAGATAAAGCAAAATTTGAAGTAAGTGAGTCAGACTATGAAGTAACATCTTTTGTTTTTTAGTGTAATCTAGAGATGAATACAACATCGGCTATTGCGTGTTTGATTCGTAAGATCAATTTTGAGAGTATTGCAATCAAGATAGGTGGAACCTACTGTTCTTTAAATCAGTGGAAAAGCATAATTGTTTGTGTAATGATACACAGTGCAAGTGATAAACTTCATAAATAGTATTGTAGTAAATGACTCTCATGCTCAAAGTCTTGAACCTATCAGTTACATAAAATTCTCGAGTAGACTGCCAACGTAGATGCAGTACAAGATGCCTGTTTCATTCACTAATTGACAAGTGGTGGATAGTCTATACATTTTTAGGTGAATAAAAACAATTGTCTTCTCTCCTCATACATACAGCTTAATATTAAATGCCACTCTATTCAATAGCTTTACTCATTGCTTAAGGATCTCTTCACCCTCTTTTTTTTATCTTTTTTGTGCCTTGCATTTAACAAGCCAACTAGGGAGTACTTGTCAGCCAGTTTAAAGTTATAAACCTGATAGATCTCACTTTTTTTTCTGGAAACATCAGTAAGTCAGTTTACTCTAAAATACAAAAAAGCAATACTCAAGCCAATATACCCAAGAAAAAAGATACTTTTCAAAACAAAGCAGGAATATGAACGACTGAGTATACTTGCAAACATTGAAGTAACCATACAATAATGCTCCTTTGTCAAAACTATGGTTAACGATCAACTTTTTTGCTGAGTTATCACATATAAGTACGATTAGAACAGATCTAAAGTCGAATTTGAGAGTCAATTGATGAACAAATCAAAGGTCACTAACATCAACCTAGAAATAAAGAGCAGATAGGAAAAGAGGAAGTGAATTTAAGTTTGTGAAGCCAAGCAAGCCTTTTCTTTTTGGACAAAAAAAATTGGTTTGTAACCTTGTAAAAAAGGAAACTAGGGTAACGCTATAAGAATGAAATAAAATGAACAATGGACAAAACAAATCAAAAGAAGCAATTCATTGTACTTTGTTGTCAAAACAGTTTTCTTTTGTGTTTGCTCATTCATTTTTAAGCTTAAACTCTGTTTGATATTCACACATAAGATAGATTGTTATACAATAGCCAATATTGGAATCCGTTGTTCAAAAAAGTTTTCTAAAACTTGTTTGAGGCGCAAGAGTACAACACATGCGATGACAGTTTGTGAAACACCAAGCGGTACAATGTGTCTTTTTTTTCGCACGCTTTAGCTTTTAAGCAAGTGTGAGCTTAACGGAAATGTATGTTGCAATTTTCAAATCACATCCGCTCCAATCAACAAAATCCTTAATTGAGAAGTAAAATAATTAAATGCTGGCAATTAATGAAATAAGTTGGCAACAACTGTAAGCTACATTCTCAAGTGTCTGAGCAAGTCAAACCAAAGAAATGACCAATCAATACATCCTCAATCAATCATATCGCCAAAAACTACGCACTAAATAGTTGTTCTTGCCTATTTTCTGCTCCCTTCTTCACAGAAACGGCCAAAAGGCATCATCAACAGCAATATAAACTCATTTTCTGATTGATTATCAATTTAAAGTTTCTTTGGTACGGACATGAAATCAATCAGTTTGAAGGAGTCGATTGATCTGAGCATAATTAACTTTTAATCATGCAGAATAAGTGACATTTATTATGTGCTTAATAAGAAGCAAATTGTCAAGTCTGTTCGAAGAACAACGCCCTTTGAGTTGGGTATTCGCGGACAGCAAGGTCTCCGTGAAGCCTGTGAAATTTGTAAACTTGCGGGTGACTTTGTTCATCAGATATCATTCAAGCCAAACTGGTGCCTGATTCTGGTACCAGTACGAAAAGATGTTAACAGAGTTAATCTATCAAGATGAAAATAGTTAGTGGCTCCTAAACATTGAGTAGTTACGGATGAATCTTAGTGACTTGAAGCACATTAATCAACAAAATTAATATTCGAGATGTAAAGAAAGCCTGCATACAGCAGTTGTTCAATTTAACAGTGTCTGGCATAAAATGTGTTTGGTATAAAAGTGCAGTCCTTCGACTTGATAATCGCTTCAAGCGCTAGAACACCATTTGATTTAAGAGTATGCCTAACATAAGAGTACATTTCTCAAGACCATGAACACTCTTAAATAAAGCGAATGTTGTGTATTGAAAAAAAAGAAAAAAAACTTGAAACAGTATACATATATTGTCTATTATCAAAACATGCGAGCATTTTGTTTAGATATATAAGTATAGATGATGTTATGCTTAGCATACTATAATATCAATTTCATCGAGTCAAAGTCTATATGCATACATACAATAAAGCCATGGATTAGCGACATGTGTCAATTAATTCAAACAGTAATTGATCTTGTCCAAGTTAATCACATCATGTTCCGTTTTGGCTTTCCTTGACCCAAAATCTGATATTGCGTCTCGGTCACTTGTGATGTCATTTAAAAGCGTCAGTTCCATAACGATCCTGCTAAAGCTTTTTGATTTTCATAGGGTATGTGCTTGACCATTTATAGCTCAAGTTGAGATGGGCCAATTGCTCCTTAAAGGTATTTCTAGATGACGTAAAGAAGTGGTATTCTTGACTTTTGTTTTTTATTTTGCATATAACGACAAAAAATTGATTGCGCATATTTCGCAAGTCCCCTCTTGCCTCAATGTCATGTTTGAAAGAAATAAGATTAGATGAGAAACGAGTTGCTAATCATCTCGATGACTAAAATAACGCTAATAGCAAGTAAAGTCTCTCTGTATTAGAAAAGCTTGTTTTGCTCTTGTTATTTTTGATGCATCAAACAAACCAATTCTACTACTTTTTTTTGAGTGCTAAAGTGGTTTAGTTGTCATGTCATATATCACTATACTTGAACTGATATGCTTGCTTACTCAAAACAAATCATGCTTTCTGTGAGAGCCAACTCAAACCAGTTAATGTTACATCTTAAATTTTACTCATATAGGTTGTGAGTTAAACAACACTTTCTCAAAATACAAAGGAAATACTTTTTCCAATATTCTTCAGCTGCTACTATTAATCATTCTTCTGCTTGGATTGGTTCATCTTTGATACACTAAGAGAGAGCTTTGTGTATTTGGTGCCACTGTCATTTACCAAATAGAAAAAAAAAGGGTATTTATTAACCCTTACATTCTTTTTTTTTTGGGTAATGGTGTAACTTCCTTTAAGAACACATGAGAGGTTTAAGCCTTAGTGCCATTGAACTGTCTATCAGCCTGTCGTTTGACAAGATAGTTCAGTTTATCCATCACCTCCTCCAGCTTCATTTTGCGCTCTTGTAAATCCAGATGTTTCTGAATGGGTGGATTTTCTCGTGCAAATTGTTGGATTTGACGACGATCCATCTCATATACTAATCGATTGTCTACTTCGCGCGGGAATTGAAAGAAGAATTCATTTAATAGTTCTACTTGTATAAACATGACAGCCTAAGCATAAGAATGACATAGATTAGTATCATAGGGATATAGAGAAGTCAAAGGAAGGAAGAATAGTTACGGTATAGGTTAGCTTCTCTGCAACCACATTCAGGAACGCTTCAGGACAATATTGTTTGTTCTCAGAAGATTTACATTGTCTGCTTTTCAATGCTGCAATACGGTATTTGAGTATCATAGCCCGGTCTCGAAGATAGATGGCTTCTTTTGCTTTTTCTAGTAATTTCGGATTATAGAATGACTTAACTTCCTCTTCCTCTTCTGCTTCCATCTTTTCTGTGTCTTTCAACTTCTCGATCTTTTCTTGACGGGTTTCTGAGTCAAGCACATAGTTTATGGCACTTTTGAGTTTCTTTTTTCCAACAGAATTTTTAATTGTATTGGCCATTTCCTCACACATATCAAGTTCTTTTTCTAATAAAGCAACTGAACGTTTGACACCTTCATTCCATTCGCTATCTGTCACTTCAACCTAAAAAAAAAATTTCGCAATACGTTAGACAAAACCCTATCTGCGCAAAAAAAAAACAATCTCAGCTTTCTATCAAATGTTACCTCAAACTTGTATGGCTTGATTGTGTTTTCAACTTGATCGCTTGTTGCCACAAACTTGGTTCTCAGGATCTCACTTGCAAAATTCATGATCTGTTTTCTGGTATCAGGGTGATGGATGAAGGAATCTGCGTTTGCTAATCGTTCCATGTTACTCATCAATACGTCCACAACCAATTGTGTGGTGGCTCGACCAATACCGCTTTTAGTAAGAGCAGCGGCAGCAAAGTCCATCTTGTACAGCCAATAAATATCTTCCGAAGAGGCCTTTGGTAGTTCCGCAATCTTTGGATCACTCCAATACTGTTCGGCACAGATATCCAGTACTTTTTGCTCCAACATACTACGAACTTCATGACGTACTTGAGGCTTACCAAAGTTATTAGCAAAGTCCTTAAAGTCATGTTTAAGGCAATCCATGGTTTCAGCCACATAGGATTCAGCAGTAACTCTCCGGTCATTGTATTGTACTTTGAATTGATATTTGGATTCCTCTAGTTCGCGTTGAACAGCATCCACAATGCTGTACAGCGATTTACCCATGCTTTGTTCTAACACGTTCATCAGCTTGTGTCTTAATGTAGATGTGCCTACTTGGATGTCGCGTTGATTGAACAGCAGATGAGATCGAAAATAAGCGTCTTCATTTTTCATCAATGCCTTTGTCATGTTGCCCTCTGTAGGTTGGCTAGGTGCTTTACAGACGACACCAATATATCCTAGATGAAGAGGATAGTCCGAATTTCGAAGGATAGCAGCACCTACTTGAGGCGGCACTAAATCCATTTTAGTAATCACGCCAATAGTTCTAAGTCCAAGAGGATCCCATTTTCTACTTGCTCTCAAAGCAGGTGAATTGGCTAAATCCACATTAGCACTACATACAGCCAGGATGATGTTGGGACCACGAATATACTTTTCACAGAGCTCTTCGATTTTACTCTTAAGCGATTCAGGTTGATTACGATTAGAAATTTGAATATAACCAGGCAGGTCGATTAAGGTAAGATCTGGCACGTTAGGAGAATAGACACGAAGTTCAATGGGTTTATCCGAAACACATTCAGCCTCTGAAACAGCTAAATTCATATCCACTAATGTCTTTTGGATCTTCTTGAAATCATGAATTTTTCCTAATCCAAGTTGAGGGAATTCACCATACTCTTCTTCTTGGTTGGGTGTATGAATCAATGTCAATTCAATGGGTCTTCGTGTCACCATATTGTCGCCTCTACAAACAGATAAAGACAAAAGGTGGAGAAGTGGGGTCAGTTTTTCCGATGTAACTAGAAGGAAACAAAACTTACTTACTTAGGCAAAAATTCATGTCCGACAATAGCTTCAAGTACAGAACTCTTGCCAGAACTCTGAGAGCCAATGACAACAATGCTAGGTAGCTTTAGTGTTTCGTTGTGGTCAATCGACATCAATATAGTTCGAATCTCAATCAGTTTTTTGGTTAGAGTCATTAGTTGTTCGTCTTGAGCAGTAAACCCATAACCATTCTTCTTTTTCTTTTTGCTCTTTGGTTTTTCCTCTTCTTCTTCCTCTTCTTCACTTTCATTCAAGTACATTGACATGCCTGCTGCTGTTGCTACAGCTGCTGCCTTAGCTGCTGCATCATCTCCATCATTTTTGCCATTGTTATGATGACCATTTCCTTCTTTTTTCGAGGTCGTCTTAGATCCACTTATGGCCCTGGCTTCCTGTACCTTATCTGTCTTTGAAAACAAAAGTTGTGGAAACTTCAGTTGAATTTCAGATATACTTTCTATTGTTGATTGAAGAAAAGAATCTACAGCTTGAAAACTATTTTGAAGGAGCCCTCTGCTCTTGATGGCGATGTCTGTAATGAAGCATAAGTCAGAATGACAACTAAATGCGTGTTTGAATTTTACCTTGTAATTTATTAGTGGCCATAGTAGCAGTTGTCAACGTGGCTCCAGCAACAATAGCAGGTAATCGTGTCGTTCTCAAAGCAGCTCTCGAGAAGGACAACATACTTGCTGATCGAACATGTGGTTGCAAGACAAGGGGGGTCTTGAGTTGGGAGGATGTAAGTGCTGTATTGTGTAATCGTGGAAGTGCATGGGTTTGTCTAATCGACCGAGAAAAAGTTGTTTGAGCTGAAAAGATGGCCCGTCTATTCGAACGGATCCACTGTGATAACATGTCAAGTAGTTTCTCTCTAAAGATAGACTTGCTGCGAGAAGAAAATGCAAGAAAATAAATACAGAGTAAGTTGGGTCAAGCATATCACCTTGAAGCAGTCACTGCCCTCACCTAAAATTATGCAAATTTTCAGTAACAGAGTGCGTAAATAAGAAGATGCTAAGTACATCAGCTTGTGTCTTGATGCTACGATACAGTCTATATCACATAGAGAGCAAACGAAAAGAAGAGGTTCATCAACCATTTCCATTGCTGTGATACTATATTCTTTTTCTTTCTTTTCTGGAAGTTAGTCTTTAACAAGATAATTCCACTTAACAATTAGAGATTTTTGTTTATCCCAAGACGATTACAGAAAATCTCTCTTTTTTTTTTTAACAATATCTTCAATTGTACTTCTTTCAAATTCAAGCTTGAATTATATCCAGGTTAGTTTCCGATCAAGACGAACGCATTTTTGTTGGCATATTTCACTCAACAATACGCATAAGAGATCGAAAAGGCTTCGACTTATCCACTTGAATATCTGCTATAATTATTTCTCGTAATTTAGTTCTTCATACAATCCTCCTCATTTCTGTCTTTTACACAAAAGCAAGGTTTTGGCTTTACTGTTTATTTCAAGCAGTACTCTCTGATACAAGTCGGGTTACTAAATAGCCACTGTCTAGATTTCCTTAATCATTATTACCACAAAGAGAATAGCTCATTTACACTCATATTTTTAAATAACAAGCTCTTATATTGAGTCTGTTCTTATATCAATCACTCTAAAGCGTACGGTTGCTATAACTCGAGCCTGACTATTTCAACATATTTTACTATGTAAAACCTCATTAACTAATAAACATTGCTTGTTCGTCTTTATCTCTTATTTTGAATGCACACTTTGGTTTCTTAATGTAAAAATAAGTAGATTAAAATTACTCACCAACATTTATGAAATTTAAAAGAAAAGGAGACAACGAATGAAGACTTTACATGCTTTGGCATAAATCTAAAGCAGTGCATTCCCTTTTTTTGAAACATGCAAGCATGCAAAGTTTATTTACCTTGCTTTGTTTAGTTGTTTAAAAATATCAAGAAAATTTGACTAGTTATTAGACAGATTGCGATTGATTTTTATACTTGCAGATAGTAGAAAGCAATGACAACAGATAAATTTCGTGACAAAGTATTCAGTAGTTGCAATTTGAATTGAATGAATGAGCAATCGAATATAGCTACAGAATGCAGTAAGTATTGAACGGTAAAAGCCATAGTTTTGCAGGATAGTATCGACAAGAATAGAGACACATAGGGCTTGAATTAAGACCTTGAGTTATCCAGTAAGAATTATTTCCAGCAGCAAGTATTTCCAGCAGCAACAAAAAGAAAACGAAAAAGAGAGACAAGAACGCAGAGGGTAAGCCTTTCCTCGACTCGTTTTCACAAGCCAAAGGAAAAAGCTTAGTTCTGTTCGCACTATCTTAACTCCGTAGCAGAAAAGCCGTTCTACCTGTCCACTAACGAGAAATAGTACAAGTATGTCTGTACCCACTTCCTCTGTCCAGATCCCTACAGGACCGCTCATAGGTTGTCAAGAGATCAGGCGGTTCAGTGGCAATTTGTCAGTCTTTGACTCAATCCCAATACAGGTGACGAGGGTCGTTCGCGAAAATGAACTAGCGTAAGATAGTGGTCTGCTTCTATTAGAGAAGGAAGACAGCATCAGTCTTTGTTCTTGCCCCACTAAGACTGCATGAGAGGGAGGGAGAGAGACATCATCATCAAGAGAGATATCAGAAAGACAGCTTAAGAGAAAAGAAGAGACGCGTGCCTTTTTTTTTCCGGACGAAAGACGGCTTGATCTTGATGAAATAGACTTGAGCAGGTTGCAAAGGCCTAAACTAGACAAAATAAAGCAGGGTGAGTAACACTAGAGATAAACGAGGGTAATGTGTTACTTGCCGCTGAGGTTTCCAAAGTGATGAGATGTCAAGGAGTAGCTTAAAGGCTTTGATAAAGAGAAAAGAAGAGAGAAAAAAAAGAAAAATTTGACTTAAGTATACATACTAAGCAAAGACAGCGAACGAATCATGTCATGGCATTTCATGAGTCTGATAATCAGTATTGTGATGCAAATAGAATAAACAAAGTAATCAAATCGCATGAAATCATCCTCAGTGTAATTTTATGCAATAGCAGCTCTCTTTTATTTTTCTTACTTTATTTCCTTTTTTCTTTTCTCAGCTATGACAGCCAGACTCCTCTTGAATTTCAGAAAGACCTTTTATTGTTGTTATTCGAGACAACCAAACATACCTGATTGCAATGCACAAACAATACACTACTAACAAAAGAGCCTGTTAATCCTCAAGAGTAACAGCTGTCTGTTTTGCTCATATTTAGCTGAGCACCACAGTTGCGTTAGTTTAGATATGAGCTTAAATATGTGTATGCGAGAGAAAGAAAGAAAATAGGGAAAAAACAAATGTATGATCAATATCAATCATAGTCAATGCAATCACCTTGGTCTCAAAATGCAATCTGTACAAGCCTTTCCCGTAATCTTACTTTATTCTATAGCAGCTTAGTCCTTTTGCATTGAAAAACCATCTTTCTGACAAAAATGATACGAAGAGAATTCATACCGAGGCATAACCACTATCGCTCCTCAGATTCTGCCATGTATAAATGTCAATCACTCTGCAATGACTCCAAAAGAACTAACTCATTCGCATAATATCTCGATCCGCTTGCATATATCTCTTCCTCTTCCATCTCTGCTTTTACCTTCCATTCTGGTATTGTTTTTGTTTCTATTGTTGTCTTTCAATTTACTTCCCTCATGTTTCATCTACTGCTTTTCCTTTTCATCTGATCTTCTTGTTGCCAAGCCTCTATCTGCGACCTGATCAGTTCTTCTTCTTCATTTCTTTCTTCTGCAGCAAAAGCAGCAGCAGCAGCAGCTAGTTGACCTGTGATATCCATTATCCAGCATTCAACTTGCCACCATACCATGTCCCATCCTTTAAATCTTTGATATCTTTACTGACTTTTCTTTGTCTCATGTTTAACTTCTTGATTGTATGTACGTATTTTCATATATGTGTTTATCGTAAGCTGTGAGCAGTGAGCTGCGGTTGTTGTGTCTTGTATCGTTATATTACTCTTCTCACCCTAGCCTAGTATACAGCAACTCTGCTTTTTCTTTCTGCAGTCGGTCAACATGCGTCATCCAGCACTATGTTCAGTGCGTTTCTGTTGTCAAGTACTGAGAGAATAAAATAAGAATAAAGGAAGATACATATTTCTCTTTGTCCTTCTTTTACTTTGGTCAAAGCTGATCTAGCACAAGGTAATCAGGATGCTCAAAAAAGAAAAAAAAGGAAACAAGCTTGAAGACTAAGATGCCGCGTCGTAGAGAGGTTACTTTTACTGCTGTCGTTGCTTTTATTGCTGCTTGCGTTGCTACTGCTACTACTCCTATGAGCTTAAGGTTGGTCAGCTCGTCTCCATCTTTGCTGATCTTGGAATAAGTGCGAGAAGAAGAAGAAGAAGAAGAAGAAGAAGAAGAAGAAGAAGAAGAAGAAGAAGAAGAAGAAGAAGAAGAAAAAAAGGAAAGGCGGAAACCAAATTGGATTTGGCTTCTTCGTACTTTACCCAGTACTACCTCTTCTGTACCACTTACTGCTACAGTATTCAGCATGTCATGTCTGACTATCTCTTGTCTTTTGGCTACTATGGCCATTAAACGGCCCATAAAGATGGCCTATAGCCAAGACGAGGAGCGATCCGATTGGCGCTTGATTTGTTACCGATCCTTTTCTTTTTCAATTCTGATCATGACTACACAGCAAACAGAGCTATTCTGTAAGAAAATGAAAAAAAAAGAAGGCAAAATAAAGCAAGCACACTGCTACCGCTGCTTTATTCTCTTATCGTTTGTCTTTTTGACTACAGTGGGTAAGGCAGTGATTATTTATGCGCCTTTACCCTTTTTCTCTCTCTCTCTCTCTCTCTCTCTTTCTCTCTCTTACCTTTTTTGTTCTTTTTTTTTTTTCTTCTATCGATCTTTTTTTTTCTCTCACTTTTCTGTTTTTGGATATCACTCCATGTCATAAATACTTTCCTCTCTCTATTTTTCCTCTTCTTCTTCTTTTTTGTAAGCTATTTTCTCAAGGGCTTCACTTTTGCCTGCATTTTAGTATGATTTGCTTGAAGTAGTTTTTGACTACATCTTTAGCCAGGTTGTCTTGACTACTTTTTTTTTCTCCTTTTGGCCTTCTTCCAGAAAGAGAAAAGAGCCTTTTTTGCATGATGAAAAAAAAAAGGAATGGGCAGGATTGTATAACACAAAACCTTATTTTGGGCAGAGCTTAAAAAAAAGACCCTTGGTTTTTTCTCTTTTACCACTCAAGTGAAAAAGAGAAAAAAGAATTATACAATGTATCCAGTGCCTGACTTTGCCTTCTGTATAAAGCGTAAGAGAAAATAAAACCAAACATAAAGAGTAGCACGCAGTTGCAGCATGCCGTGGAGGGCTTCAGAGAGAGCAAAAATAGAAAAAGTAGAGAGAAAAAAAGTGGACAAGATGAATGAGCTCATGCTCGCATGTTCACACGCTCAATAGCCGGCTTTTAAGATCGTTTGTCATTGTTCCCAAAAAGGAAAGGCATTGCGATCAGGATTGACAGAAGGAAGAGTGTATCGACTACAGTTGCAGAGAACAATGTAAAGAGGAAGGGCAATGGTGGCAACATAAAAAGAAATGCCTGCAAGAAAGCGACAGTAAAAGAAAAGGGATATCCGCTTATCTGGTAACGACATAACAACACTCTTCTCTTTTCTCTTTCTTTACTTACATCGACTGATTGCCAATATAATCTTTTATACAAAACCAGCTCATTTTCTTGGCTGTGCGATCGATACAAGCAGTAGCAAAGAAAGACAAAAGAAAGAAAGACCAAAAAGAAATGAAAAGCAACAAGAAATAACAAGGCAAAGATAAAGCTGCTCTTTACAAAAGGTCTTTCTGATAGAACAGTGCCTGACGAGCACTAAAGATACGATGAAAAGAAAAGAAAAACATCGCACTAGACTAGTATCAGCTGTGAACTATGATGAGCCAAATAGTAAGTGAGTGAGCCTTTTCTTCAGCTTTAGTTTTTTTTCTATACCCTAGACTCATGTTTTCAAGTAAAAGAGCTATATCTTACTAAACCTCGTAAAAATAGAAAAACTGGCTGATAACACTAGTTTAGGTTGTAAATAGTATGTTGCAAACCACTAAAATTCTTCTGTCTGCTTATGCTTGCTTCAGTCATCGTGTACAGTGGATGATAGCCAAATGTTGTTACTGTTCCCTTTGTATCAGACCATGCACACTACTCATAAAAAATCCTCTCAATCTTCTTTCAACTAAATCAGAAAAGGTTTTATTTCATTTTTTCCTCATTTATACAGACATAGCTGCAGGATCAAGAGTGCTTTACTCTTTCTTTTTAAGAATTCTGTTCAGCACAAAAAAAATGTTACAAAGAGAGAAGACTAAAACAAGACTACTTAGATGATGGAAGCAGCAGCAAAGCAGTTGTCATTGGCATCATATTACTTTCATATGAGAAGAGTCGCATCTTCTCAATAGCTTCTACCTAGTATGTCGAGCAAAGTAATAGCATTCAGCGTTCTTCACCCGTTTCCTTCTGAGCTCCTGTGAGCATACTGGCCCACTCGTTTTGGAATGTCGTTAACTTCAATACTTTCACGCTTAACTCAGCCTCTTTTTGAATTTCTTTGTTATGAATACAAATAGACATTTATTCTTTTTCTTTTCTAGCTTCAAATAGCCTCTAGCACATCTACACTAATTTCTCATCCTGACTTTCTTGACTTACCATACAAACTCCATCACAATGCCTCCAAACAAGCCTTTCTCTCCCATCACACGAAATTCATCTTGAAGGGTAACGGCAACTAGCTAAAAGACTGTCTCGCATCACCCCTGTAACCGTCCAGAGTGTACAAAATGACACCATGCTTCTCACATCAGCCAAATACATGTTCTTTACGCACTACCATGGTTTCGTGGTTAAACCTACTCCAGTCTAATCCAGTCTAATCTGCTTCAGCCTGACCCAATTTAGTCTGCAACGCTTGCGTGCATCTCTTCTCTGGTTTCATCTCTCACTCTACTTCTTTATCCACCTCCTTCGTCCCTCTTCTTGTCTTGCAGCTTGCTCTTTGTCAATGTTCTACTAGCTCTTTTTCTACAGCTGGACATCAACTAGTTTCTATCATTAACCATCTAAGCCTCAACACTCGGCGTACACCTGTTATTGCATCCTATCCCTTTCTTTTGAAGGTCTTTTGTATCTACAGTGCTTTCAGCGCATCTCCGTATCCAACTATTCGCGTATATCTGTGCATCATATTCTTTCCTTCTTGTTTTTTTTCTCCCAACTCCAACTAGCACACAGGCTTTGTTTCTCTTCATTTCATCCATATCTTTGCCGTAAGCCAACTGACGATGCTGAGCTTTGTTGTTACCTAGTGTCTATCGTTTTCGTCGTCCTCTTCATCTTCTTCTACCTCTATCTTTTCACTAAATGAAAGCCACATCGTCCAACCAGCTTTGCCTGCAACCAGATAATCTCAAAAGTACACCCACTTTACTGACACCTCGAAAGAGTTTGTCCATATCCTTCTCCTTACCGAGAGCCTTTTGCGTCTTTTCGAAAGAGCAAAAAATAAGCAGGAAAAGGGGGGAGGGGAAACAAACCGCGTACAGACCAAACTCGGTTTGTGCTTTCGATGCAAGAGCCAATATCACTTGTCGTTACTGTCACATCCCATGCCTGTCTTTGCGCTTTACCGGAAAAGGGGTCTTGTTCAGAACTAGACTCTGCTCGAAACAGAACATAACGTACTCTGCTGCTTTTGACTCGCTGATCAAAGAAAAGAAGAAGGGAGACAAAACAAGCAGTCAGATGATAGACAAGCCAGAATTCTGTCTTGCATCCACTGTTTGTTTGACCTCTTTTTTATTTGTCATCCATAGCGTCGTTGTTGTCGTTGTCGTTGTCATTGTTGTTGTCATCGCTGTCTTGAGAAATGGCTTGCTTACTCTGAAACTTGCTTCAACTCTCGTGGAAATATCAAACTGATCGGAAAGTACAGCTTGCTACAAGAAAAATAGGGAAAGAAACAAGCTTCAAAGTGATCGCTCGAGTTTTGAAATAAGAAAGAAATTACAAAGCCAGCAACTCTGATCTCTTGATTTTGAAATCAATCTACTCTGCTGTGACTTCCTTTAATTTAGAGTAATAATAATGGTAATTTATCTGTTAAGTCAAGATGAGTTAAACAAGATTCTGAGTGTCGAAACAAGTTCTCTCAGAATTTGTTGAGACCACGAATACAAAATAAGACTGTGTAATATGTGCTTAATCTTCTTTTATTTTAATGTCAGCGAAAAATAATAAAATTCTATTCTAATTGTATAATTGTAAATTTGATCTTCTTTTTCGCTCGCCTGGTCATTACCGCTTTGATTTTAGAATTTCAAAAAGTTTCAAAATGACTCCAGACGAGGATATGCAACAAATGCGTCAGCAATTAGCCGAAACTCAAAACATGCTTAGTCAATTGATTGAACAACAACAACAGCACTTTCAGGCACAGGCAGCAGCCACATCAGATCCTGTAGACGATCTTCAAAGCCACCTTCATCCTTTTGGGCTGCGTCCTCGCTTCGAGTGGACTCCGGATCTTTTGGTTCAGGATCAATTTGCACTTGACCGAGACTTGTTCAACAATGATGTCCTGTCAGATGAGGCACGTGGGGAATTGATTGACAAGTACCCTCCCATTAGACAATTGAATTATCAGCCGCCCCTTACGATGCCTGAGGCAAAGCGTCGTATGAACACATCTCAAACTAAAGAGGACGTCACTCTTAAACATATCCAATATCTATTGTCAGGTACATTTCGCCCTTTAGATATTTTAGCTAGTGAGATTTGTACCACCGATCTACCCAATGATCATTCTCAACGATTTATTGAAATCATCAACGACATACGTTCTTTGATGTTGAATGTCAATGCAAGCATTTCATCATCTCGCAAAGACATTGCGTTCCGGGCTATCAACCCTAGCTTCCGCGCTCCTTCCACAGGTAATCAAAACTACCTTATGTCCTCAGAGGCATTTCAATCCGCTATCAGCCAGCAGTCCAATAGCAACAAGGCATTGAAAGAGGCTTCCTCCCGTCACCGTCGCAGTGGTGGTCCCTCATCCAAGCTTGCATCTGGAAGTACCAACCCGTTTTTTCGGGACGGTCCGTCCATGGGCCAGGGCGGTTACAACAACAACAAAAACAACAACAACAACCAAAACAACAGCGGATTCTCGGGCGGACATCGACCTCCCCACCAGAACACCAATCCGTTTATCAAGTCCAATCAGTTCAACCCCAAGAAGAAGCAGTAATATCCTGCTCCGTGGTGGGAGGAAGATTGTCCAGGTACCTTTCCGGCTGGACAACCATCTGCAAGAACGACTGGATGCTCTCCGTAATTCGAGACGGTTTCCAAATAACCTTTCATTCGCCTCCTCCTACCACAACAACCGGAAAACCAGTGGTCTGCTTCGATCCCAAACAAGAACAACTGCTTTCTCAGGAGATTTTATCTCTCCTAGACAAATGCGCCATCGAAGTAGTCTCACCGCACCAACAACAAACACCGGGATTTTACAGCTCCATGTTCGTCATCCCGAAGAAGACAGGCGGATCTCGCCCAGTCTTCAACCTCAAGGCCCTGAACCGATATGTAGTCTGTCCAACATTCAAGATGGAAACAATCAACGACATCTCTCGTCTCATACAACCTCGAGATTGGATGACATCTATCGACCTTTCGGATGCTTTCCTCCACATACCAGTTCATCCTTGCTCTCGACGCTTTCTCCGTTTTGTATGGAAAGGAGTTTGTTACCAGTTCAAAACAACTCCCTTTGGCCTATCCGTAGTCCCCTTCCTGTTCACGAAACTCACCAGGTCGATAATGCATTGGGCTCGTTCACTGAATATACGTCTCAGTATGTATTTGGACGACCTAATCATCATTTCTTCTTCCAAAGAACAAGCCAAACAGCACACATCGCTGGTTCTGAACAAACTTCAGGAAATCGGCTGGCTTGTCAACCTGAAGAAGTCCGTCCTCGAACCAACACAGACGTTAGAGCACCTAGGCTTCGTGCTGAGCACAACAACCATGACGGCCAACCTTTCGGCCAAGAAGTTGCGCGATTTGGGTCGATCGATTGCGCAGGTACTTCGTCGTCCTGTCCAACCTCCTCGGGTCATCATGAGTCTGACAATGCGAATCCAATCAGCCACATTTGCACTTGTTCCTGCTCGACTGTACACTCGATATCTACTACAGTTGACAACCACCACTGTTCAAGACAAGAAGGACTGGGATGTGCCTGTTCCACTACCTCCTGCCTGTATAAAAGAACTGGAATGATGGAAGGCCAATCTACATCTTTGGAATGGTCGCAGCATCTTACCTCAGACCCCAGAACAGACCATTTATGTCGATGCCAGCGACACTGGCTGGGGCTGCTTTGCACCCATCGAGAACAAGTCACCGCTTCTGGCGCACGGCTACTGGACGCACGAGGAGACCAACATGTCCATCAACTGGAGGGAGTTGAAGGCAGCTCAACTGGCTCTTCAAACCTTCCCAGGATTGATGAATATGACAGTGATGATCCGGACGGACAACACGACATCACTGTCGTATATCAACAAGCAAGGCGGAACCAAGTCCTTTCCTCTCCTGCAACTGGCCATTCAAATATGGAAGTGGTGCCTTCAACGAGGGATTCTTTTGATTGCTCAACACATCCCGGGGGTTTACAATCAAACAGCCGATTACGAATCTCGCCTCTTCTTCCTCAAGAACCAATGGCAAATCCACCCTTGGATCTTCCAATGTCTGGAAATGCAATGGGGCCCACATTGTACAGACCTCTTCGCCGATCGAACTACCAACCTCCTTCCAAGGTACGTATCGTGGATGGCAGATCCAGGATTCATTTGGATGGACGCCTTTACGATGGATTGGAGCCGACTATCGAACCCATATATGAATCCACCATGGAATCTGATAGGTCGCTGTCTAGCCAAGATCGTCCACGATCGAGTTCCTTCCGCGACAATAGTCGTGCCACATTGGACTCAAGCACTCTGGTATCCACTCATGCTCCAACTGAGCATCGCTCCTCCCCTTCTGCTACCACAGGATTGCGTGCTGCTCAAGACCCCTTCGACGCCGCATCCATTACACAATCCGAGCTGGAGGCTCTCCGCGTGGCGGCTATCAGGTCTAGGTTCCACGCCTCTACTACATTAAACACCTTCACTAAGGAGCTTATGGTCGGATCACTCCTTGCTGATACTGCTACCAACCGACCTTATATGCCTGCTCAACGTCTCTTTGTTTTGTGGGCTCATCATCTGCAGATCGATGTCAACAAGTTCCATGCCAATGATCTAATCAATTTTTTGAGTGATCTTCACCGTTTCAAGAAATATCAAGTGGCCACGCTCCTTCTGGCCCGTTCCGCGGTCACTCATTTCCATGTTGATCCTCATTCTATTTCTTCCTGTAGCGATATTAGTCAATACTTAAACAGATTGAAGTCATTCGCTCCTCCGATTTGTCTTCATCGGCCAACTATTGACCTGACTCCAACTTTCACTGCCTTGCGATCCGAAGACCCTACTACCATGACTTTCGCTCCCTTGCAACGGAAATTGGCATTCTTACTGGCTTTCGTATGCTTTTTAAGGCCGTCGGATCTGGACCGAATCCCCTTTGATTCCATCGCTGTGCAAGATAACCAAGTTCTCTCCTTTGATGTCTCTAGTCCGAAAGAAAAACGGGGTCATCGTCGAATTATTAAGTCCTTCTCTGTCAAGGCGCATAACGACCCTCGATTATGTCCTATCGCCACTTACCGAGCTCTGGTTCTTCTTCGCGCTAGACACCATTCCTCCTGTTCGGTTCTATTCGTGAATACTATTTCACCCTCCTCCCCTCTGGCTACTCGTACCATTGGTGTTTGGTTGAAACACTACCTGCGGTTATCTACCACCGATGTTCGGGTTTCTGTTCGCTCTCTTGCTTCCTCCTTGGCTCTCCGTGCTGGTATCCCCAAAGAAGATATTGTCACCATGGGTAATTGGTCTGGGTCCCAAGTGTTCGAAAATCACTATCGACGAGAACGAATGAGCCAGTTTGATTTCGCCAACTCTCTTTTGTCCGGTTCTACTGAGGATATCGAAGTGGATGATCAATTTTTTGATGCGGTTGAATATATTAACTCTGAATAAGCACATATTACACAGTCTTATTTTGTATTCGTGGTCTCAACAAATTCTGAGAGAACTTGTTTTCGACACTCAGAATTGCCTTTTAGACAATTAGAATCCAAAATAAGACTGTATAATAGGCCCTCCTCTCCCACCCTTTTGGCTCGCTAATCAGATCAAATTTACAATTATACAATTAGAATAGAATTTTATTATTTTTCGCTGACATTAAAATAAAAGACGATTAAGCACATATTACACAGTCTTATTTTGTATTCTAATTTTCTTCCTAAAAAACGACTTTTCTTTTTGAATGGTGACTGCTCCATGAGAAATGGAGTTACAAGGGCCTAACTACCATGAGTGAATAACATTTCGTTTCTTCTTTTATACCTCCTTTAAAAAAAGTAAAATAAAATGCCAATATCAACCAAAACCTTCGAGTGCTCCAAATTTTCAGATGAAACCTACAAGCTTTTGAGCCATGTTTATGGCATCATGAAGGATGATCAGTTGAATGTACCTTCGATGAAGTAAGAAAGCAAGCGTGAGTGTCTTTCTGAACTCCTCAACAATACAGAATACGCTGCACAAAAGACCATTCATATGTGCAATAACCCCTCGGAAGTTTCCGAAAAGAAGAAGAGAGGTCCTCATTTCAAGACTCTTTCAACGGAATATATTTTAGCCGTGAAAGACATTCTTATATTGAACAAAAAAAAACGGCAGGAAAAACACTGTCAAGTCAATTAGAAACAAACTTATGCTATCCATGACCCTGACATCTCTAACCCAACCCTTCTCAGGCACTTAATAGGTCTCAAATATAGGACAAGTGATAGAAAAAATATCATGCACGACTATGTCAACAGAAAACTCATAGAAAACCTCTCTGAGACCCAAAAATCTCATATTTTGTTAGTCTGAAAGAAGTCTCTTCAGCAATGCCTCAAGTACCATGCTAACTATACTGAAAAATGTAAAGAACAAGAGATGAATGTTGATGAGGCTTCTTCCAGCTGAGTTTTAATTGATTAAGGAATAACAATTTTTTTGAGAAACACAACTTTAGCCCCGAAGCTGCATATCAGACCTTTTTAAGCAGTCAGCACATTATGACTGGCTAATTTTTTCATTAACCTTATTTCAATAAAGTATACACTTTCTACAAAAAAAACACAACTTTGAAAATGCATAGTGATGAAGTGAAAGGAATACAAAAGCTGACAACATTTACATAAATCCGCCGGTATAAGAATCAGAATGGTACTAGTCTCGTCAAAATCGAATGGCTGTAACTCGAGAAAATCGAAATCGGATGAGGAAGATAATTAGTGAATATATCTCTATATGATATTATGAATCTACTTAAGTGTTTCTGCTGGAATTCGAATTATAGGCATAAATCCTCAGTGGCTTTGGGGTTAATGATCTCTTGTCCCTGAAGAAGTTTTTTGTTTTATTTTTTAAAGTTTTTTTAATGCAACTGTCTTTCAGGATTTTTATATAGGTTGGGGTTTCTTGTCGCAACCCCGTCTAACTTCTCTAAGATATGCTCTAAGTGTCTTGCAATATCTTCTGCAGCTTCTGTTTCAGGGGATGCAGCTCGGGATGCTTTGTGTACTTTTCTTTTTTGATGGTTCAGTGTTGACATCAAAGTTTTGACACGTTTTCAAACTGCACTCCTCTCTCCGTTTCCTCTTCTACCTTCTTCAACTTCATGTTCATCAACAACATCTATCTCTTCGTCGCTATCACCAATGATATCTATTTCTTCATCTTAAAAAAAGCTTAACGTTAGTCCTTTCTCATGAGCAGTCTTATTTCTATTCGTGAAAGTAATACCTTCTTCGCCAATCTGAAAAGCTTCCTGAGTTCTGAAAGCAGCAAGTTGATCATTTCTGACACAATCGTAGAACAAAGGAATTGAGGTGTATCTCTTTAAGAGATACATGTGCTTACAAGGCAAACTTCTCTTCCTGAAATCAGGACACGTACATTTGCTAATAAAGCCATCTTCAACACTAACAGAGTACTTAACAGACGGGGAAGTTAAGGAACCTACAAAACAATTCCCATTGACAATAGTAACATCACTGCTATTGGTACCCAATGGGTTCTCAATAAGAGAAGGTAATTGGTTTGCAGGAACCTCTCTCGCAAAGAATGAACGTTTAGCTTGTTCGTTTTGCTCCGGCCTCATTCTGCCATTGTTGAACATAATACGTTCTCGTTCCTCTGCGAAGTGAAATTCGACATCATTAACCAGGACGAAAGTCAAATGATCTAGTCGGTTAATTCTGCGTCGACTAAAATATACGGTCTTAAGCTGATTATGCCACGACTCAATATAATTGTTAGTGAGCATGCTTCTATGTGTCTCCGGCATGTACGATTGACTCCATTGACCCTTCAGCTCCTCAGTTTGAGTCCAGGGTCTACGAAAGTAAGTCAGAAAGCCAACTTGGTTCTCTTGCTCCAACTTCAATTCGAATTGGGCAAGAAGATCGTTGAAAGCAGCAACTTCGCTTGTGAGAAGCAGCTGACCCAGCAATTGCTCCAATTGCTTCTTGTACTGGCCTACTTCTTCTTGGGTGTGGACACCAGTGAGTGTGCCTTTTAGTCCATGGCCTTTCTCCAAGCCTTCAACACATGGAAGCCGCAGTAATGAACATAGGTACTACTCAATGCACTGCGGATGGCATTGAGCTCGGCCACACAACAATCGATGATGATTGCCTCAGGATTGAAGCTACCTTGTTGCTTCAAGAAAGTAAGCTATTGGCTTACTGGACCAATGGTTTGGTCATTGGCTAGCATATACGCAACAGGATAGTCCTTCTGGGTATGAGTATCCCGAGCAACAAGACTGTAAAGCACCTCGGTACTTCTGGGAGAGATGCCATGTGTTGCATCAAAGTAGAAAGACTTATTAAGAGACATCTCTCGTACTTGAACAGGGGATTGATATCCACGGGCAAAGAGCTTGTCATTCTGACTGTACAATTGCAAGTTGCCATTGAAGACAACATAATTCTTCGTTGGCAGTTGACGGTCAAGCCAGGCGTCGAAAGAAATCAAATCATTTTTATCAAGGCAACAAAGGGTTTTTTTAATCAACTCAAATGTTCAAAAAGTAACTCAATATTTCGCACCTTCTTGATGCGATTGTAAATATCTTCATAAATGGGCTTTCTTCTGCCATATTCCCACTGCTCAATCTGGCGAAGAACTGCAGTTCTAATGTCTCTGCAGTTTGAGCCATTTCTTAAGTTTCTTTCAATGACCGTTACAGTTTCCCTGGTCAAAGGAACACTTCTGATGTCGCTGTTGCTGCCAGGGACATGGTTGACATGGCCCATCGACATCTTGATTTCAACAACACCAGGGTTTTGAACATACTGAAGGATGCTCAAAGTTCCTCTGCATCCAATTTTCTTTGAATCTTTTGACTGATACGCACAGTTCTAGTAGGGGTATGTTGGCCTCTACGGTGACATTCACGGGATTCACCCATGATCAAGTTTTCGGCACTTCTACTATGCTTCTTAATCCACTTGGTTGCACTCAACTCGCTGATGCGGTCGAAGCATTCTTTCCACTCGTTTGCTATTACACAACAGTCTCGTTCGAAGGGAGACTTGAAACTCCTGGTACTTCAGTACTGACAAGGGCGGTCTCAATGTTTGCTAAGTTGTATACGATTCTGCTAGGAGAGGTTGACATGTTTGACATTTAAGAAACTTTAAAAAATAAAACAAAAAACTTCTTCAGGAACAAAGATAAAAATTACAAGTAAAGAAATCAGTACGCCACCAAAGCCACTGAGGATTTATGCCTATAACTCGAATTCTGACGGGAACATTTAAGTAGATTCCTTCTGATGGCAAGCTGAGGTAGAAAGAGTTCAAATCGTTGACCTAAATGCTCAAATCTGTCGTGGATTATACAACTAATAAGTTGCAGCCTAAAGAGTATGTGTGCTTTGCTTTCGAGCACTCCTTGCTTGATCTTTCATTTTTTAAAATAAACCATATTAGGGCTTAATACACACGTTAGAGCCAACGCTTAATTAGCACTACTTGAGCAGAAAGATGAAAAGAAGAGAATCGAAACAAATTGATACTCTCTTAAGTCTGGAAGCATTTCAAGTTGTATACTGATACTTGATTCTCCCAACCGAACTTGATAAATACAATTAGGCAACATTCTTTTATATGTAATGCCTTTCTGTCATTTGATTCATTCGAATCCCTTCCTTGAATTTTAATGGTCTCTCGTTTGTTTGCTTTTCTTTATTGAGCTGATTTGGACACCCTTAAAGAAATTAAACTCGACTTCGCTGACGATCCAAAAAGCTAGAAATTGGAAATCAATGATATCTGTCATTTTGCAGGAACTGAATTCAAATTCTTAAGACTTCTTTGGGATAAATAGACAACAAATCAAAAAAAAAATCGCACAAGTTATGCGAAACACATCTCACAGCAATAGACCAAGAAGCCCTTCTTCTTTCTTGAGATTCATATGTTATATTACAAACAAGTGTGTTATTTAATAGTCAATAAACTGTATGGAAAATAATCATACTGACAAGAAAAAGAAACATATGTCTCCTCTTTATATACAAGCCTTTGATTTTCTCAAATAAAGAAGGAATAGTCATAATTTTCATTTTCTTTAGGAATTTCACACCGACCGAAGTCCGTGCCAAAAACCTCCCAGAAGGAGGAAAAAGAATACTCCATCACCGTTAATAAGTTGGGCTTCCCTGCGTAGAAGTCGCTTATAGGTCGGATCACACGGAGGACCCCTATCTAAAAGGAGCGCAGTAACTTCATCGTCGTCCACCGGCTAGTTTTGCATGTCAAGGCGCCTCGCAGGAAGGAAAGCCAAGCCAAGTCGCCAAAAGCGATCCACAGCCATTTTTAAGTGTCAGGTGTATGCCACAGCCTTTTAGACAAAGCCGCTGTTGCAGTCCCTTTCTACGAGGTATGGAATGCCTCTCGAAAAGAACCTTAATAAAGATTCCACTACGAAGATTGGAATGCTTCTCGTGAGGACTATGAACAGCTATACCCGTCAGTCCGCGCATCAACATCTCAGCACCAAACATAATGGAACGGTATAAGCGAATCCTCTTTAGGGGCCAAAACGCAACTATACAACGTTTTTTCTGTAAGGTGAACCGACCGTTGTTCAAACGTACCATAATCGGGGTTAGGATAAGGAAACAAAAAAAAAGCAGAGAAAAGGACCCTTTTTATACCTTATTTTTCCTTGCCCTCCAAAAGCAGGGTCCTTGCTGAAATTTTTGTCGCAGTCACTTTGGTAGAGCAATTCTCACGCAGTCATGACGTAATCAACTCTTCCTTTTGACTTTTCCCTTTCTTCAAGACAAGCGAAGAAGAGTAAAGAGACACAGTAAAGAAGAAGGGAAAAGGGGTTTACTTGCTAGTTTATGCCGCCAGTTCACTTTCTTGTTCCTATTAACTCCTCTACAATTAAAGTGACACATAACCAATATCCGATATACGCGGAGCAGGAAAACAAAGTATAAGCTTTCTTCGTCCCCAAGTTGGTTAAAAGTGATGCATCACTCAATGTACAATGCTTAGAGAATAGGACTTAGAACATATAACAACAGCACATGAGGTTCGTGTTATTTTTGAAACACAGCAAGTGTATTTATGTAGCACGTTTGCCAGATTATTGTCATTAGCTCTATTGTTCAAGTGATCACTAGCAAACAAACTAGTTTGACTCGAGTGACCGAAGAGTGTTTTATTTTCAAAAAGGAAATAAGACACTTGGTGCGAGTGTTGTGAGAAGAAGCATGGCTAAAAAGATTCTTTGAGATCTTGTTGATCCTCTTAACTTGATTAGACCATCCAAAGTACAATTTACAATCAGCGTGCAAACTTGCTTCAGTAGAAGGCTTACGACCAGTAAAATCAAATTCTAGTCAGCATGCAGCGAACAAGCCAAATTTAAACTGTCTTCAAGAAGAGACAGATTGAATTAATCTATTGATTTCAGTACCTAACAGACAGATTGTGTATATTGCACCTTCAAACATGAAGTTTTTCTGTTTCTAATACAGCAAGTTGTTTGTTGAAAAGTCAATTTCAAACCTTGTTTGAGCACTAGAGTTTCTTTTTTCTTACATTCCTTCAAATGTCAGATGCTTCAAGAGAGGTCTATTTTTTTGTCAAAAAAATTTAGTCCACATGATCTTCAAATGATCTTTACTCGACTAGCTTGATATGTTCATATCTACACATACAGAGAGAGAATAAGACACTTCCAAATACATAATGACAGAGCTGCAGGTAGCTTAGATAAGAAGATTATTTAGATGTTTTCAATAAGTCATGCTTGGACAGGTCATAAATTAAACAAAGAAACATTTATCAGCTCATGAAACCTACTCAATTTTTGTTCATGCTTCATCTGTGACATTTCTATTTGATCGATTCTCAAAACTTAACTGGTGGTAGTATGACAATAATAAAATATATGCTGTTGAAGGTATACGAATATTCTCATAGTCAAGCAAATGAAGAAGTTGTCTTCCTTTAGTTGCAGTCAATTACATTTGTAATTATGAAGGGCTTTGCTTTTGAAAGGAAAAGAGATAGACAACAAGTACTCCCCAAATTAAGAAATTGAATCCTTGAGTATGTTTAGTAAATCATGTATGAATAGCAAAATGATAATATCTATTTGTATGTGTAAATAAGATACAAAGCAAATAAAATAGGTAAAGCAAATAAAATAAAGAGAAATGTGTGTAGATATATAATAAGGGATAAACAGAACAATAAAAATGAAAGAAATTGCAGAAATACTACGAAAAAAATACATAGATGAAATAGGTGTACGCATAATAGGTAAATAATAAAGTAATATATATGTAATGGGATTAAGTATTAGAGCAAACGAAATATGCCCTTTTGATTTCTTTTTTTTTTGTTTTCATAAAGGGGAAAGAGTCGCCAAATTACCAAATGCCCCGATTCAAATTATCAACCAGATGATCAGAATAAGGATGAAATTGCTGTGATTGTGGCGAAGTTTGAGAATGAAGGTGGTTAAGACGTAAAAGCCAATCGTCGTTGTTTACTGAAGAACGAAAAAGTAGTTGATCCTGTTGCTGTTTTAACAACTGTTGTTGTTGATTCAATGAAAGCAAAGAAGGAGCAGGCGGTTGAGTTTGCGACAATATAGGTGGCGATAATGGACGAAAAGAAGAGTTTAGTAGACGTAATCGGCTATGACTACTTTCTGGAGAAGTTGGCATTAGAGGCGATTGTGGCTGTGATTGTAGCTGTTGCTGTTGCTGTTGCTGTTGCTGTTGCTGCTGCTGTTGTTGCGGCATTTGTTGCTGTTGGTGAAGGTTGGCATAGGTTAGGTTCTGATTTGACTTGTCAGCTTGTGAGCGTCCCCAAGATAATCTTATTTTTGAATTGCCAATAAGAAAGCCGTTCATTTTCTCAATTGCTTTCTCTGCTGAGCTACGGGAAACATACTGCACAAATCCACATCCTTTGCCTAATGGTATTTTGACATAAACCACTTCTCCAAATGGAGCAAAGTAATGCTGGAGCTCTTCTTCAGTCACAGGTGCAGATAAACCACCAACAAAAACTGTTGTGTTGCTAGGGTCAGTAGGCTGATTGACAAGAGCAGGCGCCTGCAAGGATAGTTGAATATATCTGGCATCATGCTGAGATAAGGGAGATAAAGGTTGTTCATATTGATAAGGAGGGGACGAAAAAGGCTGCTGGGCACCATTAGAAGGCTTTTGATGCAAATGGTTTGTTTTGGGTGTTGCAAAAGAAACTCGTATAGGTCTATTATCACATAAGATGCCATTCATCTCCAAAACGGCTTCTTGCTGTTCTAATTGATTCAAGAATCGTACGAATCCGTATCCTCTTGACAATCCAGTAAGTGGGTCAGTCATGATTTTAGCAGAATGGCAGGAAGGATATCGTGCTCGAAATAATGCCTGTAAGAAAAAGAAATTGTTTTTTAGAAATAAGTCAAGTTAGCTTTATATGTATATTACTCACAAGTAGATAAGTTTCATCGACATCATTACTGAGATCGCCCACAAACAAACTATATTCTGGAGCACGGTCTTCTCTAGAATGAGGTAATGTTTATGTATGTTAATATAGAGCAATAATTACCCAAAATTATACTTACTTTCTATCACAAATGCCTCCACCTGAAGCCCAATTCAGACGAAAAACCTTTGTAGAATTGGGTATTCTTGCACCATGAAATGTGTTGAGTGCTTTCTGGGCTAGTTGACTGGATTCAAAGCCGATAAAAGCATATCCTGAACTCAGACTTTGATAACCATAAAAAAAGTCAGCATTTCAATGTTATGATCAATCATTATGCCTTACTTTGTTCTTTTGTCTCGAATTAACTTGATAGCAACATTGTCGCCCAGCAACGAACTCCACAATTGTTTCAAGAAGGCTTCGTCCATCCAGAAATCAAGATCTCCCATCCTATAGTTATTTTATTAAATTGACTGTCTTTCGAGAAAGAAACAATAGTACCATAGAGTTGTCTTGCTATCATTGTTTCTCACAAAGAAATCATCATGAAAGATAAAAAGATCTGACATGATGATAAATAATCAAAGATTACAAATAGAAAAAGTGAGAAGAAAAGAGAGTAATTGTAGGCTGAAAAAGAAGAGAAAAGGGAGTCTGTTGAAGTAAAACTTGTATCAAACAAGTAAAACAAAACAGAAGAAAAAGAACAAAAATAAAAAATACCAGAAATAAGGGAAAAGGATTTAATCATTTCAAGCTCAGGTGATCTTCCTTGAGGCACAGGAGAAGCCCGTGCGACTTTTTTCTTTCAGCTGTTGATGATCACGCAGCATAATAGTGATGCTTCCAGCTGATTTAAACCTATCGCATTTCATTCTGAACGCTGACTGAGATAATAATAAAAAGGGGAGGTCTTATTTTACTGGCAAGCCCTGTATTGAATAGTTTGCGCAACCTTACTTGTACATTAAGTTTCCTTTTTGGACCTTTTTTTGGGGTCCAAAAAGAGATATCTCTCTTTCGTTCAGTCGTTCCAACGCCAAAAGGCGGCTTTTCAAACAAAAAGGCGGTAAATACAGTGGCACAAGGTTTTGTTTTGAACAATCAAAAATTAGTTATCTTCTTTCTTAATTACTACTCTAATAAACCTTTTGTCAGCCATCTAAAACTACTCAAATCTATTTTATCTCATTTGCGCCAGTCATTCTCAGCGTGAGATAGCTGGGTCTGCTGGGCTTGCTGAACTACCTCTTTCAACTGTGAACAGTATTATTGCTCATATCAATAAAACAGACTCACCTCTGCCTCGCACTTCTTCTGGAGCACTTATGAAAGTTGATGAAAGAGATCTGAGACACTTGCGGTCTATTTTCTTGCAGATTTTTTAGAAAAGTTTTCTCATCTCTTTGAGAACCATGCTGCCACTGACGCATACACTCTCAGAAAGCAAGCGGTTGAATCATATTGCAAATGCGGAAAAATTGTGATCGTAAAGACGATCCATTGCTTACCTCTCGCGAAAGGGAATATATGAATCTTAATTCGAAAAAGAAAGATGTTAAGAAGAAAGGAGAATAAACACAAGGAAAGAACTTGTTGATGATGATTGGTGATCGCGGCTTGGGGTAGGTTCCAGAATTAGAGGACATCTTAGGTGTAGTGGTATTTGGAAGCAAGATTGGCATGCAAGGTATACGATTGTCTGTATCACAAATGAAATCTTTACTTCCCAGACATGTGTATATTGCTTCAACAAGCTCACTCATGCAAGATTGCGCATTATCAAATAAGACAAAATAACCCATAGAGAAATCAAAGGTGCCTTTATCTGCTATAATTTCAGGTGCCCCTCTGCTCTTTCGAGAAATTCTCCCTGTATTTTCAAAAACCATCAGTCACTCCAACACTAATTTCAATCACAAAACAGCATCCTTTTGTACAAGTGGTGTATTGGCTGCACGCAAAAAAAACAAAATTGCATATTTGAGATTTAGAAATTTGACACTTTTTCAGAAAATCAATTATGCAGCTGCACAGTCATGAAAGAGTTTCTTTGTTCAAACACGCTTGTGACACTGAGTTAAAATGGCGACTGAGTCTTCAAGAATCTTTCGGCTAAACACTGCTACATCTCTTTGTCATGTTAGTATGGTAGTGACAAAGCATGAATATTTTGTTTAACTTTCTTGATAATTCTTTCTGATGACCGGTGCTTTCAAAACCTATTTGGAATATCCTACTGCCGAATAAGATTTACCCATCGGAAAGGAATGAAAAGACAGCGCAGTTCTTCAAGAAATTCCTTTGAGATACACTGCACTTCATTGGTCATGTTGCTCACTCAATAATGGTAGTCGAGTGATGCAAACTTACACTTGTTGACCTTATAATCTGAAAATGATATGTTGCATTCCACAATGAAGGTTTTGATCCTATATCCAGCTGACTTGCACTTTAACATACCAATGGCTTTGGCTCTCTTCTCATGCAATGAAACTTGACTCTAGATAAATAGCTATATGCTTTTGTACTTTTTTTGTTTATGCGCACTTCATTGTAATGGGATGATACGTTTTTTTTTCTGTTGGGATTAAGCCAACCAAATATAACTTCTCAAACTACCAACACTGAGCCTTTGTGCATTGTAAAACAACTTGCCTTACACAAATGTGTCAAAGACTTATTTCGTGCATCTTTGAGCAGAATGAATTAGACTGCTTTCAAATGAAGAATAAAGAAGAAAGGAATACAACTTTGTCTATGATCTCCGCGATTCTAGCTGTTTGACCCTGTAATTATTTTACTACTGAGATAAGCCTGTCTTCCCTGTTATAGTCATACCATTCTTATGGTGATTGTAGTAGAACATTTATTTGATTGAATCGATCTCTTGGATTGAGGAAGCTATAGTATTGAAGCTGCTTATAGTAATTGAAACGATGATACTCGCAAGCTTCGCAAAATCAACATGAGCCTGTTTTTTTTTCATTCTATTGTACTCAACATTATTATCTTTTCTATAAAAACAAAAGGTCGCACTTTAGTAAGCTCGTTTTCATTGCGATTTGTAATAGAATTCAACTGATAAATATCTCTGATGTCATCTTCAGCACAAGATCGCCTTGGTGTGCATTCTCAAGAGGCATTCAAGTCTTGTGCTTCCTATATTGCATGTAGCCTTGAGGACAATAAATCAATTTTAACATCTATTTTATGGATACAAGACCGAGAACGAAGCTATCTCCCTACACCCACATTACTCGTTTTTGTAACGGACATCTTTGTTGTCAATGCCCTTAGCGTATTAGCTCGTCCTCGCACCTTTCTTTGCTCCCTCAGAGTAAAAACAATATTTTAAGACCGATGAATACAATAAAATAAGCCGATGCTTTGCATTAATTTCAATCAACAAACTTTTGTAACACTAGCCGAGAGATACAGTGTTAATCTTTGTATGATCACAGTAGCTTCTATGTACGATTCCTCCGTTGTAGAAATTTGTCTATCTGAAAGTGGACGAGAGAAGATATTTGATATCCATTCTAACTGTTGTCGGATGCTGATGGCATCAATTCCGAATTCGCTTTCCTCAAGGCCGAAGATATTTTTAGAGCTAACATCACAGTCAGCATAATCAAACACTCTCCTCAAGGCAGAAAACTACGAGTCAAGTATAGACGAGATGATTTATAAGAATAGAGTGCTTCTCTTTTTTTAAACATCTGGACGAATAGATCTTTTGCTCTTTTATTCTAATGCGATTTTTTGGATATTGAAAATCTAAGAGATATGTGTATTTTTGGCTTGTTGTGTTTCGCCTCTTTTATTTTTCTCTGTCACTAAAGGTAGTGAACCCTAAAAATCTACCACAGCAATGACAGAAAGTTCCATAGAGAAAAACAATGTGACAAATTACTTTGACTTAATCAATGCAGGCTTACAGGTAGCAATGATGATGCATTCCAACTCCATATCAAACAAGCTTCTCTCTACAAGTAATCAAACCAGTAAACAGTAGATATGGATATAGTTCAGACAGCTTCAAGCAATTATCTACCGCATTAAAGTCATTCAAAGGCCTTTGAGTATAACAAACATAACTTCTGATCACAAGTAGAAAAGAAGAAGTAAAAGCAAAGCAGCGTTTTTTGAATAGCAAACAACTAAGCGATTTTGCTCGTACTTCGAGTGGCCTAGATATCAATCAATCTAGTAGACTGGTATAGCAAATATTTTGTTTAATCGTATTTACATAGTTGCAATCGTTTTTCTTTAGACCAGTTTTCAAAGAAACAAAAGGCATATTCAGATCTGATCAGGAAAATCAAAGGAGCTGATGCTTATTTTTATTAAAATCAAGGGAATAATCTAATCAGGTATCAAGTACTTTTAATCAAATTGAAGAACAATATGTAGTGTCTTACTTCATCTATGCCAAGCTTATCTTTTTGGTAACCAATGTGTGTACAAAACTGCATTTAAACTAGCTTGGTTCCGTCAGGAAATTCGAGTCTGTAAATAGATTGCCTCGAAAACCAGACTTCTCTCCTGTCAATCAATGCTCTTTTTAGGGGCAAGACTTGAAACAAAAGTACGCTTAAAGTAGCATAGAATATGATTTCCTAATACGCAAAATGATTTTATTGGCGCGCAAACTAAATTTTCGGGAGCGCAAATATTAAACAGCAAGCATAGAATCCTGTATTAGAAAAATGCCAAAATGAATTGTGTATTTTTAGCAAAAAATAGGAACATAGATTACTCTTTTTTCTCCTTCCCTTCTTGTTTTACATTTATCTTTCATGTCATTTATACAGCTTCTGTCAGGCTTAATTACAACAGTCATAGCATTGGTATTTGAATAGTGTTGTTTTGTATGGCTTGATAACTAAATTCTCCATATTTTAACAGTTTATCGGTTTTCTCTTATTTTGTTCACCAAAACCTAGAGCAAGAACAAAAAACGAAGAATATTACCGAGATGCAACAGACGAAGAGAAAAAGAAATTACCTAGTCTATTCGATAAAGCCAGTATAACGCTATCTTGCATCGTCCCTGCTTTTGATGAGAGTCAGCGTTTACCCAAGATGTTGCAAGAGACAGTGAGCTATTTAAAAGATCTCAAAGACTTGACTTTCGAAGTCATCATTGTAGACGATGGCAGCCGTGACAAAACTATTGATGTCGCTCTTAAATTTGCCAAGCAATACCCACAAGTTGATATCCGCATATTAGCGTTAGATAAAAATAGAGGCAAAGGCGGTGCTGTTACTCAGGTATTTTTTAGAAGCCAGAAATATATGTAGAAGAATCTTATGCATAAATAGGGTATGTTGGCTGCTCGTGGAGAATACTGTCTTATGGTAGATGCAGACGGCGCAACTCAGTTTTCGGATCTTGGTCAATTATTAAAAGAAATGAAGCGAATTGAAAAGGATGGTTATGGTATCGTGATTGGATCAAGATCTCATTTGGTAACTACTGAAGCTGTTGTCAAGGTAACATGATGAGCAACAGATTCATCGACAGTAACTAAGCGCTTAAGAATTCCATAGAGGTCGTTCATTCGTAACTTTCTGATGCGAAGCTTTCATACACTTGTCTATGTACTTGGTATTCGTGGTATTGAAGACACACAGTGTGGCTTTAAGTTATTTACACGTAAATCAGCTCAGACGATTTTTCCCAACATGCATGTTGAAAGATGGATTTTTGATATTGAATGTCTTATGATTGCCCAAATTCAGAAAATGCCTATTGCTGAAGTCCAAGTAACTTGGCATGAAATTGACGGATCTAAAGTGAACTTGATGGTTGATTCTATCAAAATGGCTGTTGATTTGTTGCTAATTAGAATGAACTATGTGCTTGGTTTTTGGTCTGTCAAAAAAGCAGTTCAACAGTAATAAACAAGACACCTATTTTTTTTTCATATATGTTTATTGCCCTTTCCAAAACACAGTATTTTCTTTAAGATGTTGGTAAGCAGATGCTGGTACATTAAGTGAGGGCTCAATAGGTTGAATACTAGATTCTTCGCTAAGCGATAAAGCAGCTATTCCCATATATGAATGCAATAAGTCTAGCAGAATACAAGTTATTAAGTTACATGATACACTTCATTTCTCGGTGCTTTCTTTTCTTTTTTTTTACCTGGAAATGATTCAGGATCTTTTCCGAATCCACCCATCTTGGGTTGACAATCAAATAAGAATGTCTTCATAACCTCATGGTTAATCAATTCATATCCGCCCAGCATCTTTAAAGCAGCTCCTATCCAAAAACAGTAACAGGCATCAGGCAGCTTGTTAGGTCTGCCTTGGAAGCCGGTTATCTGTCGAGAGAGACACCACTGAATCATGCCTTCCTTGTCCACAATACCTTCTTTCGTTTTATTCATCAAACAGAGTGCAGCCACACCACAAAACGTAGATCCGCCGTGGGCCTCTTCGTTAGGACACTGAGCTATACCATGCTCGTATGATTGTAGTCGTCTAATCCATAACATAGATTTTTCTACATCTAAACCAGACCAATCATTCAATATATAGGAGATAGCACAGGCACAAAAGACAAATCGAGCATCCCTTTCAAGACTACCAGATGTGGGTGCTATACTGCCATCATCAGATTGGAGCAAAGAAAGAGTACGTACGATCGCTTTTCTGTTGACACGGGAAAGATCGTCGCCGAGTAGCAAGAGATTTAAGAGTGCTGTATAAGTATTGGCAATATGGCTTGAGTCATAATGTTGAAACTCAAGTGTTGTCTATTTTCAAGTTGAAGAGGTTTAATCTCAAGAAAGAAAACAGTCAACATGAGCTTACGGTATGGGGATCGAAAGGTCTCCCAGACCAAGATGAACCTCGGAAGCCACACATGGCTTCGTTAGGGTCGGGATCTTGACCTGTAGGTAACACTTGTTGAGCATAAATCCACTCGATCCAGTCTCTCTTATTCTCATCTGACACATTGTTGTCTAGTTCCCCTAGCAAACTCAAACCACCTAATGCAAAGAATGCAAGTGTCATCCTTTCAAAGGGACGGAAGTTCACTTAGTATACATGTGTGTAGTTTCGTTTCCTTTCTAAAGCATTACCTGTTTGTCTCAGTTTGTGTATAGGGAGTTGGCAGCATGGACAAGTTTGACTTGAAGTAGCGAATGTGCTTCTCCCGATTAAATTCCTTTGTCATTGCTTGTCTCTGGAGAAGGGGTATTGGACTCTGTTGAAAAGAAAAAAGAGATACAAAGAAGAGAGTAACGAGAATGGAGTTTGAACAAAAGAAGTCGGAGCCTGCTTAAAGCTGTACCTCATTGCATGCAAAGCGGGATATAACAGATAGGTCACTAGCAGTTACCTGAATTATGACTAAAGTTTTGTTCTATGACATACCGAAAAAGCGGTAAAGCAATTTTGTCAAGAGATTGTGCTGTTATAATAAACTGGCTGGAAATTAGAGACTTACACATCCTCTTTATTGAAGCAGTACTAATCTACAAAATTAATTATAAGTTGATCTCAACGCGAATCGTTTGCCAGTTCTCAATGTCAAACTACAAGCAAGATACTCAGAATCGAATCTAGTTTATGCTACAATGTTCAATTTTTTGATGATATCGTCTTCCATTGAAATCATTGAAATCATTGCGACATTGGCTTTCAACTCTAATTTGGCGACTCGCTCTCTGTTTTTCATAAATAGAAATGTTACATTTTTTGAGCAATAAGATAGGAAACAAAGACACTAATGTCAAGCATTTATGCTACAATTAGACTATCCAACTCTAATTTCTCTTTTTTAGTGTCTCATAAATCCTGCTTAAAATAGAGGGCGAAACTCAAACAAACGTCACAACACTTCAATCTGTTATAGACTATAGAACAGACAAGACAGCTCTTTTAAATATTTTTTCTTTCTTTCTATCATTATAAGCTATGGCTCTTAAACGCTCAGATAGAAGAGAAGACAGAGAGGACGAAGTTCCCTATAACGAAGAGGAAGAAGAGGAAGACGACGACTACGACGAAGACGATGAAGATGTGGTATAACAGATAGATTTGCCCTTTGCAACACCACACTAAGCATTTATATAGAGACCTGCAAAGAGAAGACACAATCCTTTCTATTGATGAAATGGCTATTGTTGATGACGATGATGAAGAAGACGACGATGAAGAATATGGCAAAGAAGGTCAATAAATTGGAAAAAGTGTTGAAACGATCAACTGACACTTTCTTTAATAGATGGCTTCATTGAAGAAGAAAACGAAGAGCTAACTACAACCAAGACAACATCGCGCCATCTCGAGCTTGATCGCAGAAGAAGAGAAATGGAAGGCATGGACGACGAGCAAGTGGCCGCCTTTTATGCTGAAAAATATGGTGGACGCAGCAAACCTCAGAGTTTTAAGGATACCGAAGAAGTACCTCAACAACTGCTACTGCCCAGTGTTAGCGACCCTAATCTTTGGATGGTCAAGTGCAAAGTAAGAGAATAATACAGGCTGTTGTTTATGTCCAGATTGACCTCATTTTATATATGTATATGTGATAGCCTGGTAAAGAAAAAGATGTTATTTTTGGTTTGATGAAGAAGTATTTTGATCGACAGAATGGACCTTATCCAATTGATACATTCTCTGCTTTTGCAAGGGAGACTTTGAAGGGTTATATTTACATTGAAGCTCGTAGACAGGCACACGTTCAAGAAACATTAGCCAATATTCCCAATGTCTACATGTCTACTCTAATGCTTGTACCCATCAAAGACATGGTCGACTCAATTACTGTCCAAAAGAAGGAGGTTGAGATTCCCTTGGGTGGTTGGGTTCGCGTGAAGCGTGGTACTTACGCAGGCGATTTAGCTCAAGTATTAGAGGTATCGGACTCACAAGACTCTGCTCGTGTCAAAGTCGTCCCTCGTCTCGACCTTGAGTCTTCTCACGAAGACCTACAACAACAGCAATCTGCAGGTGGTAAGCGAAAGAAGGGTGTCCGTGCACCACCTAAGTTGTTCAACCCCGAACGTTTGGCAAACAGATCCTTGTCAAGTCTCCAAAAGAAGGGTCCTTATTGGGTTTATAACGGAGACCATTACCGTGATGGTTATCTTGAAAAATACATGAAAATTGCTACATTGCAAGTGGAAGATGTCAATCCTACACTCGATGAAATTGCTCGATTTGCCGGTAATGGTGAATTAAACGGTGAAGAAGGTGAGCGATCAATTGATCTTACTTCTCTATCCAGCATGGCCATCAACAATGCTCAGGCCTCCACAGTGTTTCAAAATGGCGATGCTGTCAGTGTAACTGAAGGTGACATGATTCACAGTTGGGGTACGGTTGAGAGTGTCAATGATACACAGGTAACTGTCTCTCTGGAAGTAGAGGGCTTGAGGAAGCGTGTGACTTTACCTGCCAGACAGCTTCGTAAACGCTTTAAGGAAGGTGATCATGTCAAGGTGATTAATGGCCGCTTCAAGGACGAAAGCGGTATGGTTCTCAATATTCAAGACAACATTGTTACTTTATTGTCAGATGCTTCCTTAAAAGAAGTGCGTGTGTTTGCAAAGGATTTGAGAGAAGCAGCTGAAGTGATGTTTGGCAAAACTGTAATCGGCAATTACGAGCTGCATGATTTAGTTCAATTGGATTTCTATACAGTGGGTGTAATTGTAAAAGTTAACCGCGACTCTTTCCAAGTCTTGACTCAAAATGGCGAAATGCGTACCGTCCAACCACACCAAATCACCAACAAGCGAGATAGTAACAAGGCTGTAGCCACAGATGCTAACGGAAACAGCATTCGTTCAGGCGATACGGTTATGGAAGTAGGCGATAAGCGTACCTGCTCTATCCTACATCTCTATCGCCATCTTGCATTTTTGCATTCTCGAGAACACTCAGAGAATTTTGGTGTCTGGGTCACCAACACTCGCTCTATTGTGAGCGCTACCACACGTAGCCGAAGTCTAGCTCAACCAAAGTTACAAAATCCTCCTTACAACAATGGTTATGGCAGAGATGATCGAGGTGCCAATGGTCATGGATTTGATGGTCGTGGTGGCCGTGGTGGCGCTAGAGGGGGCCGTGGTGGTGCTTATGGAGGCCGTGGAGGCCGTGGTGGTAGAGACAATTTAGTAGATCCAAGACAGTTCGTATCTCTCAAGGCCCACACAAGGGTTATATCGTATTGTCAAGGAAGCAACTAAACAGGCACGTGTGAACTGCATACAA
>JAIWNI010000068.1:0-154235 GCA_025331435.1 Choanephora cucurbitarum
TGAGCTCAGTATCCCTACATGGCTCATTGTCTTTATAGAACTCATTATCCTTACATGGCTCATTATCCTTACATGGCTCATTGTTTCTATACATTTGATCGTCTTTATACTTCTCAGTGTCTTTAGTACTCTCAGAATTATGATAGGACTCATTGTATTTTATATGATATTAGCCATCTTGAGACTTGAACATGCACATACTTGTTATAGTATCAGAAGGATCTCGAAATAAAAAAGCTACCAGCTTGAAGAAAGCTTGACAACATATTCTTTCAAAGTCAATTCACTAGTGATGTGTTTATAGCCCACAATTAAATAGCCCTAATATTATCTCTGGATTATACAACATACTTTATTATTGAAACACTTGACATCAAATAAAGCATTAGACTATCACTGACAACATTTTGAATCTATACAATTTTAATTTTTTTCACGTCTATTGAAGCATCTTGACATTTCAAAAAAAAAATCAAAATCCAGCGTATTGCCTATCGCATTTTACACAAACTCTGATAACTTCCAAGTTGAGTGCTTCTATTCTACTGTAGTTGGTGTCGATAGAAAAGCTGGGAGATGATAACCCTTCAACTATAGGCCTACTATATCCGACATCTGAAGTCCTATTCCTAATATCAACTGATATTAAGATTTCATTTTCATTTTCATTTTCTTTAAAGATGATAAAAAAAAGTAGAGGCAATTAAGGCCCCCTTCAGCCTTCAGCCCTAACCAGAGGTTCTATCTGACACTTTTGCCGTATCTCATAAAGAGCGTACGTACACAGTAACCCGATCTTCTCGGTAGCCCATTCTTACGAACAGACAGTCCTGCCTTGAATACTGCCAGCATTATACAAGATAGATTCTGGGACCCGCCTTCCCGGACGAAAGCAAAGTGCACAACAACGATTCACGACTTGGTCTGCAAAGAGGTAGCATCCGCGGCAGGTTGTTGCTAAGGCATCATCAAGCATCTAGAAGCCGAATAAAAAGAGCCATGCTCCGAAGAACACGACCCAAAATTATTAAAGAAAAAGGAAAAAGAAAAAAAAAAGGGAATCTCTTTCTAACAAGGCTTACGTAGACAAAAAAGCAGTCATCATCTGGCGCTTCTGATAGGCCAAATTGAGTAGAAAGATGAATGATGTAATCTCTCAGCTTGTTGATTGGCGGGAGAAGAAATTTTTCTCTCTCTCTCTCTCTCTCTCTCTTATCCACTATAAGTGGAATTGATGACGATTCTGAAAATCAAAGATTTTATCAGTTTTGACAGATCTAACATAGTATGAAATTCTCCAAAGGAAATCATATTAAAGTCTAAAGTGACGTTTATAGCTTTTGCATCCTCAAGTTTTGTTCGATAGGATACACCTTTAGCACAGGATCAGGCTTATTTTATTTCCTGGATTTTTTAATTTTAGGCTGACATTGAATGGCTTTTAAACCATTGAATTTTTCAGAGGAAACGAAATGAAATTAATAGCAGCAGCATCAATAGCATCAGTTATGAAAGCTTACTTTTCATGTAGTGATTTAGCTCATGATCTGCTAACTGAGTGGTCAAGGTTGAGCTGATCCAAGATGTTATAGGCTCTCATCATTGAAGAATAGACCTTTATTTTCTTCATTTTTCATTTGCTTTGATTAAAAGCTGCAATGCCAAAATTAAGGATTTTTCAGATAGTGATGCATATGACCTTCGGCAAAGTGGTAAACCCACTGCGTCGTCAACCAGACGGTCTGAGTTCGATACAGGCTTACGGTCGGTTGGTTCAGTGGTCAACCTTTTTCTTTTAATTTTTGATTTTCTCCTGAATTTTTGAGCTATAGCCAATAGAAAAAAAAATAGAGAGGGTTTAGACTTGCATTGTGAGTGGCAAGCTTAACTTTTGTTAAGCTTCCAATAGCTATCTTACCTTCTATCTTTTTTCTGCATCTGCATATATTGAGTCAATACATGAGCTAGTTGATAGCCATTCATAATGAAATAGAAAAATAAAAGCTAATGCATTCGATTTCCTTCTGTCTACGATAAATCTTTTTTTTTTTTTTAATTCAGCACTTCTTGCATGTTCAACATGGAATCTCGAAGCTTAAGTCTTCAAGCTCAGGGTCGTAAATATCAAAACATACATTGTAAAAGCAATCTTGATACAAATATTCACCTTCAAAGAAAAAAAAATGAAAGCCTTTTTTTCGATTTTGGCTCATTATACAGCAACAATATGCGACATCAGTAATTAGATCCACTATCGATAAAAGCTTTGCTGATATTTAATTTCTATTTACTTATTAACAACACCAAATATGCAATAGTCACAAGCGTCTTAGTTATGCTCTTGTACCTGTACTTTCGAGATGTTGAGGATCTAACCATGCATCATCGGATCCCAACCTACCATCATGCAAAGGCCTGATCAGGTCCCAAAGTGTTAAAGCTCTGTGGCATAAGAGAGAGCAAAGTGTTTTGTCTGCTTTATCTTGGATAAGCTGCTTGTTTGCTCACAAGCATTCAAAATAGAATGAATTTTTGCCTTACCGGTGTAAATATCCTTCTTTAGGGTGAAGTGAAAAAAAAAAAGGCTTTATTACTCTAGGCTGCTCAGCTAAAGCAGTGAATCCAGTATTCTATAGTGTGTTGTGGCAATGAAGACTCTCAGCAATTACCAGCTTAAGGCTATCGAATCGCTTAAAACAGTACTATTCAGCAGTAAAATGTACCAAAACTATCTCTTGTACACTTTATGCAACATTAAAGCTACCCATTTTACCCATGACTTTTTTCATGACAACCTATTTTGTAAGCGTTGGATCAATCATGAGCTTCAAAAAAGAGAAGCAAAGAAATAGAAAGATATGATAAAAATGCAATGTCAATAAATGAGTCATAGTATACTTGACAAAGTTTGTGCAGGCTTCATTCATATTAAGCTCTCCAATGTGGGTCTGCGTGAGTGTGTGTGTGTGAAGTTTACATTTACTCTATATATTACTTAAAAACGATTTCGGCTTTTTTGTATCATTCCTTTTCTCTAATGACTTTATTCATCCCTCTCTTTTGTAAGCATTTTTCTTTCAATTAGTCCGTTAAGTTACCCTTTTACACTTTTCATCATGGATCTCACTCACTCACTCACATTATATGAACTTGGTTGAAAACAGAAAAAAAAAAGACAAATGCCTAACAATTAGCTTTCTTGCAAACTGAAATATCACTGACTGTTTAAATTCAACAACAACATTATCCATTTTACAAGAAGCACTTGATAGCGCAGTCTCATTATGGTCTAACAAAATATGCATAAGTTTCCCTTTTATCTCAGTGACTTTCCAGCTTTATTCTTTTTCTTTTCTCTCCTTATCAACCTGCCTTTAACTGCTCTTAATCTAAAGTACCAAGTATCACAAGCGAAACATAAAAGCAGAGAATCCGAAAAATCATAAAACATAAAGGAGAGAAATAGGAAAAAACAGGCGCGGCGCATCAAAAATTAAAGCGGATGTTGTCAATCATTAAGCTTTTACATTAATGACAACCGGCTTAAGAGTGCTTTACACAGGCATCAAGTAATTGTTCAATATGTTTTTTATTGGTAAGACAATAAGTTACTTATGAAAGAAATGCCAGTGTGAAGTGTGAAGCAAGGTACTGGTCCTTTGGATCTAAAGCGAGAATAAGCTTTGATGTCCCCATGCTAAATTCAATTTATCTTTGAACTTGTTATGATAGAACCTTACTGTCTAAGATCTATCAACTTTATAATCCTAGCACACTTATTAAGCTCTTAAAAACTGTTGCACTATACCACTTCAGCTCTGACGATCTATCTCTATATCATGCTTAGACAATTGTACATCGTATCCAGTTATACGTCAAACACAATAGCAAGAATTGAAATTGCATTGTATCAAGTCCTGATCTAAGCCGTATCAAAGAGTCACATACTCATCTATCGATGGATAGGGTGATTAAAGCAAAGTGTAAATATTCTAGCTTAAAGATTCTTGATATTGCTCGGTTTTAAGCCCCCTTTTTTTTTTTTAATCTTTGACTATAAACCATAATAGTTTTAGTCTACAGCTAAACAAAAAAGCAATAGTACCTCTGAGCGAACTTGACATTTTCAATAACAGTGATAATAGTGTCAGAACTAATCAACGACTGTGATGCTCATTGTCAATGATACTGATACTTTTGATTCAAGGCTGATCGTCATTGGTAGGGATCATATTTTATAGAGTGATTGTTGTATTCGACATAATTATTATCGCTAAAGGGCATATTGTCTTTATAGGACCCATTGTCTGTATAAAGCTCATTATCACTGCATGGCTCATTGTTTTTATAATGCACATTATCCTTACAGAGCTCATTGTCTTTATGATGCTCAGTATCCCTACATGGCTCATTGTCTTTATAGAACTCATTATCCTTACATGGCTCATTATCCTTACATGGCTCATTGTTTCTATACATTTGATCGTCTTTATACTTCTCAGTGTCTTTAGTACTCTCAGAATTATGATAGGACTCATTGTATTTTATATGATATTAGCCATCTTGAGACTTGAACATGCACATACTTGTTATAGTATCAGAAGGATCTCGAAATAAAAAAGCTACCAGCTTGAAGAAAGCTTGACAACATATTCTTTCAAAGTCAATTCACTAGTGATGTGTTTATAGCCCACAATTAAATAGCCCTAATATTATCTCTGGATTATACAACATACTTTATTATTGAAACACTTGACATCAAATAAAGCATTAGACTATCACTGACAACATTTTGAATCTATACAATTTTAATTTTTTTCACGTCTATTGAAGCATCTTGACATTTCAAAAAAAAAATCAAAATCCAGCGTATTGCCTATCGCATTTTACACAAACTCTGACAACTCCAAGTTGAGTGTTCTATTCTACTGTAGTTGGTGTTGATAGAAAAGCTGGGAGATGATAACCCTTCAACTATGGCCTACTATATCCGACATCTGAAGTCCTATTCCTAATATCAATTGATATTAAGATTTCATTTTCATTTTCATTTTCTTTAAAGGTGATAAAAAAAAAGAGGCAATTAAGGCCCCCTTCAGCCTTCAGCCCTAACCAGAGGTTCTATCTGACACTTTTGCCGTATCCCATAAAGAGCGTACGTACACAGTAACCCGATCTTCTCGGTAGCCCATTCTTACGAACAGACAGTCCTGCCTTGAATACTGCCAGCATTATACAAGATAGATTCTGGGACCCGCCTTCCCGGACGAAAGCAAAGTGCACAACAACGATTCACGACTTGGTCTGCAAAGAGGTAGCATCCGCGGCAGGTTGTTGCTAAGGCATCATCAAGCATCTAGAAGCCGAATAAAAAAAGCCATGCTCCGAAGAACACGACCCAAAATTATTAAAGAAAAAGGAAAAAGAAAAAAAAAAGGGAATCTCTTTCTAACAAGGCTTACGTAGACAAAAAAGCAGTCATCATCTGGCGCTTCTGATAGGCCAAATTGAGTAGAAAGATGAATGATGTAATCTCTCAGCTTGTTGATTGGCGGGAGAAGAAATTTTTCTCTCTCTCTCTCTCTCTCTCTCTTATCCACTATAAGTGGAATTGATGACGATTCTGAAAATCAAAGATTTTATCAGTTTTGACAGATCTAACATAGTATGAAATTCTCCAAAGGAAATCATATTAAAGTCTAAAGTGACGTTTATAGCTTTTGCATCCTCAAGTTTTGTTCGATAGGATACACCTTTAGCACAGGATCAGGCTTATTTTATTTCCTGGATTTTTTAATTTTAGGCTGACATTGAATGGCTTTTAAACCATTGAATTTTTCAGAGGAAACGAAATGAAATTAATAGCAGCAGCATCAATAGCATCAGTTATGAAAGCTTACTTTTCATGTAGTGATTTAGCTCATGATCTGCTAACTGCGTGGTCAAGGTTGAGCTGATCCAAGATGTTATAGGCTCTCATCATTGAAGAATAGACCTTTATTTTCTTCATTTTTCATTTGCTTTGATTAAAAGCTGCAATGCCAAAATTAAGGATTTTTCAGATAGTAATGCATATGACCTTCGGCAAAGTGGTAAACCCACTGCGTCGTCAACCAGACGGTCTGAGTTCGATACAGGCTTACGGTCGGTTGGTTCAGTGGTCAACCTTTTTCTTTTAATTTTTGATTTTCTCCTGAATTTTTGAGCTATAGCCAATAGAAAAAAAAATTGAGAGGGTTTAGACTTGCATTGTGAGTGGCAAGCTTAACTTTTGTTAAGCTTCCAATAGCTATCTTACCTTCTATCTTTTTTCTGCATCTGCATATATTGAGTCAATACATGAGCTAGTTGATAGCCATTCATAATGAAATAGAAAAATAAAAGCTAATGCATTCGATTTCCTTCTGTCTACGATAAATCTTTTTTTTTTTTTTAATTCAGCATTCTTGCATGTTCAACATGGAATCTCGAAGCTTAAGTCTTCAAGCTCAGGGTCGTAAATATCAAAACATACATTGTAAAAGCAATCTTGATACAAATATTCACCTTCAAAGAAAAAAAAATGAAAGCCTTTTTTTTCGATTTTGGCTCATTATACAGCAACAATATGCGACATCAGTAATTAGATCCACTATCGATAAAAGCTTTGCTGATATTTAATTTCTATTTACTTATTAACAACACCAAATATGCAATAGTCACAAGCGTCTTAGTTATGCTCTTGTACCTGTACTTTCGAGATGTTGAGGATCTAACCATGCATCATCGGATCCCAACCTACCATCATGCAAAGGCCTGATCAGGTCCCAAAGTGTTAAAGCTCTGTGGCATAAGAGAGAGCAAAGTATTTTGTCTGCTTTATCTTGGATAAGCTGCTTGTTTGCTCACAAGCATTCAAAATAGAATGAATTTTTGCCTTACCGGTGTAAATATCCTTCTTTAGGGTGAAGTGAAAAAAAAAAAGGCTTTATTACTCTAGGCTGCTCAGCTAAAGCAGTGAATCCAGTATTCTATAGTGTGTTGTGGCAATGAAGACTCTCAGCAATTACCAGCTTAAGGCTATCGAATCGCTTAAAACAGTACTATTCAGCAGTAAAATGTACCAAAACTATCTCTTGTACACTTTATGCAACATTAGAGCTACCCATTTTACCCATGACTTTTTTCATGACAACCTATTTTGTAAGCGTTGGATCAATCATGAGCTTCAAAAAAGAGAAGCAAAGAAATAGAAAGATATGATAAAAATGCAATGTCAATAAATGAGTCATAGTATACTTGACAAAGTTTGTGCAGGCTTCATTCATATTAAGCTCTCCAATGTGGGTCTGCGTGAGTGTGTGCGTGTGAAGTTTATATTTACTCTATATATTACTTAAAAACTATTTCGGCTTTTTTGTATCATTCCTTTTCTCTAATGACTTTATTCATCCCTCTCTTTTGTAAGCATTTTTCTTTCAATTAGTCCGTTAAGTTACCCTTTTACACTTTTCATCATGGATCTCACTCACTCACTCACATTATATGAACTTGGTTGAAAACAGAAAAAAAAAAGACAAATGCCTAACAATTAGCTTTCTTGCAAACTGAAATATCACTGACTGTTTAAATTCAACAACAACATAATCCATTTTACAAGAAGCACTTGATAGCGCAGTCTCATTATGGTCTAACAAAATATGCATAAGTTTCCCTTTTATCTCAGTGACTTTCCAGCTTTATTCTTTTTCTTTTCTCTCCTTATCAACCTGCCTTTAACTGCTCTTAATCTAAAGTACCAAGTATCACAAGCGAAACATAAAAGCAGAGAATCCGAAAAATCATAAAACATAAAGGAGAGAAATAGGAAAAAACAGGCGCGGCGCATCAAAAATTAAAGCGGATGTTGTCAATCATTAAGCTTTTACATTAATGACAACCGGCTTAAGAGTGCTTTACACAGGCATCAAGTAATTGTTCAATATGTTTTTTATTGGTAAGACAATAAGTTACTTATGAAAGAAATGCCAGTGTGAAGTGTGAAGCAAGGTACTGGTCCTTTGGATCTAAAGCGAGAATAAGCTTTGATGTCCCCATGCTAAATTCAATTTATCTTTGAACTTGTTATGATAGAACCTTACTGTCTAAGATCTATCAACTTTATAATCCTAGCACACTTATTAAGCTCTTAAAAACTGTTGCACTATACCACTTCAGCTCTGACGATCTATCTCTATATCATGCTTAGACAATTGTACATCGTATCCAGTTATACGTCAAACACAATAGCAAGAATTGAAATTGCATTGTATCAAGTCCTGATCTAAGCCGTATCAAAGAGTCACATACTCATCTATCGATGGATAGGGTGATTAAAGCAAAGTGTAAATATTCTAGCTTAAAGATTCTTGATATTGCTCGGTTTTAAGCCCCCTTTTTTTTTTTAATCTTTGACTATAAACCATAATAGTTTTAGTCTACAGCTAAACAAAAAAGCAATAGTACCTCTGAGCGAACTTGACATTTTCAATAACAGTGATAATAGTGTCAGAACTAATCAACGACTGTGATGCTCATTGTCAATGATACTGATACTTTTGATTCAAGGCTGATCGTCATTGGTAGGGATCATATTTTATAGAGTGATTGTTGTATTCGACATAATTATTATCGCTAAAGGGCATATTGTCTTTATAGGACCCATTGTCTGTATAAAGCTCATTATCACTGCATGGCTCATTGTTTTATAATGCACATTATCCTTACAGAGCTCATTGTCTTTATGATGCTCAGTATCCCTACATGGCTCATTGTCTTTATAGAACTCATTATCCTTACATGGCTCATTATCCTTACATGGCTCATTGTTTCTATACATTTGATCGTCTTTATACTTCTCAGTGTCTTTAGTACTCTCAGAATTATGATAGGACTCATTGTATTTTATATGATATTAGCCATCTTGAGACTTGAACATGCACATACTTGTTATAGTATCAGAAGGATCTCGAAATAAAAAAGCTACCAGCTTGAAGAAAGCTTGACAACATATTCTTTCAAAGTCAATTCACTAGTGATGTGTTTATAGCCCACAATTAAATAGCCCTAATATTATCTCTGGATTATACAACATACTTTATTATTGAAACACTTGACATCAAATAAAGCATTAGACTATCACTGACAACATTTTGAATCTATACAATTTTAATTTTTTTCACGTCTATTGAAGCATCTTGACATTTCAAAAAAAAAATCAAAATCCAGCGTATTGCCTATCGCATTTTACACAAACTCTGACAACTCCAAGTTGAGTGTTCTATTCTACTGTAGTTGGTGTTGATAGAAAAGCTGGGAGATGATAACCCTTCAACTATGGCCTACTATATCCGACATCTGAAGTCCTATTCCTAATATCAATTGATATTAAGATTTCATTTTCATTTTCATTTTCTTTAAAGGTGATAAAAAAAAGAGGCAATTAAGGCCCCCTTCAGCCTTCAGCCCTAACCAGAGGTTCTATCTGACACTTTTGCCGTATCCCATAAAGAGCGTACGTACACAGTAACCCGATCTTCTCGGTAGCCCATTCTTACGAACAGACAGTCCTGCCTTGAATACTGCCAGCATTATACAAGATAGATTCTGGGACCCGCCTTCCCGGACGAAAGCAAAGTGCACAACAACGATTCACGACTTGGTCTGCAAAGAGGTAGCATCCGCGGCAGGTTGTTGCTAAGGCATCATCAAGCATCTAGAAGCCGAATAAAAAAAGCCATGCTCCGAAGAACACGACCCAAAATTATTAAAGAAAAAGGAAAAAGAAAAAAAAAAGGGAATCTCTTTCTAACAAGGCTTACGTAGACAAAAAAGCAGTCATCATCTGGCGCTTCTGATAGGCCAAATTGAGTAGAAAGATGAATGATGTAATCTCTCAGCTTGTTGATTGGCGGGAGAAGAAATTTTTCTCTCTCTCTCTCTCTCTCTCTTATCCACTATAAGTGGAATTGATGACGATTCTGAAAATCAAAGATTTTATCAGTTTTGACAGATCTAACATAGTATGAAATTCTCCAAAGGAAATCATATTAAAGTCTAAAGTGACGTTTATAGCTTTTGCATCCTCAAGTTTTGTTCGATAGGATACACCTTTAGCACAGGATCAGGCTTATTTTATTTCCTGGATTTTTTAATTTTAGGCTGACATTGAATGGCTTTTAAACCATTGAATTTTTCAGAGGAAACGAAATGAAATTAATAGCAGCAGCATCAATAGCATCAGTTATGAAAGCTTACTTTTCATGTAGTGATTTAGCTCATGATCTGCTAACTGCGTGGTCAAGGTTGAGCTGATCCAAGATGTTATAGGCTCTCATCATTGAAGAATAGACCTTTATTTTCTTCATTTTTCATTTGCTTTGATTAAAAGCTGCAATGCCAAAATTAAGGATTTTTCAGATAGTAATGCATATGACCTTCGGCAAAGTGGTAAACCCACTGCGTCGTCAACCAGACGGTCTGAGTTCGATACAGGCTTACGGTCGGTTGGTTCAGTGGTCAACCTTTTTCTTTTAATTTTTGATTTTCTCCTGAATTTTTGAGCTATAGCCAATAGAAAAAAAAATTGAGAGGGTTTAGACTTGCATTGTGAGTGGCAAGCTTAACTTTTGTTAAGCTTCCAATAGCTATCTTACCTTCTATCTTTTTTCTGCATCTGCATATATTGAGTCAATACATGAGCTAGTTGATAGCCATTCATAATGAAATAGAAAAATAAAAGCTAATGCATTCGATTTCCTTCTGTCTACGATAAATCTTTTTTTTTTTTTTAATTCAGCATTCTTGCATGTTCAACATGGAATCTCGAAGCTTAAGTCTTCAAGCTCAGGGTCGTAAATATCAAAACATACATTGTAAAAGCAATCTTGATACAAATATTCACCTTCAAAGAAAAAAAAATGAAAGCCTTTTTTTCGATTTTGGCTCATTATACAGCAACAATATGCGACATCAGTAATTAGATCCACTATCGATAAAAGCTTTGCTGATATTTAATTTCTATTTACTTATTAACAACACCAAATATGCAATAGTCACAAGCGTCTTAGTTATGCTCTTGTACCTGTACTTTCGAGATGTTGAGGATCTAACCATGCATCATCGGATCCCAACCTACCATCATGCAAAGGCCTGATCAGGTCCCAAAGTGTTAAAGCTCTGTGGCATAAGAGAGAGCAAAGTAGTTTTGTCTGCTTTATCTTGGATAAGCTGCTTGTTTGCTCACAAGCATTCAAAATAGAATGAATTTTTGCCTTACCGGTGTAAATATCCTTCTTTAGGGTGAAGTGAAAAAAAAAAAGGCTTTATTACTCTAGGCTGCTCAGCTAAAGCAGTGAATCCAGTATTCTATAGTGTGTTGTGGCAATGAAGACTCTCAGCAATTACCAGCTTAAGGCTATCGAATCGCTTAAAACAGTACTATTCAGCAGTAAAATGTACCAAAACTATCTCTTGTACACTTTATGCAACATTAGAGCTACCCATTTTACCCATGACTTTTTTCATGACAGCCTATTTTGTAAGCGTTGGATCAATAATGAGCTTCAAAAAAGAGAAGCAAAGAAATAGAAAGATATGATAAAAATGCAATGTCAATAAATGAATCATAATATACTTGACAAAGTTTGTGCAGGCTTCATTCATAGTAAGCTCTCCAATGTGTGTCTGCGTGTGTGTATGTGTGAAGTTTACATTTACTCTATATATTTCTTAAAAACGATTTCGGCTTTTTTGTATCATTCTTTTTCTCTAATGACTTTATTCATCCCTCTCTTTTGTAAGCATTTTCCTTTTAATTAGTCCGTTAAGTTACTCTTTTACACTTTTCCTCATGGATCTCACTCACTCATTCACCCACTCATTCACTCACTCATTCACTCACTCATTCACTCACTCACATTATATGAACTCGAGTGAAAACAGAAAAAAAAAAGACAAATGCCTAACAATTAGCTTTCTTGCAAACTATCACTGACTGCTTAAATTCAGCAACAACATAATCCATTTTACAAAAAGCACTTGATAGCGCAGTCTCATTATAGTCTAACAAAATATGCATAAGTTTCCCTTTTATCTCAGTGACTTTCCAGCTTTATTCTTTTTCTTTTCTCTCCTTATCAACCTGCCTTTAACTGCTCTTAATCTAAAGTACCAAGTATCACAAGCGAAACATAAAAGCAGAGAATCCGAAAAATCATAAAACATAAAGGAGAGAAATAGGAAAAAACAGGCGCGGCGCATCAAAAATTAAAGCGGATGTTGTCAATCATTAAGCTTTTACATTAATGACAACCGGCTTAAGAGTGCTTTACACAGGCATCAAGTAATTGTTCAATATGTTTTTTATTGGTAAGACAATAAGTTACTTATGAAAGAAATGCCAGTGTGAAGTGTGAAGCAAGGTACTGGTCCTTTGGATCTAAAGCGAGAATAAGCTTTGATGTCCCCATGCTAAATTCAATTTATCTTTGAACTTGTTATGATAGAACCTTACTGTCTAAGATCTATCAACTTTATAATCCTAGCACACTTATTAAGCTCTTAAAAACTGTTGCACTATACCACTTCAGCTCTGACGATCTATCTCTATATCATGCTTAGACAATTGTACATCGTATCCAGTTATACGTCAAACACAATAGCAAGAATTGAAATTGCATTGTATCAAGTCCTGATCTAAGCCGTATCAAAGAGTCACATACTCATCTATCGATGGATAGGGTGATTAAAGCAAAGTGTAAATATTCTAGCTTAAAGATTCTTGATATTGCTCGGTTTTAAGCCCCCTTTTTTTTTTTAATCTTTGACTATAAACCATAATAGTTTTAGTCTACAGCTAAACAAAAAAGCAATAGTACCTCTGAGCGAACTTGACATTTTCAATAACAGTGATAATAGTGTCAGAACTAATCAACGACTGTGATGCTCATTGTCAATGATACTGATACTTTTGATTCAAGGCTGATCGTCATTGGTAGGGATCATATTTTATAGAGTGATTGTTGTATTCGACATAATTATTATCGCTAAAGGGCATATTGTCTTTATAGGACCCATTGTCTGTATAAAGCTCATTATCACTGCATGGCTCATTGTTTTTATAATGCACATTATCCTTACAGAGCTCATTGTCTTTATGATGCTCAGTATCCCTACATGGCTCATTGTCTTTATAGAACTCATTATCCTTACATGGCTCATTATCCTTACATGGCTCATTGTTTCTATACATTTGATCGTCTTTATACTTCTCAGTGTCTTTAGTACTCTCAGAATTATGATAGGACTCATTGTATTTTATATGATATTAGCCATCTTGAGACTTGAACATGCACATACTTGTTATAGTATCAGAAGGATCTCGAAATAAAAAAGCTACCAGCTTGAAGAAAGCTTGACAACATATTCTTTCAAAGTCAATTCACTAGTGATGTGTTTATAGCCCACAATTAAATAGCCCTAATATTATCTGGATTATACAACATACTTTATTATTGAAACACTTGACATCAAATAAAGCATTAGACTATCACTGACAACATTTTGAATCTATACAATTTTAATTTTTTTCACGTCTATTGAAGCATCTTGACATTTCAAAAAAAAAATCAAAATCCAGCGTATTGCCTATCGCATTTTACACAAACTCTGACAACTCCAAGTTGAGTGTTCTATTCTACTGTAGTTGGTGTTGATAGAAAAGCTGGGAGATGATAACCCTTCAACTATGGCCTACTATATCCGACATCTGAAGTCCTATTCCTAATATCAATTGATATTAAGATTTCATTTTCATTTTCATTTTCTTTAAAGGTGATAAAAAAAAGAGGCAATTAAGGCCCCCTTCAGCCTTCAGCCCTAACCAGAGGTTCTATCTGACACTTTTGCCGTATCCCATAAAGAGCGTACGTACACAGTAACCCGATCTTCTCGGTAGCCCATTCTTACGAACAGACAGTCCTGCCTTGAATACTGCCAGCATTATACAAGATAGATTCTGGGACCCGCCTTCCCGGACGAAAGCAAAGTGCACAACAACGATTCACGACTTGGTCTGCAAAGAGGTAGCATCCGCGGCAGGTTGTTGCTAAGGCATCATCAAGCATCTAGAAGCCGAATAAAAAAAGCCATGCTCCGAAGAACACGACCCAAAATTATTAAAGAAAAAGGAAAAAGAAAAAAAAAAAGGGAATCTCTTTCTAACAAGGCTTACGTAGACAAAAAAGCAGTCATCATCTGGCGCTTCTGATAGGCCAAATTGAGTAGAAAGATGAATGATGTAATCTCTCAGCTTGTTGATTGGCGGGAGAAGAAATTTTCTCTCTCTCTCTCTCTCTCTCTTATCCACTATAAGTGGAATTGATGACGATTCTGAAAATCAAAGATTTTATCAGTTTTGACAGATCTAACATAGTATGAAATTCTCCAAAGGAAATCATATTAAAGTCTAAAGTGACGTTTATAGCTTTTGCATCCTCAAGTTTTGTTCGATAGGATACACCTTTAGCACAGGATCAGGCTTATTTTATTTCCTGGATTTTTTAATTTTAGGCTGACATTGAATGGCTTTTAAACCATTGAATTTTTCAGAGGAAACGAAATGAAATTAATAGCAGCAGCATCAATAGCATCAGTTATGAAAGCTTACTTTTCATGTAGTGATTTAGCTCATGATCTGCTAACTGCGTGGTCAAGGTTGAGCTGATCCAAGATGTTATAGGCTCTCATCATTGAAGAATAGACCTTTATTTTCTTCATTTTTCATTTGCTTTGATTAAAAGCTGCAATGCCAAAATTAAGGATTTTTCAGATAGTAATGCATATGACCTTCGGCAAAGTGGTAAACCCACTGCGTCGTCAACCAGACGGTCTGAGTTCGATACAGGCTTACGGTCGGTTGGTTCAGTGGTCAACCTTTTTCTTTTAATTTTTGATTTTCTCCTGAATTTTTGAGCTATAGCCAATAGAAAAAAAAATTGAGAGGGTTTAGACTTGCATTGTGAGTGGCAAGCTTAACTTTTGTTAAGCTTCCAATAGCTATCTTACCTTCTATCTTTTTTCTGCATCTGCATATATTGAGTCAATACATGAGCTAGTTGATAGCCATTCATAATGAAATAGAAAAATAAAAGCTAATGCATTCGATTTCCTTCTGTCTACGATAAATCTTTTTTTTTTTTTTAATTCAGCATTCTTGCATGTTCAACATGGAATCTCGAAGCTTAAGTCTTCAAGCTCAGGGTCGTAAATATCAAAACATACATTGTAAAAGCAATCTTGATACAAATATTCACCTTCAAAGAAAAAAAAAATGAAAGCCTTTTTTTCGATTTTGGCTCATTATACAGCAACAATATGCGACATCAGTAATTAGATCCACTATCGATAAAAGCTTTGCTGATATTTAATTTCTATTTACTTATTAACAACACCAAATATGCAATAGTCACAAGCGTCTTAGTTATGCTCTTGTACCTGTACTTTCGAGATGTTGAGGATCTAACCATGCATCATCGGATCCCAACCTACCATCATGCAAAGGCCTGATCAGGTCCCAAAGTGTTAAAGCTCTGTGGCATAAGAGAGAGCAAAGTATTTTGTCTGCTTTATCTTGGATAAGCTGCTTGTTTGCTCACAAGCATTCAAAATAGAATGAATTTTTGCCTTACCGGTGTAAATATCCTTCTTTAGGGTGAAGTGAAAAAAAAAAAGGCTTTATTACTCTAGGCTGCTCAGCTAAAGCAGTGAATCCAGTATTCTATAGTGTGTTGTGGCAATGAAGACTCTCAGCAATTACCAGCTTAAGGCTATCGAATCGCTTAAAACAGTACTATTCAGCAGTAAAATGTACCAAAACTATCTCTTGTACACTTTATGCAACATTAGAGCTACCCATTTTACCCATGACTTTTTTCATGACAACCTATTTTGTAAGCGTTGGATCAATCATGAGCTTCAAAAAAGAGAAGCAAAGAAATAGAAAGATATGATAAAAATGCAATGTCAATAAATGAGTCATAGTATACTTGACAAAGTTTGTGCAGGCTTCATTCATATTAAGCTCTCCAATGTGGGTCTGCGTGAGTGTGTGCGTGTGAAGTTTATATTTACTCTATATATTACTTAAAAACTATTTCGGCTTTTTTGTATCATTCCTTTTCTCTAATGACTTTATTCATCCCTCTCTTTTGTAAGCATTTTTCTTTCAATTAGTCCGTTAAGTTACCCTTTTACACTTTTCATCATGGATCTCACTCACTCACTCACATTATATGAACTTGGTTGAAAACAGAAAAAAAAAAGACAAATGCCTAACAATTAGCTTTCTTGCAAACTGAAATATCACTGACTGTTTAAATTCAACAACAACATTATCCATTTTACAAGAAGCACTTGATAGCGCAGTCTCATTATGGTCTAACAAAATATGCATAAGTTTCCCTTTTATCTCAGTGACTTTCCAGCTTTATTCTTTTTCTTTTCTCTCCTTATCAACCTGCCTTTAACTGCTCTTAATCTAAAGTACCAAGTATCACAAGCGAAACATAAAAGCAGAGAATCCGAAAAATCATAAAACATAAAGGAGAGAAATAGGAAAAAACAGGCGCGGCGCATCAAAAATTAAAGCGGATGTTGTCAATCATTAAGCTTTTACATTAATGACAACCGGCTTAAGAGTGCTTTACACAGGCATCAAGTAATTGTTCAATATGTTTTTTATTGGTAAGACAATAAGTTACTTATGAAAGAAATGCCAGTGTGAAGTGTGAAGCAAGGTACTGGTCCTTTGGATCTAAAGCGAGAATAAGCTTTGATGTCCCCATGCTAAATTCAATTTATCTTTGAACTTGTTATGATAGAACCTTACTGTCTAAGATCTATCAACTTTATAATCCTAGCACACTTATTAAGCTCTTAAAAACTGTTGCACTATACCACTTCAGCTCTGACGATCTATCTCTATATCATGCTTAGACAATTGTACATCGTATCCAGTTATACGTCAAACACAATAGCAAGAATTGAAATTGCATTGTATCAAGTCCTGATCTAAGCCGTATCAAAGAGTCACATACTCATCTATCGATGGATAGGGTGATTAAAGCAAAGTGTAAATATTCTAGCTTAAAGATTCTTGATATTGCTCGGTTTTAAGCCCCCTTTTTTTTTTTTAATCTTTGACTATAAACCATAATAGTTTTAGTCTACAGCTAAACAAAAAAGCAATAGTACCTCTGAGCGAACTTGACATTTTCAATAACAGTGATAATAGTGTCAGAACTAATCAACGACTGTGATGCTCATTGTCAATGATACTGATACTTTTGATTCAAGGCTGATCGTCATTGGTAGGGATCATATTTTATAGAGTGATTGTTGTATTCGACATAATTATTATCGCTAAAGGGCATATTGTCTTTATAGGACCCATTGTCTGTATAAAGCTCATTATCACTGCATGGCTCATTGTTTTTATAATGCACATTATCCTTACAGAGCTCATTGTCTTTATGATGCTCAGTATCCCTACATGGCTCATTGTCTTTATAGAACTCATTATCCTTACATGGCTCATTATCCTTACATGGCTCATTGTTTCTATACATTTGATCGTCTTTATACTTCTCAGTGTCTTTAGTACTCTCAGAATTATGATAGGACTCATTGTATTTTATATGATATTAGCCATCTTGAGACTTGAACATGCACATACTTGTTATAGTATCAGAAGGATCTCGAAATAAAAAAGCTACCAGCTTGAAGAAAGCTTGACAACATATTCTTTCAAAGTCAATTCACTAGTGATGTGTTTATAGCCCACAATTAAATAGCCCTAATATTATCTCTGGATTATACAACATACTTTATTATTGAAACACTTGACATCAAATAAAGCATTAGACTATCACTGACAACATTTTGAATCTATACAATTTTAATTTTTTTCACGTCTATTGAAGCATCTTGACATTTCAAAAAAAAAATCAAAATCCAGCGTATTGCCTATCGCATTTTACACAAACTCTGACAACTCCAAGTTGAGTGTTCTATTCTACTGTAGTTGGTGTTGATAGAAAAGCTGGGAGATGATAACCCTTCAACTATGGCCTACTATATCCGACATCTGAAGTCCTATTCCTAATATCAATTGATATTAAGATTTCATTTTCATTTTCATTTTCTTTAAAGGTGATAAAAAAAAGAGGCAATTAAGGCCCCCTTCAGCCTTCAGCCCTAACCAGAGGTTCTATCTGACACTTTTGCCGTATCCCATAAAGAGCGTACGTACACAGTAACCCGATCTTCTCGGTAGCCCATTCTTACGAACAGACAGTCCTGCCTTGAATACTGCCAGCATTATACAAGATAGATTCTGGGACCCGCCTTCCCGGACGAAAGCAAAGTGCACAACAACGATTCACGACTTGGTCTGCAAAGAGGTAGCATCCGCGGCAGGTTGTTGCTAAGGCATCATCAAGCATCTAGAAGCCGAATAAAAAAAGCCATGCTCCGAAGAACACGACCCAAAATTATTAAAGAAAAAGGAAAAAGAAAAAAAAAAGGGAATCTCTTTCTAACAAGGCTTACGTAGACAAAAAAGCAGTCATCATCTGGCGCTTCTGATAGGCCAAATTGAGTAGAAAGATGAATGATGTAATCTCTCAGCTTGTTGATTGGCGGGAGAAGAAATTTTTCTCTCTCTCTCTCTCTCTCTCTCTTATCCACTATAAGTGGAATTGATGACGATTCTGAAAATCAAAGATTTTATCAGTTTTGACAGATCTAACATAGTATGAAATTCTCCAAAGGAAATCATATTAAAGTCTAAAGTGACGTTTATAGCTTTTGCATCCTCAAGTTTTGTTCGATAGGATACACCTTTAGCACAGGATCAGGCTTATTTTATTTCCTGGATTTTTTAATTTTAGGCTGACATTGAATGGCTTTTAAACCATTGAATTTTTCAGAGGAAACGAAATGAAATTAATAGCAGCAGCATCAATAGCATCAGTTATGAAAGCTTACTTTTCATGTAGTGATTTAGCTCATGATCTGCTAACTGCGTGGTCAAGGTTGAGCTGATCCAAGATGTTATAGGCTCTCATCATTGAAGAATAGACCTTTATTTTCTTCATTTTTCATTTGCTTTGATTAAAAGCTGCAATGCCAAAATTAAGGATTTTTCAGATAGTAATGCATATGACCTTCGGCAAAGTGGTAAACCCACTGCGTCGTCAACCAGACGGTCTGAGTTCGATACAGGCTTACGGTCGGTTGGTTCAGTGGTCAACCTTTTTCTTTTAATTTTTGATTTTCTCCTGAATTTTTGAGCTATAGCCAATAGAAAAAAAAATTGAGAGGGTTTAGACTTGCATTGTGAGTGGCAAGCTTAACTTTTGTTAAGCTTCCAATAGCTATCTTACCTTCTATCTTTTTTCTGCATCTGCATATATTGAGTCAATACATGAGCTAGTTGATAGCCATTCATAATGAAATAGAAAAATAAAAGCTAATGCATTCGATTTCCTTCTGTCTACGATAAATCTTTTTTTTTTTTTTAATTCAGCATTCTTGCATGTTCAACATGGAATCTCGAAGCTTAAGTCTTCAAGCTCAGGGTCGTAAATATCAAAACATACATTGTAAAAGCAATCTTGATACAAATATTCACCTTCAAAGAAAAAAAAATGAAAGCCTTTTTTTTCGATTTTGGCTCATTATACAGCAACAATATGCGACATCAGTAATTAGATCCACTATCGATAAAAGCTTTGCTGATATTTAATTTCTATTTACTTATTAACAACACCAAATATGCAATAGTCACAAGCGTCTTAGTTATGCTCTTGTACCTGTACTTTCGAGATGTTGAGGATCTAACCATGCATCATCGGATCCCAACCTACCATCATGCAAAGGCCTGATCAGGTCCCAAAGTGTTAAAGCTCTGTGGCATAAGAGAGAGCAAAGTATTTTGTCTGCTTTATCTTGGATAAGCTGCTTGTTTGCTCACAAGCATTCAAAATAGAATGAATTTTTGCCTTACCGGTGTAAATATCCTTCTTTAGGGTGAAGTGAAAAAAAAAAGGCTTTATTACTCTAGGCTGCTCAGCTAAAGCAGTGAATCCAGTATTCTATAGTGTGTTGTGGCAATGAAGACTCTCAGCAATTACCAGCTTAAGGCTATCGAATCGCTTAAAACAGTACTATTCAGCAGTAAAATGTACCAAAACTATCTCTTGTACACTTTATGCAACATTAGAGCTACCCATTTTACCCATGACTTTTTTCATGACAACCTATTTTGTAAGCGTTGGATCAATCATGAGCTTCAAAAAAGAGAAGCAAAGAAATAGAAAGATATGATAAAAATGCAATGTCAATAAATGAGTCATAGTATACTTGACAAAGTTTGTGCAGGCTTCATTCATATTAAGCTCTCCAATGTGGGTCTGCGTGAGTGTGTGCGTGTGAAGTTTATATTTACTCTATATATTACTTAAAAACTATTTCGGCTTTTTTGTATCATTCCTTTTCTCTAATGACTTTATTCATCCCTCTCTTTTGTAAGCATTTTTCTTTCAATTAGTCCGTTAAGTTACCCTTTTACACTTTTCATCATGGATCTCACTCACTCACTCACTCACTCACTCACTCACTCACTCACTCACTCACTCACTCACTCACTCACATTATATGAACTTGGTTGAAAACAGAAAAAAAAAAGACAAATGCCTAACAATTAGCTTTCTTGCAAACTGAAATATCACTGACTGTTTAAATTCAACAACAACATAATCCATTTTACAAGAAGCAGTTGATAGCGCAGTCCCATTATGGTTTAACAAAATATGCATAAGTTTCCCTTTTATCTCAGTGACTTTCCAGCTTTATTCTTTTTCTTTTCTCTCCTTATCAACCTGCTTTTAACTGCTCTTAATCTAAAGTACCAAGTATCACAAGCGAAACATAAAAGCAGAGAATCCGAAAAATCATAAAATATAAAGGAGAGAAATAGGAAAAAACAGGCGCGGCGCATCAAAAATTAAAGCGGAGTTTCAAAAATTTTATTTTTGGTTTCTGCGCGGCCATATCTTTGCTGTGGTCTTTGTTTGAAGCATTTCTATAACGTATTCATAGAGATATGTTAGTTTGATCATTGGTAGTAAATTTACATTGAAGATTTTTGTGTGGTTCGGTTTTTTTTTTTCTTTTTATGTGATTTTTGACTCCGCTCTCTTCAACATTTAAATCAACCAATGTGTGTTACCATATCTATCTTAATGGCAGCATTGACTTTGTCATGTATATTCGACTATTCGCATATATGTTGGTTTATATGTGTTTATTTGTGTTATAAAACTAGTTTGCTCATTGTAGCATCTCTCTACCAGAAATTTTTCATTAGCATGATGGGGCTTTTGCTAAATGTGTGCTGAATGAATCATGCTACATCTTATTTTTTGAATCCTTAAAGTTAAATTTCTATCGATTTGAGACAATAGTTTGTTCTTTGTCATAAGACTCTATAAATGTACTTACGATTGACACATTGTTAGCGATATTGTAGAAAAGTGGCGAACAAAATTTTATGAATAGCAGAACAGTTCCCTTCAGTATGCTATAAAGTTTATGTTTCGTATAATATCTATCGTATGCAAAATTGTTACGAGTCCTAGTTATTGTAATCTACTCAATCTGTATAAAGAGTCACCCCATTACCGATAGAACCTGCTCTTTAATACTTCTTGTTACTCTAAATCCAGCAAATATATAACTACTCGACATTTACATGAATCCTTTTTATCAAAGCACAAAAATGTTTGTTCAAAATATATTGTAACTGGCCGTACTGTGTAAATGAAAAGGCAACGGTCTCATCGAGTCTAATCCCTATTCCTTTGGCATTGGATTCTCGACTATTATTACCCTTTCTGTCTCTCACCTACGATTATCTTATGCCTCAAAATTCTCTATCATCGCATACCGTTTACGTACGCTTATTGCTTGTTTCACATCACGTTTTATTCGCATATTGCACGCATACCTCATTTCCTATAGCTTTATAGTCTTAATCAATCTCATCACTGTGTTACTGCGTATCTTCCAGCAAATTAGCAGCAGATGACATATGTGTTTGCTTGTTGCACTAGGGGTTTCTTTAGACTATCGCCGCTTTCCGGACATCCTTGAAGTGTGGATTTCTAAGCCACTGTTTTGAAACTTCTTTGCTGTTCATTTCATCCAGACAACTTATATATTAAAAGCCTGATCATGCATGCTATCATCTTATATATGCCAGTTCCACGGATATTGTTTTAAAAGTCGAAACTATTCATGCTCCTTTTGTTTGGACAATAGTCGTCAAATTTTCGCAAATCATTTTAGGCAGCAAAATCAAACACAAACAAATTCCTTGAAATTAGGCACAGGCAGATGGTATGCTAAGGTGAGTTGTATTGTCGTATTTGGAAGCTTTTGAGAACTTTGTTCTACAGCTACTTGGAAATTGAATTTCATTGTTGTGTTTTATAATTAACTTTTGCTTTCAATCTGGCTCTTTTATGTTTTTTTTTAAACACCAACCGCATCTCAGTGTGTCATCAACTGTAAGAAGAAGAATGTTTTGATTAGTATAGACTAAAAAATGCAAAGAGAGGTCGCAGAAACTAACCAAGCTAGAAAGCAAATGCAGAAGAAAAATTGAACAAACTTGTGGCTAAGAAAAAAGAAGAAACTGGTCTTTGTCTGTGGTTTTGTCTACTAAGCTTCGTTTTTGTTATATATGTTGGTTGAAACAAATGCACGCATACGATCTTCTCATTGAGGATCTTGTCACAGTAAAGGCTCCAAACAAGAAGAGAAAATAAAAGAAACACTTTGCCAGACATAAGTTTTATTTTATCATCTGTGCCAAGGCAAGTCACAGATTTGGCTTCACTCCTTTACTTTCTATCAAGATTCTCCGTTTTATTTGGACGTGAGATCACTTATCATACATCTTGGAGATGTTTTTAGCTGTCAAAGAATACTCTTTTTCGAAAAAAAAATATGCTTTTATCGCTTACTATAATGCTGAACGACATATCAGCAGTTGATTTCTGCGGACGTTCTCATCTAATAAGCATGCCAATGACAAACATAACTGACATCTTATACAATTTATGAGTTCGACAAAGACCCGACACAAAAGGAAAGCCAGTTATGCAAGCAACAAACTGGTCTGCTTCTATTCAACAATTCTACAAGGGCATATCAAGAAGTTTTTTTTAGCGCATATGTCATATTTATTGTTTAAAGGGCTTGAGAAGTTTGTTGAGAATTAATCATGCAAGCATTATCTTTAATTGGAATCGCATAATTGTTGTTGGCCAAAAGAATATTATTGAGAAGATCATTAGTAAGGTTGACTTATGCTTGTGCTCAAGAAAAAGTGTGCGAAAATGATGCAGCAAAGGTTGATTATTAATTAGGCAATCCCAGTCTATAGATCAGATCAAAGAAGTTTATAGTAACTTGACCGAACTTATCGGAACTTTACTTTATTAAAATGAAAATGAAAATGAAGCCGGCCTGAATACAATATTCAGTCTGAAACAAGGGTCAGAATAGTTCGTGATCCTTGAAGAGAACGATCATTCAGTCCAGTTAGACTATTTACCAAAACCCAGGTAGTATCAGCAATTTCTGTATGGTGATCTTGTATTGAAAGAGGGGAAGCCGGCTGCGTATCAAGTATGTTTTGCCAAGTGAGAGAACACCTCTTTTATGCTAGATTGCTTTAGAATGAAAAACCAAGGAAGTTGCTTACAGGCATTTGTTTGATGTTTATTTTGCTTTGTGATGATGATATGCAGAAGAATTGTTGCTTAGCGATCGTTAAAATGACCTGTTCTATTTTCAAACATTCAAAAGAGAGTTTTTCGTGACGGCTAGGTTGGATACGTATAACTGGATTGATGAAAGGACTTTCTAGACTTTAGATTTAACATGTCTGGGCTATGATATTTATTGTGTAGTTTTGTTCGTAGTGTAAGCTTATACCTTAAATTATAGAAGCTAAATCAACTGGACCAATTGGCCTTTATGATCTTTAATCCAACTGGTGATTATTGTATTGATGAAATGGTTCTTTTAAGAATAAAATTTATTTTAGCCAAGTGAACCTATTAAAATGAATTTCTTAACCTCTTTGTTGTACTCTCATGTACTCCCTTCCTCCTTTTTACCGCTTACACTTTTAAATGTTAAGCCTAAACTTGCTTTTCTTTTTCTTTTTTCTTTTTTTTTGGTCTTTGATTACCATACTAGAGAAATTGAGACACAATATTTTCTGTCAGGACAACAACACTAGCGTTGATCAAAGCAAAGCAGCGAATCATACTCTAGAGCAACTGTCATTAACGAAACAGCTGTACACCAGAAGAAGCCACTGTCTCCAACTGCTATATTATGCAGATCCCATTCAAAAGAGATATTATGCGCACACTATTATCTCTGAACTCAAGATCTAATCATGAGAGTTTTGTTTCGCATGAGCCCTGCTCAACAGCATCTCACCAAAAGACTGTCAACCAACAAACAGATAGAAAGACAGCAAAAAGGCAACCAATAGACAGCACAGAGGTTATAGTAAGACTGCAGATGTTGTACGACTCAATCAGTCACTGATTGTAGTCTTTCCTCTTACACTGCAAACTCATCTGCTTTGATAAGCTATTCTTTATCACCATCTGTATCATTCCCAGACAACTACAAATCACCTCCTTGCTGTTAGCTTTTTTTTCCTCTCCTGTCATTCAAAATGAACTCAAATTTCTAATTAAGTTTGCAATTTGCACAAGCCTTTCCACTAAAGAAGCCTAGGCTTTTTTGTTCTTGCCTCTATGCAGCTTATGTTATCATTCAGTGGAAACCATTTTGAAACAAATTGCGCAAAAGCAGATTAAATCGCTCAGAGAGGCATATATGCATATGCATATGCATATATATATGGAGAGAGAAAAGAGCTACATAAGGCAAAAAAAAAAAAGAAACGTAGCTTTCTTACAAACCAAGATCCACAACAAAGGATCTCGGACGATCCCTTTTCGCACTTTATTTTTTGGACGATTTAAAGTATTAAGATTGTTGGCCAGCATCTCTTTTTTTTTTATTTCGTCTTTGGACTTGAGACAGCTATATGTTTGCTGTTATGAGAAGCGTAACTGTTTAATATCATTATTACTGTTATTGTCATTGTTATTCATTATCAAGTAAACCGCTTCCAATCAGCTGAATCAACAGAATAAGCCAAGTAGGATCTCTTCCTGTTTGGTTGGCCTTGCTTGTTCCATGAACAAGACTACATTGCACAACAGCGCAAGAGCATACTGTAGAGCAACTTTCTCTTGAGCATTGTATTATATCGCTTGCATTGAAGGACCATCTCTCTGTCAAGAACAATAAAAGAAAAAGGAAAAGAAAAAGTTCATACCGAGGCATAACCACTATGTCTCTTCAGACTTTGCCATGTACAAATGTCGAGTCCATCTGCAGTGACTCCAAAAGAACCAGCTCATTCGCACACTATCTCAATCCACTTGCATGTATATCTTCTTCTTTCATCTCTGCTCTCATCTTTCTTTCTAGTGTTGTCTCGCAAATCACTACCCTTATGTTTCATCCATTGAATTTCCTTTTCGTTTGATCTTCTTGTTGTGTAGCCTCTATCTGTGGCCTCTGTGACCTGGTCAGTTTCTCTTCTTCATTCTCTTTTTCTGTAGCAACAACAGCAGCAGCTAGTAAGTCTATGATATCCGACATCCATCTTGTCATCATACTCTGTCCCATCCTTTCGATCTTTACTATCTTTTCTGACCTTGCTAACTTTTCTTTGTCTCGTACTCAACCACTTGACTGTGTATATGTGAGCTGTGTGTCGTATGTCGAGCGTCGAGGCGTCGAGCGTCGTGCGTCTTGTTTCTCCATACTAATTTCCTCACACCTGCCTAGTCTGTAGCAGCCCTGCCTTATTTTTTTTATGCATTCGGTCAACATGCAAGATCCAACATTATGTTCAGTGCGTTTCTGTTGTCAAGTACTGAGAAAACAAAACAAGAATAAAGGAGGAGACATATCTCTCTTGGTCCTTCTCCAACTTAGGTCAAAGTTGATCTGGCAGAAGGTGATCAGGATGTTTGAAAAGAAAAAAAAAAGAAAATAAACATGATTGAGTTGTCGCGTTCTCGAAGGGGTACTGCTATTGCTTTTGTTGCTTTTGTTGCTTTGTTGCTTTTGTTGCTTTTGTTGCTTTTGTTGCTTTTGTTGCTTTTGTTGCTTTTGTTGCTTTTTTTGCTGCTTGCGTTGTTACTTTTACTACTTCTCTTAGCTTCAAGCTTGGTCAGCTCACCTCCATCTTTGCTGATCTTGGAGTAAGTATAAGAAAAAAGAAAAGGTAGAAAGGCGGAAATCGAACTGAATCGAATTTGGCCTTTCTCGTACTTTCTTTAGTACCACCTCTTCTGTATCACATACTGTCACAATGTTCAGCATGTTATGTCTGACTACCTATTGTCTTTGGCTACTATGGCCATTAAACAACCCATAAAGACGGCCTTAGTCAAGCCGAGGAGCCATCCGATTGGCGCTTAGTTCATTGCCGATCCTTTTTTTTTCTCACTCTTTCGTTCTTTTTCTTTCTTTTTAAAATCTGATCGTAAATACATAGCAAACAGAGCTATTCTGTAATATAATGAAAAAAGAAAAGAAACAAAGCAAGATAATCATACTGCTACCACTGCTTTACTTTCTCTACTTCTCTTTCTGACTACAGTGGGTAAGGCAGTGAATGTCTGTACGCCTTTACCCTCTCTCTTCTTTTTCGTTCCTTTTTTTTTCTTCTGTCGATCTTCTTTTTCTCTCACATTTCCGTTTTTAGAAATCACCCTATGTTGCAAGCACTTTACCCTCTCTTTTTTTTCAGTGTTAGCTACTTTCTCAGAGACTTCTTTTTTTCTGCGTACATTTTAGTATCACTTATTTGAAGTAGCTGTTGACTACATGTAAAGCTAGATCGCGTCAAGTTCTATATTTTTTTCTCCTTTTGGCTTTTTTCCAAAAAGAGAACCTATTTTGCATGATGAAAAAAAAAAAAAGAAAGCGCAGGGTTGTGTAATGCAAAACCTTATTTTGACTAAAGCCAAAAAAGGAATATCGTTTTCTTTTCCCTTTAGCACTCAAGTAAAAAGAAAAAAAAATATACAATGAGTCCATACCTAACTTTGCCTTCTATAACACGCAAGATAAAGTAAGTCAAGCCATAAAGAAGAGCACGCAGTTACAGTGTGTTCTGAAGGGCTTCAGAGAGAGCAAAAACAGAAAGAGTAAAGAAACAAAGAATAAAGGGACAAGATGAATAAGCTCATGCTCACATGTTCACACGCTCTGCAACTGGCTCTTAAAAAGCATTCGTTATTGTTCCCAAAAAAGAAAGGCGTTGCGATCAGGATCGACAGAAGAGGAAGAGTGTATCGACTACAGTAGCAGAGAGTAATGTAAAGAGAGAGGACAATGATGGCAACATAAAAAGAAAATACCTGCAAGAAAGTGACAGTGAAAGAAAAAAAAAGAAATGTATACTTATCCATCAAAGACACGACAACACTCTTCTCTTCTTGGTCTTTCTTTACTATTGCTTGTATCGATCGCATAGTCGAAAAAAAAAACCAAAAAAAGACGAAAAAAGCTGCTCTTTGCAAAAGACCTTTTTGATAGAAAAGTGTTTGAGGAGTACAAGAGATACGATGAAAAGAAAAGAAAAGCACAACACTAGAATAACATAAGCTATGATCCGTGATGAGCCCAATGGTAAGTGAGCGAGTGTATTCGTTTGTCGTGAATATATGCAGAAAGATTTAGTATTTTTATGCAACAACACTTGCTCTAGTTGTCATGCATACTAGAACATAGCTGCATACTATTGTAGTGGTCTTTTTTTTTATTGCTTGTAATCATATACTCCATTCAGAGACATTTCCCCTGGTATCGTTTCGCTTTATAGATTGCTTTGGTTCATGCTACCAAGCTGAACTATCTGCAGTACTGAGGGACAAACAATACTGTTGAAAAAAGCAATGAAAACTACGTTGCAAGTAAAAGCTTGTTCTCGTACATGAGGTACTAACATATATGGATGACTTTTACCGGTATAAGCTGTACTTTTCTGAATGAAGCACCAGCACTCAGTGCTCTCTTAAGCAATCATCCAGCTTATTGAACATAGACTCTCGTTGTACTTTAGATCTTCTCCTTCTCCTTCTCCTTCTCCTTCTCTTCTTTTCTCTTTCCAATCCCGTCAAACTAAATCTGTTCCTCCTTTAGCTGTGATCCATATCAACGGTTTTAGCAAGTATGTTTACATACATATACAGATATACATTTTATTCCCTTTCTTTTTTATGCTTTCTCTTTCTGAGCAATGTCTAGTATATCTGCATCTTGCACCACTTCTCAATCTACTTCTCTTGACTTACTGTGTAGAATCTGAAAAAGATAGTCTGAGCCAATCCATCCTCTCGTGCCAAACCAAATCCATCCAATCCAGCAGCAAGTAAGTAAGCAAGCAAATCTTCATCTCATACCATATCCACAATTGACCACAATACTCTTGCTGTCATTATCCGCTTTATGTCGGGCAAACACACTCGCTTCGTATACACTCTACATGTCCATTCCCTATGTGTCGTTGTTCTCATCATCCTCTGATATACGGTATAGTTATTCGTTATGCGACAGATGTCCTGATCGACTGTAAATATCCATACGCATGCTCCAAATGACCTTGCTCATCCCTTGACGAAATGCCATACTGGATCTGGAGAGGAAGGGACAACAAAAATAACAAAAAGACAAAAGCTGCTTAGATAAGTTGTTGCTGAATATTACATACATCTTGCAGAAGAAAAGCAGCCCAGGCAAAAGGGCCAGATATATAGCAGCCCATATACACCTTAGATTCCAGCAATACTCTTTTCTTCTTCTCTCTGAGCACAAGCACCTATAGATCTACAACCATCAGATAAAGCAACCTATCCGCATGCCATTCTACATCCGCCTTACGCTCAATCCATTGGGATCCATCTGCATGTATCTGTTCTTTACTTCTGTCTCTTGCATCTCCCTTCTCGTCAACTGTCCTACATTCTATACCTACATCTCACACGATCTTCTTCTGTGTTTAGTCGCTGTGCGTCATCCAATATCCAATATCCAGTATCCAGTATCTAATATCCAATATCCAGTATATTGACTTCTGGCATTCGGTAATCAGCATTCGACATCTCATGCAACGGCACAGCCTATCCTCTCCTCATCCGATCTACTTCACTCTCGTCGTAACGACATTTTCGACTTGTCCGGGACTCAACTACCTGTTTATCTGGTTTTTTTTAAATCGCATAGTCTCTGCTTTTACACTAGCTCGGTGTGCTGAGGTCACGTTTTCTTTTCTTCTTACAACTTAGCCACATGACTGGTAGACTTGCAGCTTCGATTCATAAAGCAGTAAAGAAGGAGGACAAGAAAAAAAAGCAACTCTTCATCTTGGCTCTGTTGCTTTGGTTCGTTGGCTTTTGCACGTTGTTAAAAAGAAAGAAAGAAGATAACGATGAAGAGAAAAGTGGAGCGAGAAAAAGCAAAGAAAATAGAAACTAGGTATACTAGACTTAGACTAAAAAATAAAGGGTGCAAAGAATCCGCCCAGGGTCAAATAGGGCAACTTGTGTAACTACATGGTAGAGCAAAGATTGCCACTTTGTTCGTCTGTCTGTCTGCCTGTCTGTCTGTCTTAGAATCAGCCAACGCTTCAACAGTACTTGTTGGTGAATGAATTGAGTCTTCGACAGAGATCACTCATGATACTATGATCAGATAGCACAAAGAAACAACGATAACAAAGACAAATAAAAGCCGTGAAAGAGCTCCTTATTTAAGCATTCTCTGAAGCATTTCAAGACTGTTTGTAGCTTAGATTCTCTTTGGCCGCTTCAAATCAAGAGATCAGAGTTGCTGGCTTTGTAATTTATTTTTTTTCTTTTTTCCAAGACTTCAGTGATCACTTTGAGGCTTGTTTCTCTTCCTATTTTTCTTGTAGCAAGCTGTACCTTCCGATCAGTTTGATGTTTCCACGAGAGTTGAAGCTATCAGTAACGCAAGTTTCAGAGTAAGCAAGCCATTTCTCAAGACAGCGACGACAACGACAACGACAACGACAACGACAACGACAACGACAACGACAACGACAACGACAACGACAACGACAACGACAACAACAACAACAACGACGCTATGGATGACAAATAAAAAAGAGGTCAAACAAACAGTGGATGCAAGACAGAATTCTGGCTTGTCCATCATCTGACCGCTTGTTTTGTCTCCCTTCTTCTTTCCTTTGATCAGCGAGTCAAAAGCAGCAGAGCACGTTATGTTCTGTTTCGAGCAGAGTCTAGTTCTGAACAATACCCCTTTTCCGGTAAAGCGCAAAGACAGGCATGAGATGTGACAGTAACGACAAGTAATATTGGCCCTTGCATCGAAAGTACAAACCGAGTTTGGTCTGTACGCGGTTTGTATACCCACCCTCCCCTTTTTCTGCTTATTTTTTGCTCTTTCGACAAGACGCAAAAGGCTCTCGGTAAGGAGAAGGAAATGGACAGACTCTTTCAAGATGTCAGTAGAGTGGGTGTACTTTTGAGATTATCTGGCTGTAGACAGAGTTGGTTGGACGACGTAACTTGCATCTAGTGGACTAGGATGTATATCTAGCCAAAGAAAAACAAAAACACGAAGAAGACGAAGATGAAAACGATAGACACGAAGTAGCACTTCAGCTCAGCATCGTCAGATGACTTACGGGAAAAAATATGGATGAAATGAAGAGAAACAAAGCCTGTGTGCTAGTTGGAGCTGGGAGAGAAAAAAACAAGAAGGAAAGAATATGATGCACAGATATACGCGAATAGTTGAATACGAGAATACGCTCAAAGTGCTGTAGATACAAGGGATCTAAGGAGAGGGAAAAGATGCAATGACAGATTGGATGTTGAGTGTTGAAGTTTGAATTGCCAGCGATTGCCAGCGATTGTTAGCGATAGAGGCTGGTTGTTGACTATCTGTAGAAGAAAAGCCAGTAAAGTACAGACAAAGGACAGACGATGAGACAAGGAAAGAGACAAAAAAGATAGACAGAGAAGCAAAGTGAGAGATGGAACTAGAGAGAAGATGCAAACAAATGGACTAAAGTAGACTTGGTTGGACTGGTATGCTGATAGCCTGAGGAAACACTACTGTTGGAGATGTATCTGTATTTGCGCCAAAAACACACACACACCAAAAAAAAAACGATTGTAGATCAGTTGTAGATGTAGCATGAGGATATCATTTAGCTGAAGATGTTATGCAAAATGGATCAGTAATGATTGGAGAAGAGGACTTGCGTCAGATCATCTTGACGGAGCTCACACAGTAAGTCAAGAAGAAAAAAGCGAGAGAGGAAATAAAGAGACAAGGAAAGGGATAGAAATGCGAGAGATAGATCCAAAAAAGACACAATAAAAGGAAACAAAGAATTTATGCATTTTTGCAACAAAACAAAGCTAAGGGGAAAAAAAAAAGAGAAGTCTAGATGAAGATTGCAGCTAAAAGAGAGTAAATCTGCAGTGATGGTTGAGAAAAAAAAAATAGAGGTAAGAAAAGAAAGGAGAGGCTCAAGAGAGTTATGGTCATAACAGAGGCTATGGTTGAATAAGCAGGTGAAATGCCAAAGACCGAATGCTTACGTTTCTGTCAAGATGAATGCAGCTTATGCTGACAGAAATCATTTCGACTGCTACAGTAGTCGCTCGATCTAAGGGTGTTTGATCTAAGGGTGTTTGATCTAAGGGTGTTTGATTTGAGAGTATGCCCAATATAAGAGTATGCTCAATATAAGAGTGGACATTTCTCGACAATGAGACAATGGAGCACCAAGTGAATGGAAAGTAGTCTTTTTCCCTCTTCTTGTTCAAAGTGACCGATAATATCCTACGTATGTTGGATTAGCATGCATTGGTATGGCATAGCTTTTGACTTAATTTCGAGTGAAGGCTTGATAATCTCAGACACATACCAGAGATGGCAAGAGCAGTAACGGATTGGATTCAAATTTGGATTCGAATTCGAATTCGGACAATAGAGCAAAATGAGACAATGAATAAGAGCTTTGGTTTTTAACGCCAGCAATAAGATTCGACTGATTTATTTGAAAGAAATGAAGAAAATAGAAGACGATTTATGATAAAAGTAATTATGAGTACTTTTTGTGTTTGTGAATAACAGAAAGCGACGGATGTAGATAAAGTGTTGAAAGAATAAGCAGTATTTACGACAAAGATGAATGAATGAGTGATTGAATGAATGAATGAAAAAGAGGGCAAATGAATATGATTATAAAATGCAATGAGTGTTGAATGAGATATATTAGTGTTTTGTATGATAGTTTTGATAAGAACAGAGACAAAGGCAGAGACAAAGGCAGAGACAAAGGCAGGGCTTGAATTCAGGTCTTGAGTTATCCAGTAGCAAGTAGTTTCAGCAGCAAGTATTTCCAGTAGCAACAAAAAGAAAACGAAAAAGAGAGACAAGAACGCAGAGGGTAAGCCTTTCCCTCGACTCGTTTTCACAAGTCAAAGGAAAAAGCTTAGTTCTGTTCGCACTATCCTAACTCCGTAGCAGAAAAGCCGTTCTACCTGTCCACTAACGAGGAATAGTACAAGTATGTCTGTACCCACTTCCTCTGTCCAGATCCCTACAGGACCGCTCATAGGTTGTCAAGAGATCAGGCGGCTCAGTGGCACTTTGTCAGTCTTTGACTCAATCCCAATACAGGTGACGAGGGTCGTTCGCGAAAATGAACTAGCGTAAGATAGTGGTCTGCTTCTATTAGAGAAGGAAGGCAGCATCAGCCTTTGTTCTTGCCCCACTAAGCCTGCATGAGAGAGATAGAGAGGCATCATCATTAAGAGAGATATCAGAAAGACAGCTTAAGAGAAAAGAAGAGACGCGTGCCTTTTTTTTTTCCGGACGAAAGACGGCTTGATCTTGGTGAAAGAGACTTGAGCAGGTTGCAAAGGCCTAAACTAGACAAAATAAAGCAGGATGAGTAACACTAGAGATAAACGAGGGTAATGTGTTACTTGCCGTTGGGGTTTGCCAAAGTGATGAGCTGTCAAGGAGTAGCTTAAGTGCTTTGATAAAGAGAAAAGAAGAGAGAAAAAAAAAAAGAAAGACAAAGAAAAATTTGACTAAAATATACACACTAAGCAAAGACAGCGAACGAATCATGTCTTGGCATCTCATGAGTCTGATAATCAGTATTGTGATGCAAATAAAGTAAACAAAGTAATCAAATCGCATGAAATCATCTTCAGTGTAATTTTATGCAACAGCAGCCTCCTCCCCCTTTTTTGGTTATGGCAGACAAACTCCTCTTGAAATTTCGAAAGGCTTTTCTTCTTCTTTTCTTGACAACCAGAAAAATCTGGCTTCAATGTGATGCAGTACACAGACGACACACTATTATCAAGAGGACATATGAAGCTTCAAGAACAGCAACTACTCGTATTGTTTTTGTTCAGCTATATATCATGGCTATAAGTATCTTCAATACGGTTCTATAGGGAAGAAAAGAAAAAGAAAATAAAGATAACACGGACCAGTTCAAATCGATCGTGAGGTATGGATGTGAACAAAAGAAAAGAGAAGAAAAGAAAAGACAGGCGTCAAGAGTTAGTTAGCGTTATGAATACGGCAAGAACGAAAGGCTTGAGTTGTATGAAGAACATGTGCTTTTCTGTTTGATTGATCCATATCAATAAACATAACCTCTCCAAAACACAAAAGACCTTTATGGTGCGCATTTTGGTCCAGGAAAGAGGTATACGCATAGGATGCCTAAGTATTCGCTATTTTAGACTCATGCAATAACACCAATTTCACCACCTCTATCTCCACCTTTTCTTCCTTGCACAAAGAATGTAGCGACAGGATCCATCTGTCTTTTCCTCTTTTTTTTCACAAGCACTTTGATCATTGCTACTACTGTCATCCCACTCGACGTCTCAAACATCTTTGATCTTTTCCTAAACAGACTTACTCTCGCCTGCTGTTCCAGATCAGAAGTAGCCAGTTTCATCCTCGCTTCATACACTTTTCCATACATAAATTGCAAAACTAGCCACTTACAACCTGCTTATTTTTCGCTTTGTCTTTTTTTTTTAGTATAACCAAAGCCATTTGTTCCTCACTTTGCGTTTTTTGGGCCGTTTCTGTCTTCTCATTGAACTTTCTTTCTTGTGTATCTATGTGCTTGCTTTGTCTCTTTGTCTTTGTCTCATCTTTCTAAATCCTTCCATCTTCTTCTTCCGTCTCTCTCTCTCTCTCTCTCTCTCTCTCTCTCTCTTCTCTCTCTTTTTTAGGGGAACAAGTCCGATTTTGTTTAAAGTCCTTTAAATGTCAGAAGAGGGAAGAAAAAGACTGGATATATAAAAAATTAAAAAAGTAAAAAGGAAGCGAAGGAAACTATTAGTGATCTAAATGTAACGTTAATTGTCAAGGAAATGTAGGTATCTATTGATAGTATTCAAGGTAGCGGTAGGAGAGAAGGGCTTGATTTCGAAAACAGAGTGCCAGTGCGTTTGCCAAATACCCAAAAGGGTACAGGCAAAGATCTGTTCCTGCGAGAGGGAGAAGAGCGGAAGGAAGGGATCACGAATGCGTGTGATAGGGAGGAAGCAGTAAATGCAATGAAGAAGATGAGGGATATCAGAGGGAACAAAGCGGATGAAAGGATGAATGTAGGTGGCGAGGATGGTTAACCAGATCGAGGCCTTATCCGGACAGAGGGACAGGAAATGATCGATAGTGTCGTCAGCGGTAGAGCAAATGGGCCAGAGAGGAGAGGGGAACGAGGACAGAATCAATTGATGGAGTAATGAGCGACAGGGAATCTTTCGAAGAAGAAGGCACTACCAAACCGTCCGAGCTTGCAACGGGATATCTGGAGACCAAAAAGTTTTCCAGGTAAGGGTGGCGAGTATTGAAGGTTGGAGGGGAGTGCGAGAGCGACTGAGAAATTTATAAGAGCAGATAGAGGAAGGTGGGTTTCGAAAGGAGGATGGGAGGATGGTAAAGCTGGCAATAAAAGGGATTAATTCAGAGGAAGAGGAAGGCGGTTGTGCTGTGCGGAGGCCGGTAGCCGATTGTGTTGAAGAAAAGGAAGGAAGGAAATTGAGTCAGTAGGGATGTATCGTAAAGCCTGACGAGTTAGAGTTGGATGTCTAGATTGGTGAAATGGAAGTTGACGAAGTTCAATTTGAAGGGTGAGCGAGTCGAAGTAAAAGAGGTCGGAGCAGAGTAACGGTGAGAGGTTGGGTGTACAAAATGCAGTCCCCTGGACGGTGGAGATGTGTGAAGAGGAGGTGGATGGTGAATAGGAAATTACCTCATTCAGAGAAAGTGACAGGAAAGTGAAGGGATCGATGTAATAAGAGTCAAAGGATTTTGGAATGGTGTCAATAACCTGAACCAGAGAGAAAAGGATATTGAGAGGCGAACAGGAGCTGGAAGGACGGTGAGGAAAGAAGTGGGGTTGGAGACAAGAAGGAAAGAGGAGAAAATATTGAGGATTAGGAAATGTGGGAGAATGGTAAAACCATGCGAAGGTGTAACGAAGAAAGGAAGCGGTGGCTAAAAGGTTGGACGAAGAGGTAGAGAGAAGGAGTGTATAAGCCCAGCGCCATTGAAGAGCTCGTTGTTGAGAGATGAGATTCATGATTTGTAAGCCGCCTAGTTTGCGGGGAAGCTGGATGGTATGTAAGGAAAGAGGAGGGAAAATATGATGATTAATGAATCGTGTGCCAATACTTGAAAGTAGCTGTAGCTGCTATTGTATAAATGTGGTGAGTCGTAAAACATGCCACAGTCTATACAAAATGAGTGTGTTGAGTACAGTAGCGCGGCCCCGAATGGAGAGGTTACGTTGTGAATGGATGTGACAAGCGGAGATAATGGAGGTTTCGAGCTTTTCAAATGCGATGGATCGTAGTTTTATACTGGATATAATGGGAAAGCCGAGGTAAGTGGAAGGGGAAGGCGAGGTACGGTCGTGCCAGGAGAGAATGTTGTGTTGGGCGAGTAAATGTTGCCATTCAGGAAGGGGGCAGCCCGATAGAGAAATGGCACCGGTTTTGTGAAAGTTGAGGTGGACATTAGATGCCGAGCTGTGTATGTAGATAGCGGATAAAAGGTCATCCAGATCCCGGTGGTTGCGGAGGAAGACTAAAGTGTCATCGGCGTAAGCTAAGATTTTGATGGCTAAAGAAGGAGGGGGAGGAGTAGAGATCGATTGCTCTCCTGTATTCATTCCTCTTGACAACGGGCAGCCCAAGGCCTGCAAAATCAGCTTTCCAGAGGCTCTTTTCTTTATCCCTTGAGTACAGTCTTATACTTCTTGCGTTAATTTGCTGAGAGAAAGTATCAACAGCATTTCAAGCGCAACTATTACTGACAATCTTTCGTTCTTTCTTTTTCTTTTTTTTATCAGCCGATCGTACGTTTTTTGTCATTTCTGATGATTGTACGAATAGGTTGGAGATGACTACACTATCCATCACTTCTAGACTGTATGTACTGTATGTACTGTATGTACTGTATTGTGAGAAAGAAATAGATGCATTGATTGTGATACCTCTTTAGTCAGAAAACAAATCATAAACCAAGAAAAAAGAATAGCTTGTTTTCCGAATTAGTAGGTTTGACAGCTCTTCTTCATGTGCACTACCAAAATACGAAAAAGAGAAAAGCCTCTGTATGTACTTTTTAATCGTATACTATTGTATGTCTAACTGAAGTGTGGGCATATAGCACAATAGGCTTTTTGTAAACAGTGTACTGGAAGATTGAATAGACTAGTTGAACCTAAAAAAAAAAGGGGAGAGGGGAGGGGGAAAAGAGAGGAAGAAAGATGCCAGATAACAGTTTAGAGGTTGTTGCTTGGAAAGGAAATCCAAATAGCAGACATCCAAAAACAAATAAGGTTTTATTACCCTCATAACCAAGAGATAGTTCAAGCATAACAAGTGTCTGAACGCTTTGGAGAAAGATAAACCAAAAAAAGGGCAGAGAAAGAAAAGCGATTGGCTCTCAAGTAATAGAGTATGTCACATGTGAGAAAACACAATAGCTAAAGCAAGGAATATCTATCGTAGGCTAAAATCAACCTGTCAGAAGTTCAAAGAATATAAGAGAAAGATTTAATTTTTTACTTTTTGCTCTCTCTCTCTCTCTCTCTCTTCTTCTTATACAATTGTATCATTATTGTAAGAGTTCATTGGATCTATTTGAAAAGACTGGTTAAACACTTTCTATAGAACAAGAGATGAGAAAAACACTCGAGATGTATCTTTATAAATCAGATTGTGTCAACACTATCTCATATTTCTTTTTTTTTTTTTTACTAGAAGAGTATGATTGGTAACTTGGTCACAAATAACTTTGTTCTGACATGTCAGTGAAACGACGGTATGACTAATAGCAATAAGGGATTACTTTATAGCAGTGATAAACACACTCACGCGCTTTGACTTTAATCACAGGATCTGAATTCGGGTCGGAAACACTAGAGGATGATGTACTTGGTTGACAGTAGTAAAGCTTTGAGCTTTAAACTTTTTCATCTTCTTTTTTTGGTTCTTTTACATCCATGCAACTTTTCTTTAGCCTTGTGCTCAACATTAAATGCATCTTCTCAATCCCTTTTAGTTATACATAGAGACAGCTTTCGTGATCTTATGCTTTTACTCATCTGGATATAAGCGTTCAAGCATAAACTCTTTTGACAGCGTTTCTATCCATTATGCTGAAGAGTACGATGAATAATCGCTATTGAACGTTGAATTATTGCCATCAGGAAGGCGTCCGTCTACCAGAAAGTGTTCATACTACCACGCGAGTCTCAATGGTTCTCAATAGTTCTCAACAGTAGTTTGTGTGAAATTACAAACATGTCTCCAACAACTATGGCCATGATCATAATAAAGCAGGTTGTACACACACTATTCCGAGTTCAATCCATCGTAGTCTCATGTAATCCAGTACAATCCAGTCCAATCCACTTGCGCATATCTCTTCTTTATTTCTGACTCTTACTTTGCTTCTTTGACTACCTCTCGTAATCTATTTTGTGTCATATAGTTTGTGCGTGGCCCGTACTCGACCTATCCATTCTATATGCCTAATCAACATCCAATATCCAATATCCAGTATCAGGTATCTAGCTCGCTGTCATATTTTCTTCGTTTGAGATTCGTACAAACACTAATACCACTTTTTCTCATATCCTACCACTCAACTATGCGCGAATAGTATCCTTTTGTGTCGCATCCCTCCAGTCCAACTTATTGCCCAGACACTCCTCTTTTGCATTTGTTCCATATTCGCCATTCGACACTCAGATCAGTGCCTTTGTGTTGTCAAATCTCGAAAAACCCAAATAAAAGACTTCTCTCTTTTTGTCCTTTTCTAACTTTGTCTATGACCTTTTTCTTCATAGGATTGCTTGTCGAGCAGTTGGTTGATGACGAGTTGAAAAAGTATGTTTGTGGTCAAGTCAACAAAAAAAAAGATTGAAATCAAGACGATTAAAAAATAAAGCAAGCAAGACAAGACCGAGTAGACACACCGATTTGAACCTCGCATCTTAAAAGAGTTGTTGCTGTTGTTGCCTTTTTCTTTTTTTTTTCTTTCGGTTTCAGGCTTGGTCAGTCCAACTCCATCTCTGTTTATCTTGGAATAAAGGGAAGCAGAAAAAAAAGAAAGTCGGAAACCAGATTGAGTTGAATTTCCTCAAACCACTTCTCCTGAATCGCATATCACTTTAACTGCCATGACCATCAAGAGACATAAAGAGAAGAATGAAAAGCAAGCTGAGGAGCGATCTAATCGGTATTTAGCTCATTATCGACCCTTTCTTTTTTTTTTCTTTAGAATTTCACACGGCCAATAGAATACAAAAAAAAAAAACTTACTTGGATCCTAATCCTGAATCCACAGAAAACAGAGCCTTTCTGTAAGGAAGATAGCACAACAGGCGTAGTTTCTTTACTGCTTTTATTTCTATCTTTCTCCCTCTCACTCTCTCTCTCTCTCTTTGAATATAGTGAATGTCTACACGTCTTGACGCTTTCTTCTAGTCCCAATTTTACTCTCACCTTCCTCTTATGGAAGCCGTCGATCACATTCAACCTGTATTCCTTTACTATTAACCACTCTTCAAGCTTCACTTTTCGTGTATATTCTAACACTGTCTTCAAGAAATAGTCATTTAAAACGCGGCTTTTATGGTTTACTTTCTGTTCTTTTTTTTTTACCCTTCCTTTCTGTTTCTTTTTGGGTTAAGAAAAAAAAAGGCAATGTTACACAAAACCCTATTTCAACCAAAAATCCCATTTTTCCTCTTTATTTTTTTTTTGTTGCCCAGGATCGAAAAGCAGTGCATATCCTACTTTCACTTCTCCACAAACACAGGCAATACGACAAAAAAAGAAAGAAGCCTTGCATGAATTGGCAAGTAAAAGAAGAAAGTAGTAAAGATGAGCCTTTAGAAGTTTATTTTTCTTTTTCAAACAATAAAGAGGGGATAAGAATCATGCTCTTTTACTGACTTTGAAATCTGGTTTTATCATTCTGACTAAAAAGTAAAGCGCTAGACAACAAGAAGGAAGAGGATGATGTTGATCACTATGGGCACTAAAAAAAAAGAGATTGTTATGACAACACGTCATTTTGCGAACCAATCATCGGACAAAGAAGATATTGATGAGAAAATAGAGATATAGAGAAGACAGAGAGAGAAAGAAAAAAAAAAAAGAGGCAAAAAAAAGACAAGGGTCGATAGAGAGAGCAAGAGAGAGAACTTTTGTTTACGCAACAACCATGCAAATCGATCAAATATTACTTGCATCTCTTTATTGACTTTTTTCTCTTTCTTTCACTTTTCTCTCACTCAACTTATATCGATTTGTTTACCATGGAGCCCTTCAGACGAATGAATTTTCTCAACCTCATAATCGATGCCAGCAACAACAAACTCAGGGCTGACACAAAAAAAGGGTCCCCTCTCTCAAAGAGGCTCTTTGTTCAAAACTGTCTCAAGAATGCACAGAGAGAACACAGACGGCACTCTGCCATGATGTCTGCTGCTTCTGCCGCTGCTACTGCTCCCTCTCTTTCTCCTGAGCCGCGCCTATACACGCCTCCTCCTATGCGTAGGATCCCACTGCTCTCGCCTTTGCCTGTGCCCTTGATGGCATTTGGGTCTCTTCCTGCTGGTGCTGGCACCAATGCAACGGTGACCATCGACACAGACACCTGCACCAACACCAACACCACCACCACCACCACAATCAAACCTGTGTCCAGGACAGCCAACTAGTGTCCACACCACTACCACTATTACCGTTGCCACCACCACCACCATCGTCACCAAGGTGACTACTACCGTTACCTTTTGCATTGCACCTGGTGACATTAGGAGTGTATACACCACCACCGCCAACACCGAGACAAGTGTGGCTACCGTCACAAGAAATGTTCCTGTTGCTCCTACGCCTACTGTACTGGGTAAGCGAAAGAGAGATGATGATAACGATGAAGAAGGTGATAGAAGTCGTTTTAGACGATTTTAACTCTTCTTCTTTTCCTCTCTTCCTTTCTCTGGCGTCTTTTTCTTTTTCTGTCTTTTGCTTGTGGCTGCTGATTCGTCGGTGGCTGCAGCATACCAACAGGCCTTCGTTTGTGCTCCCCGCTTCCTTGCTTTGCGACTGCTGCTTTTTAGTCTGTGGTTGCAGCATTGACAACCCGCTGTCGTTTTTCTTGCTGGTTCCCTGCTCCTGCTCCTTGTCTGTTCCTTGTCTGTTCCTTGTCTGTTCCTTGTCTGTTCCTTGTTCCTTGTCTGTTCCTTGCCTGCTCTTCCCCTGCCCATGGCTGCTGCTTTGTCGGTGGCTGTGGTAGGTTTTCAAGGCTTTCGTCTGTGGTGCTTCTTTTTTCTTTTCGCTTGCTTGGTGTTGCTGCCTATGTCAGTGCTGCTAGCATTTAATCACTGGCTGTCGTTCGTTTTGGTTCCTTGGTTTTTCCTTCTCTTGCTTGTTCCTGCTGCTGCCTATTCGGTAGCATGGCTTGCTTCACAGGCGTTCGTGTGTACTCCCTCCTTGCCTCCTCTCTATGGATTAGCGACTGCTGCTTTGTCAGTGGTTGTGCCTACCATCACTGGCTGTCGTTCATGCCGGGTTTTTTTTTTCTAACTTTTGCTTGTTCCAGCTGCTGCTGCTTTGGCGGTGGTATGGCTTGCTTTACAGGCCTCTGCTCCGGTCGGTCCTTTACCTGCCTTTCCTACACTTGCAGATACAAATAAACAAATGCATCTTTTTCATTGATAGAATGCTCACAAATACTTGTATTTTGGTTTTCTTGGTTAGCCTGTGGATGTTTTTTGAGTATCGATCCACTTGATTTCGCGAAACATAATGTGGTTGGCAAGAGATGGTTTAAAGTAGTGATCTCAAGAGTAAGTTTTGTTCTTTTACTTTCGCCTTCTTTCTGTCTCTTTCTTTTCTTTTTTGGTTGCTCGATACAAAATCGAAGCCTCAGCTAAAAGAACACCTTCTGATCAGATCTCTTCAAGCAAGAAAAGCGGACTGATGGCACTTGTTTTATTGCATACAGCATCTCATCGAATATGGGGATCTTTATACCTACTGACTCAGTTCTTTCCTCTTTAATTAACTCCTCTTCAGGTGATTGCAATCATGCATAAAGAATCCAGTCAATTATCTAGGACTTGGTTCTAGTGCCGAGTGACAATACACAAACTAAAGCTTCTGACGGATGTTAAAGATCCAGTGGGATGGTGCACATCTGTCTGATGTCAGGTATTTATTTGTTGCACGCAAAGCTGTCGGCTTCGGCGTCTTTGTGAACTACTATCTTTCCTTTACTTGAGATACGTAAGGGATGATGGTTATATAGATTGCTGTGGAAGCTTCTTTCACAGACTATGGGTTCAATTGTAGGCATCCCTCTGGGGCTCTCTTTTTTTTTTTTATATATCACCGCTCCAAAACCCTATTTGTCTTCTTTCATCTGCTTTGAGATGGCTGTATGACGAATATCTCTTCTTTCTCGTGCTAGCCATCAAGCAAACAATCTCATTGAGATAGTATCTGTTCTTGAGTTTGGTCTTCACATCCAAAACGAGCGTCAGATCATTTTCATACGAAAAAAGTCAAGTTGTCAAGAGGGGCTTTCATCAGCATGAACTATGGTCTTATGATCTGCTAATCTCTGCTTCCTATCTCCTCTTAGGCTCTTGTCATCATAGTGCCAGCTTGTCGTGAAAAAGAAAATGGGTATTTTAACTCTAGTCTTAGCCTTCTATCCTTGTTGCTTTGTTTTTTTTTGTAAACAACACCTAACAATCCTTCTCCTCCCCTCCCCATTTTAGCTGTAACACACACATACTAAGTTCTCTTTCTCTCACAAACACATATACATTTTTATTTTCTTGTTGTTTGCCTGAAGCAATCCCTGACCTATCTATATCTTTACTCTCTATTCTTTCCGACTTGACTTACTGTCCGAACCTCACAAGAATGCTTTGAATGTAAGACATAGCCCTCAGAACTCGTTGATTGGAAATACGAATGAGTCTTCGACGACCATAGTCAAACAATCCATGCATATGCTGATCCAATTTCGTTCCAACCAAAGCATAGCCCAGTTCAGATGCATATACTTCTTCTTCGCTTTCGTTGTTTATCTTGTTTCTCCACCTACCTTTCATGACTCTTCTTGTTCTATGGCTCATGCCCTCTTTATGCTTGATGGATGCGTTGTCTGTGTTTGCTCAACACATATCACCCGATATTCATGCTTCGATTTCGACACTCGACACTCGACTTCTGTATTCAGCACAAAACGCATACCATCCGACTTGTCAACACATCCTATCCTTCCTCATCGACACGATCCTTACTTTGACTAGTTCTGGCCCTTCACGTTTTCTCGTCCAACTCGTTCTCCTTTATCTCGAATATAGTCTCTGTTTCTGCGCTTGCTCATTATGCTAGTACCATGCTGTATATTGCCGGGAACAAGGTATTTATGTTGACAAATCTCTAAAAGAAAAAAAGGAGGGGCAAGAACTAGCATGTCGCGTCCTGGAATGACTATTATCGTTTTTTGTTTGCGGTACTCAGAAAATAAACAGTGCTACCTGAAAGGTGTCAAATGGGGTGTACTTAAACACTATTTCTTGTACATCCAAGATTATAACAAAATCATCATGATCTACGCTTCTTCTTCTTCTTCTTTGGGATTGTTACCATACTCGAGAATTAGAAAAAGTAGGCATTACTAACGAAATATAATAAGTGTCATCTATATTAATCCAATAAAAGCTATCGAAATAAATCTACATTTTACATAGTTAAAACCTATCTCACAGTCCAATATAAATTTCCCAACATTTCATACCTAAAAAAAAAACGATTAGCCATTTGTCAGTGGGTGGACGTAGATCTAAAAGCCGCTTTCGAGTTTGACTCTGCAAAGGTATAGTTCATCGTAAAATATAGTTGCAAGTCTAAGACTCTGTAGATCGAAACCTCCGTATAGCATGTGCACTGTGTACTGTTTTCAGCTTTGTACGAGACGGTTTGTTCTGCCAGCTCTAACCACTCAAGTTTGCTAGTTTGGCATAAAATGGAGAGACTGAAAACGAGTTCATTTTCATCAGTCTGCAAGTCAAACATAAAGTTACCGGAAATGCTTCAGAGCTTCACAGACGATACATTCTTACTTACTCAAAAAAAAAAAAAAGCAAAAAGAATGCTCGTATCATTCAATCGCTCTTTCCGTGATATGAATGAAAGTGCGGCTTTCACATCTGAAAACTTTTGTTAGACAAAGGTCATCTCTAAATTCAGTCCCAACATCACCCTAACGATTTCTCATATAATAAAGGGACATATGCCAAATGATCAGACTCTCAGTGTATCATTTTACTATGTCAAAGACTCTTTGTTGATTTTCTGTGACTCCAAAGTCTGCTAATAAATCGGAATGAAATGTATATCATGGTTGAAAGCTATAACCATCTTGTTTGGTCCATTTTACCTTGAGCTTGGAGGTCAGACACCATATAACAATCTGTTCACTTCTCTTCCATGAGCATCATGCTGGCATAGTATGCATGCTGTGCTTACTGAGACTGATTTCTAGGCTAAACCAAGGTGTGTTTCGAGGGCGACAAGAGAATATTAGAATAATGACATTGGTCTCACTAATCTAGCCTTGTCCTCCAAACTCCATCGAGATATGATATTTCCAAATCTATTCCCTAAACATCCAAAAGCCAAAATCAACACGTAAAATCTCGCACTTCAAAGTCTCATCAAGATAGTCAATGACAACGGGACAAACATGGTCAGGTGTTTATTTTTTCTTTCCAATCATCTTGTCAACAACAAAAAGAGACAGCAAAATAAGTTGCATCCGGACACAATATCAATACTGCTGAAGAGGTGTCTTGTTGTCTGAGAAGATCTCATGTTAGCAAGCCTACGCTGCAGATCCAAGGACTGTCCGCTATCCCTTTAAACTCAAACACTGAAAGACCTCTAACAATCGTCATCACACAATACATCCGTATACTCGCTCTATCTCAATCCACTTGCATGAAATCCCTTGCTTTTACCTGGTGGTTTGCTTCTTTCCCAACAATATCCAATATCCAATATCCAACCTTCCACGTTCGATGTGACATCTTGTTCCGTCCTCTTTTATCTATCTTACCTTCGAATTCAACAGTAGCTACAGCCTATTCTGCAGCGAGATACCTGTTCAACTAGCGTTTTTCCTTCCAACTGGTACCTACTCTGCATCTGCATTTGCTCAGGATACAAGCATTGTCTCAACCATTTATGTAACCTGGGTAGTTGTTGGTTCAGGTTTGCAAAACAGAAACAAGACGTTCCTCTGTCGTGCTCTCACTGTTCTTTTGCTTCTTTTTGGTGGGCTTTAGTTGGACACAGCAAGCATCTTTAAGTCAAAGGTCTCTGTGTGTAGATTCCATATTTGCATCCATGTTAAAGACGATTGCAAAAAAAAAAAGAGAGAGAGAGAGAGAGAGAGAGAGAGAGAGAGAGAAAAGCTGAAGGTTGACCACACAGAACGCAACAAGACGCTCGAAAGAGTAAAAGCAAGCAGTAATGTGTCGCATAATCAAGTGTCTGTCTTTACTGCTTTCATTTTCGACCTTAGCCTCTCTAGTAACGTCTTTGCTGGTTCTGAAGAAGAAAGAAATAAGCAAAAAAAAAAATTTCTGCCCCTTTTCGAGATTCGACTAATAATGGCACGAATAAGATAGTTTGTGTAACTGCAAGAGAAATCTTGGGAGGCTCTTTTCTTTTTCTGAACGCTTTATTTTCATGCAAAAAAAGAAAGAAAAAAAAAAGAAAAGGCTGCCTTACAGACTCTTATTTTACACGCATCGTATCTTTCTCGAGATTTTGTTGATTCGAAAGCAGGCTCAGAGAGACAAGCAAAGAAGGCATTAAATTTAGCTTGGGCTTGCTGAATGCTTTTTGTTACTACCCATTTTATTGTGAATGCGACAACAAACAACACAAATAGGCCTTAGCTAAGCATGCATATTCACAGGGATCAGTTTTGTCTTGGCTCATTTTACTCATGGTTGAACTTGACATTGAAACAAGGTAGACTGATCTGATGGATACATAAAAGAGGTAGCATAAGATTGATCATGAATGCTATGTTTCTGTTAGTGATGACCAAGACAAGTGAAGCAAGCAGAGCAATGAACAGATAAAGCCATAGTGATGAACATGGTCACAAGACACTGCTATTATCTATGGTTATAGCTGTAGATAAGGCTAAGATAGCCACCCAATTAGATTCTGGCATCTCCCTCTCTCTTTCCATTCTATGCAAACATTGATTTAATTCGCTTTGACACACAAACTCCTCTTTAGCCTTCAATGTCATTCGTTCAGCAGCTGGAATAGCCTATAGCTATGTGCTAGTCATTATTTTGCTTCACTTTTCATCTTGTTGGATCTGTCAAGATGTCAGGGAAATTCGAAAGAGGCAAAGCAGTAGACATTTAATTTTTTCTGTAGGCTGAAACGCAAGCATGTGAAAAGGGATAAAAAAGAAAACGGACATGATGCAAAAATTGCGCTGATCTTTCTGATTTTGTTTAAAAGGGAAAACGCGCTTTCTGCCTTCTTTTTTCTTCTTCTCTTTTCTTTAGTTTCATTCAAACTACAAAGTCATTTATACTACTACATAACCTCTGAAGCTGCAAAAAAGCTCTTTCACTCTCTACTCCTTTCTTCAATTGTCATGGTGCTCTCTCATTGTCTTGGTCCTTCTCTTCCCTCAAGCAAGCTACCAAACTAGTCTTCTTTTGTCTATTATGTTATCTTTTGGTATGGTTATCATCTTTCCTCTATCAGCTCCATTCTAACTAACGTAAATCCGAATCACCCAATAGATCTCGAGCTCTAGTATCTCTCTACTCGTCTATCTGTCTGTCTGTCTGTCTTTCTGTCTTTCTGTCTTTCTGTCTTTCTGTCTATCTGTCTGTCTGTCTGTCTGGCATGCTCAAAGTCATGGGTCTTCCTCTCTGTCTTTCGGTATCTGCGGCATCCGCCAGGGTACCACGCTTCGGGCAAAAGGCTACTAGCTACTCTGGGTCATGAAGGTAGGCTTTAGCCTAACTTGTAGGCCCGTTAGGAGTAGGGTAACAGGGGAGGGAGGACTCATACTTTCGAGGCAGCTCACACTATGGTCTTTTCTTGGCTGACTCTCTATGTTTTTGTTCTGGTCTTTATCCTAGTCTTGTCCTAGTCTTGTCCTAGCCTTTGTCTTGGTCTTCATTCTGGCCTTTTTCTTTGTCTTCTTGCTGCTCTTCCTTCTCTGTCACAAGCAAAAAAAAAACTCTCAAAAAACAACAACGAAAAAAATCAATGTCTATCTGCCTTTCTCTTTCTCTCTCTCTCTCTCTCGCTTTCTTGTTACTCTAAACAACTCTCCTCTATTATTTCACATCAATAAAAGCTCTAGTCATTTCACATTACATTCTATCTAATTTGTTGAACAAAGTCATTCTGTAATTGTTGGTATTTTTCTTAAAAAAATAAATAAAAAGAAGATAATATGAATGCAAAGCAATCAAAAGCAATAAACACATCTTTGTTATCACTCAAAACTAAAACCAGATAGAAAATAAAACACTGATATAATATTCCCTTTTGCAAGTGATGTAAGATATCCTTGGAACGCTTCCTTTTAGCTTAAAGCCGCTAAAGACATTGTCAAAGGAAAAGAAAAGTCTAGAATAAATATGTGGAGCTTGTTGCAAGGTCTATGCTTCTCTTGGTGGAGAAAGCTTCAGTTGGCTCAAAGACTCTGCCGAAATTCATAACACCTCTTTTTTTTTTATGGTTACCCAAGCATTCTCTGAAGCATTTCAAGACTGTTTGTAGCTTAGATTCTCTTTGGCCGCTTCAAATCAAGAGATCAGAGTTGCTGGCTTTGTAATTTTTTTTTTCTTTTTTCCAAGACTTCAGTGATCACTTTGAGGCTTGTTTCTTTCCCTATTTTTCTTGTAGCAAGCTGTACCTTCCGATCAGTTTGATGTTTCCACGAGAGTTGAAGCTATCAGTAACGCAAGTTTCAGAGTAAGCAAGCCATTTCTCAAGACAGCGACGACAACGACAACGACAACGACAACGACAACGACAACGACAACGACAACAACGACGCTATGGATGACAAATAAAAAAGAGGTCAAACAAACAGTGGATGCAAGACAGAATTCTGGCTTGTCCATCATCTGACCGCTTGTTTTGTCTCCCTTCTTCTTTCCTTTGATCAGCGAGTCAAAAGCAGCAGAGCACGTTATGTTCTGTTTCGAGCAGAGTCTAGTTCTGAACAATACCCCTTTTCCGGTAAAGCGCAAAGACAGGCATGGAATGTGACAGTAACGACAAGTGATATTGGCTCTTGCATCGAAAGCACAAACCGAGTTTGGTCTGTACGCGGTTTGTATACCCCCCCCCTTTTCCTGCTTATTTTTTGCTCTTTCGACAAGACGCAAAAGGCTCTCGGTAAGAAGAAGGAAATGGACAGACTCTTTCAAGATGTCAGTAGAGTGGGTGTACTTTTGAGATTATCTGGCTGTAGACAGAGTTGGTTGGACGACGTAACTTGCATCTAGTGGACTAGGATGTATATCTAGCCAAAGAAAAACAAAAACACGAAGAAGACGAAGATGAAAACGATAGACACGAAGTAGCACTTCAGCTCAGCATCGTCAGATGACTTACGGGAAAAAATATGGATGAAATGAAGAGAAACAAAGCCTGTGTGCTAGTTGGAGCTGGGAGAGAAAAAAACAAGAAGGAAAGAATATGATGCACAGATATACGCGAATAGTTGAATACGAGAATACGCTCAAAGTGCTGTAGATACAAGGGATCTAACGAGAAGGCTAAGATGCAATGACAGATTGGATGTTGAGTGTTGAGTGTTGAAGTTTGAATTGCCAGCGATTGCCAGCGATTGTTAGCGATAGAGGCTGGTTGTTGATTATCTGTAGAAGAAAAGCCAGTAAAGTACAGACAAAGGACAGACGATGAGACAAGGAAAGAGACAAAGAAGATAGACAGAGAAGCAAAGTGAGAGATGGAACTAGAGAGAAGATGCAAACAAATGGACTAAAGTAGACTTGGTTGGACTGGTATGCTGATAGCCTGAGGAAACACTACTGTTGGAGATGTATCTGTATTTGCGCCAAAAACACACACACACCAAAAAAAAAACGATTGTAGATCAGTTGTAGATGTAGCATGAGGATATCATTTAGCTGAAGATGTTATGCAAAATGGATCAGTAATGATTGGAGAAGAGGACTTGCGTCAGATCATCTTGACGGAGCTCACACAGTAAGTCAAGAAGAAAAAAGCGAGAGAGGAAATAAAGAGACAAGGAAAGGGATAGAAATGCGAGAGATAGATCCAAAAAAGACACAATAAAAGGAAACAAAGAATTTATGCATTTTTGCAACAAAACAAAGCTAAGGGGAAAAAAAAAAGAGAAGTCTAGATGAAGATTGCAGCTAAAAGAGAGTAAATCTGCAGTGATGGTTGAGAAAAAAAAATAGAGGTAAGAAAAGAAAGGAGAGGCTCAAGAGAGTTATGGTCATAACAGAGGCTATGGTTGAATAAGCAGGTGAAATGCCAAAGACCGAATGCTTACGTTTCTGTCAAGATGAATGCAGCTTATGCTGACAGAAATCATTTCGACTGCTACAGTAGTCGCTCGATCTAAGGGTGTTTGATCTAAGGGTGTTTGATCTAAGGGTGTTTGATTTGAGAGTATGCCCAATATAAGAGTATGCTCAATATAAGAGTGGACATTTCTCGACAATGAGACAATGGAGCACCAAGTGAATGGAAAGTAGTCTTTTTCCCTCTTCTTGTTCAAAGTGACCGATAATATCCTACGTATGTTGGATTAGCATGCATTGGTATGGCATAGCTTTTGACTTAATTTCGAGTGAAGGCTTGATAATCTCAGACACATACCAGAGATGGCAAGAGCAGTAACGGATTGGATTCAAATTTGGATTCGAATTCGAATTCGGACAATAGAGCAAAATGAGACAATGAATAAGAGCTTTGGTTTTTAACGCCAGCAATAAGATTCGACTGATTTATTTGAAAGAAATGAAGAAAATAGAAGACGATTTATGATAAAAGTAATTATGAGTACTTTTTGTGTTTGTGAATAACAGAAAGCGACGGATGTAGATAAAGTGTTGAAAGAATAAGCAGTATTTACGACAAAGATGAATGAATGAGTGATTGAATGAATGAATGAAAAAGAGGGCAAATGAATATGATTATAAAATGCAATGAGTGTTGAATGAGATATATTAGTGTTTTGTATGATAGTTTTGATAAGAACAGAGACAAAGGCAGAGACAAAGGCAGAGACAAAGGCAGGGCTTGAATTCAGGTCTTGAGTTATCCAGTAGCAAGTAGTTTCAGCAGCAAGTATTTCCAGTAGCAACAAAAAGAAAACGAAAAAGAGAGACAAGAACGCAGAGGGTAAGCCTTTCCCTCGACTCGTTTTCACAAGTCAAAGGAAAAAGCTTAGTTCTGTTCGCACTATCCTAACTCCGTAGCAGAAAAGCCGTTCTACCTGTCCACTAACGAGGAATAGTACAAGTATGTCTGTACCCACTTCCTCTGTCCAGATCCCTACAGGACCGCTCATAGGTTGTCAAGAGATCAGGCGGCTCAGTGGCACTTTGTCAGTCTTTGACTCAATCCCAATACAGGTGACGAGGGTCGTTCGCGAAAATGAACTAGCGTAAGATAGTGGTCTGCTTCTATTAGAGAAGGAAGGCAGCATCAGCCTTTGTTCTTGCCCCACTAAGCCTGCATGAGAGAGATAGAGAGGCATCATCATTAAGAGAGATATCAGAAAGACAGCTTAAGAGAAAAGAAGAGACGCGTGCCTTTTTTTTTTCCGGACGAAAGACGGCTTGATCTTGGTGAAAGAGACTTGAGCAGGTTGCAAAGGCCTAAACTAGACAAAATAAAGCAAAGTGTGCAACAATATAGACAAAAAAGCGTAATTTTTCACTTGTCGTTAGGCTTGTCAAAGCGATGAGTTTTCGGGAAGTAGCATAAGAGCTTTGATAAAGAGAAAAGAGGAGAAAAAGAAAAGAGAGAAAAAAGGAATGTGAAAAAAAATTGATCGAAATATACACTAAGTGAAGACAGCAGACAGATCATATCCTGGCATCCAATGCGCCTAATAATCAGTTGCATGATGCAAATAAAGTAAATCAGGTAATCAAATCGCATAAAATCATCCTCAGTGTTATTTTATGCTGTAGCAGCACCCTTTTATTTTATTGCTTTTCTTTTTTAGTTATGAAAGCCGAACTTTAAAAAGCTTTTTTTTTTTATTTTGACAACAGTGAGGTTATATACCGCGACCCTAAATCCTTATATACCACGACCCTTTTTTTTTCTAATTATTACCCCTTTTTCTCTTTGACATAACAATGGTTACAAATCAACTTTACAAAGCATCAGAAGCACTCCCTAACATCCCCAACAACATCGATAGACAGTCTCTTAATAATCTTATTAGAGAGTACTCAATTAGAAACAAATTTGTTGTTTCTGTCACTCGTTCTGACACAAAAAGCCTTATCTTTCAGTGTGTCAAAACTGGCAAGCAAAGAGAGACGAAAAGAGTCGAAGATCCTAGCAAACGTCGTGCCAAAATGAGCCATAAGTCAGAATGCCCCTACACTATCAGATTCTTCAAGCCCAAAGGCAAAAATTTGTTTAACCTTCTTGATCCTAAGAATGGGAATGAACTTTGTCATAACCATCCTATCGATGATCTCAATCTACTGTCAACTTCAAAGGGACGTAGAAGTATTCTTGAAGTAGATGACATGAGAAAGGTTAGCTTTGGTCTTGAGCAAAGTTCGTCAGCTCGTAAAATTCAAAATACAATCAGTAAAGATAGTCCTTATAACAAATTGACTAAAGCTGACGTTAAGAACATGAAAAGTGTCTATAACAAACAGACAAGAGAAGCTTCCCAGAGAGCATCTACTGAACAAGCAAATTTGTTGATCCAGCAAATGCAAAGCAATGGCTATATGACATTTTACGATTTTGATCAGACAATGTTCTTGAAGTCCATTTTTTTTGCGAGCAAGCCAATGACAGAAAAAGCAAAGCAGTTTCCTGAAGTAATGGTTATCGACGCAACCTACAAGACAAACAATCTCGGTATGCCATTGATTGGTATCTATGGGGTTGCAAACATTGGCCAAAAGTCCTTCAAGAGCTTTCCTGGTGTCTTTGTTTGGACATCAAATGAGCAGGAAACTACTTATCAATGGGTTCTTGAAATGCTCAAGAAACAAGTGGGTGACGAATTGCGTCAAACTGTGTTCGTTACTGACAAATGTACTGCTTTGAGAAATGCGCTCGATAAGTTGTTTCCTCAAAACAAGAAGCTTTTGTGTACATAGCACATGTTGAACAACTTGAGCGATCATTGTAATAAGAAGACGTTCAAGGATGATGCTGTTGTTGAAGAGTTCAAGTCGTGTGTTTCTGCTTTGATTAACTTCACTGGCTTCACAAAGTATTCAGAAAAATTGAACAAGATCAACGGGATTTTCCTTGATGACAACTATTTTGTCTCAAGAGAAGAAAGAATGAAGTTCAAAGAGTACTTTGAAGCAGAATGGAAGTTGTGCTTGCATCAATGGGCTGCCAGCTACACTTCAAAGATCAAGACAATGGGTTGCACCACTACTCAGAGGGCTGAGAGTGGACATGGTGCTCTGAAGCGCAAGATGATCTCAGCGCAACATCTTTGTGTTGCTTTTTGATAAAGTACACGAGTACTTGAAGGACTTTGAGCGTAGCTACGAAGAACAGAAGTTAAAAGAGAAAGCAACTTCTGATAAGGTTATCAGTGAAGATGAAGACCTCCGTCATTTGCGTGGTAAGATAGGCCACCTCGCTCTTTACAAATTACGTGAAGAATTGTATAGAGAGCGCCCTGTCATCCCCAAGCATTACTCTGAATGCAATTGCAAGACCAGAGCCGTTTATGGCTTGTTTTGCTGCCATCAATTTGATGCTTTAGGAAATCAGAGAATTGAGCTATCCGACATACCTCGTCGATGGTGGATATCCAATGATCAAGAAGAAGTAGAAGTTGCAGATATATCTAGGAGCTTTTCCAAAGATTGGATGAAGTATGTTGTTGCTTTGGAAGGTGCTTTCCGTGATGCTGTAGGTGATTATGTGGAAACAACTCGACTGATAGATGCAGTTGAGAGTTTCCTCATCTGCAACACCGATTTGTTTGTTGATGGTAGATCTCGCATAGCCGAAGAGCCTCCATCGGTTCCAAAGCTGACTCTTCCAGAAGCAACTGAGGTCAAGAAACCAGGAAGACCTGCAAAAATACAGCGCCTTCCTGCATTGGCAAAAGACTTTGCTTCTGCTAAGTTTAGGAAGACCTATACGAAAGAAAAAGTAAAGGAAGAAGAAAAGGAAGAAGAAAGATGTAAAAGAAAGCATGTGAAGATAGAAGTGACTTTGTATACGACTTGTATATTCCTAAAAAAAGAAGGGTTGCTTATGCAGAAGAGTTCAAAAAGCAACAGTTGGATTTTTCTCTCCTGTTGATATTAAGCAAGATGATGTTGTATCGACCTACAACCCAAAGAGTGATGGCTATTGCGGTTTTAGAGCAGCAGCATATTTAATATATGGAGATGAAGAGCAATTCACAAAGGTAAAAGAAGCTATGATCTCAGTGATGTCAAAAGAGTTCAAAAATGGCATGTCCTATGAAGACTTTTACCGAAGCTCAATTGGAATGACCGCAGATGAAGTAAAAATGGTTATCACATGTGGTATTGACCTGAACAAGAAAGAAGATGAAGTGACTGGATATGATCGCCATAAAAAAGCAAGAACAGCTGGCATGTCTTTTGGTTTGACAGCATTGATTGCATGCAAGTACTTGCAGATGCATACGGCCGTCCTGTCTGTTATCATCCAGACTCTGCCAGCAAAAGCCAATTGGATGTAGCCTTGACATACTTTCCCTTAGTCTTGCCCAAGAGGCTAGATCAAAAGCCGGTGCCTCTGCATCTCCAGTACATAGGTGACATTCATTGGGGAGCTGTAAAACTCAAGAACTCCAGCAGCAACCTTCCTCCTGCAAGTAGAGTTTACTTTAACTCTCATCCTGACAATATAAAAAATTATAACTTGTATTGGAACAAATGGGAACAGTTCCCCAAAGAAAAAGCAGAGAAAAAGAATCAAAAATTACTTCAAGACATCATATCAATAGAATAACTAAACTTATATTCATAACATTCTTACTAGAACAGCTCTAATATACACTTGAAATAAAGGTAGTGGTATATAAGGGTAGTGGTATATAAAGCTTATATAATATTTTGAAACTCAGGTATGGATCGGGTGCGTCGTGGTATATAAGAATTTAGGGTCGTGGTATATAACTTTTCCCTTTTGACAATTGAACGAGCCTGATTTCATAAAGATGCTGTATACAAAAACCGTACTACTATCAAGAGGACTTGTAGAACTTCTAAAATAGCAACTATCCATTCTGTTTTTGCTTGGCTGCTTAACACATTAACATTCGCTTGAATTTGATTCTATGCAAGAAGAAAGACAAGGAGGAAAAATCAATCATCATTTAGTAGTTGATTTGTTATCTCTGTTGGTTTTATCACGGGACTATAAAGTCGCTCTCATTAGGCTTCATGGACTCTCTCTTTCTAAACGTCTATAAAACACAAGGCTTTTGTTTTGACATAGCTATCTAATTGACAATCTCAAATTCAAGTGAAATACTTTCAATCATAACTTCATGACTCTCTTCTACAACAAGCAACACTAGCCTTGATACAATAATGAAAGATATAGACAGAGACAAACGACAGACAAAAAGTTATTTTCATTTCCTTTCCTACATTTTTTTTTCGTTTAAGCAAGATGACTTGGGTTCTCAACACATTTTTCTTACTCTGTCAGTTTTTTGTATCGCAAGGACCTACTTGCCTTGTCTTGGACGGATCAATAAAAAGATATAAATCAGTCCCTTATCAGCTTTATGGTCTCAATTATGCTTTTTTGCTAAACAGTATTACTTATAATAAATGATTAAGATGTCAGTCGATCTATTGCGTGCTTTGATAAAAGAAGACGACATGAGGGGCCTCTAAGATACAAAATTATAGGCAAAGTCGGTAAATTTTGAGTTCAATTATTTTTATTTTAGCTGAAAATCAACAACAACATTGAGTTAAAAGTAGAAGAGCGCTTTACAGCCGAGTCATACACTTAAATTATAAGATTCTTGTCTAGTAAGGTCAAACATTTTCATTTTCATTTTCATTTTCATTTTCATTTTCATTTTCATTTTCATTTTCATTTTCATTTTCATTTTTTCATTTTTTCATTTTTTCATTTTTTCATTTTTTCATTTTTTCATTTTTTCATTTTTTCATTTTTTCATTTTTAAAATTGTCCCTTAGCCCAACAGAAGAAAAGTGAAGTTTAAACCTCACTCAAAGAAGATAGAACTACCCGCCGTTCATTCTTCGTTTGCCCTTAGCCCAACTAAAAGAAAAGAAGGGTGTTGAACCCAACTACAAGAAGATAGAACCACCCACCGTTCATTCTTCATTGTTTGCCCCTTAGCCCAACAGAAGAAAAGCAAGATTTAACTCTCACTTAAAGAAAGAAGGCCGCCCATTCTTTCTTGTTGTCCCCGTAGCCCAACAGAACAAAAGAAGGGTGTTGAACCCAACTACAAGAAGAGAACTACCATCCGCTCATGCTTCATTGTTTGCCCCTTAGCCCAACAGAACAAATACAAAGTTTTAGTTTTGCACCAAGAAGATAGAATGACCGCCCATTCATTCTTCATTTGTAAAATGATGTGAATTGAAGAAAAAAACAAAACGAGAAAAGTCATTTTTTGATCCTTATTTATAGTTTTTTGACAGGCAGAAATTTTTGTGGAAACCAGTCCTCTGATAAACAGTCCTATTCTATTGCATCATTGCTTACTTTATTGTTTATTCTCACGTGAAAATGACTTGGAATAGTAAAGGAATAGCAAAGGAATAGCAAGAGAGGACAAGAGGCGTGAACAGAGTCTAAAGAGTTGAGAGAAGTCTTCACTTTTATTAATTTATGCCAGCGTTTACTATACAAGCTCCTTTTCAAAACATATAGATTATATCAACACTTGTCCAACCATGTTAAGCTGGTCAGTGCGTGTTAACTCTCCGCTTCTTTGATGATTTTGAGTAAGTACTGGCAACAAGCTATGTCAGCTCGATCGTGTTGCAAATGATGTATGCGCTTAAGACCAAACATAACAAATGCTTACTTTTGGGAGCTTGCGAGTTGTTGGCATATCTTTTTTTTTTTGGTAATTTTGTATGAATCAACTTTATTTTGCTGACGATCTGAATTACAGCTTAAAAGTAAACTCAGCAAGTGAAGATGCTTCCTCAATTTTTGACATTATGATACGAAATGAATCCTCAAACAGATAAGTTATTGTTATGTCATCACTACTTTCTCTTGAATGAAAAGCCTTTCATCGATAGGCCTAAAGCGATACCTTTTTAAATTATCTACTCTTTTTTTAGAATAAGATCAATATTTTGCCTAGATCAAGACAGGATATTAAGGGCAAAATTTAATCAGGAGCATGGCCAAAGGCAACAACAATCGGCTCAACATATTTCAAGCATGGAGCTCGTATGCAGAATGTCAATGGGATGATTTCAACTTGTAAAAAAAGCAATTTGAGATACTGAAATGATTCACTTTTGCAAGCTTTGTATTGTGTGTACTGATCTATGTATCGAGCAACAGAAAAAAAGAGCAAGTAGCGGTCGATCTAGACTCTGACTCAAACTGCCAAACAAAATGAGAGACAAAGAATAAAGCCTATAATAGCAAAGTAAAAAACCGAGTGCCTAATCTGACAACCAGCTTTTTACTGCGGACATGGCAGGAGATTCGAGATTGCCTCTAGAATTACAATCACTATAAGATCTCGTGTGTCTAACAGGATAGCCACAAAGCTCAAAGTCCTGTAAGAATTAAGAGGATGTCAACACTTTGCTGTTTACATCTCCATGCAAGAGTCATGAAGTTGACCTGCTATAAGTAATTGGCTATTGATAGATAAGAAAAGACATAACGGAGATCGACATTGTAAATTAAAGACCAAGCTGCTTTCTAGCAATGGTCAGAAAGTATGAATAAAAAATAGATTTTTCGTACTTCAAAATCGATCAGTTTCTCTTTTGGAGAAATAAAGTCGAGTCTTAGTTGCATTTTGCCTCATTCCCCTTCTATAATAATTTTAACCTCTTCAATACGGCATATCAATGTATCTTGGGAAGACACATTAAGCAATTTGAGTTTGACAGCGCAGGAAATTGAGAGGACACTCAAGATGAAAAAAAAAAGAAAAGAAGAAGGAATACAATGATCTTAACGAAGCATTGATGTTTACAATTATGATTTCTCTGAAATATCAAAAAGAAAACTGATGTTCTTCGGTTTTTTGATTGCTCTCATCTATATCGCTTCGGCCTTACTGGTTCTGCAAAAGCAGATGTCTCATAGTTAAGGGAACTAAGTTCCTTGATATATTCATACTCATTGTGTTAATTTGAAAACTTTTGTTGATTAGACATGACTGAACAAGCTTCTGATCTACATGCGAAGTTATTCATGCAGATCAAATCAAACTTAAAAGACTGTCTCAGTCAAACCTCAATCAGCTAGATCTCACATATTTAGCAATCATTAGGTCTGGTCGAACTTATTAGATTTCAAACGAATGCGCTTAAATTTTAGTGAAATTTGGAAGAGCCAATTATTTTTCTTGTTTGACAAAAGTCTAAAACTAATCGCATAAGTGTGTCTATTTGAGCTCTCCCAAAAAGCTTTATTCTCTACTTAACTGTAGAAAGAAATTGATCTTTGCGTACACCTGATGTCTGATTAAATGTCAGAACAACACCTAAAGGATTTCTGCTAAAGAAAAAAGAAAAAAGACTACTTTGTGTTCACAAAAACTTTACAGACAAAATGCAGCAGTCCAAATTGATATTTTTACTTACTTGCTGTATAAGAAAAACTCTATTTTCTTTTCTTTTTTTGGGAGAGAATTGATGTAGAACCAACACTAATTGCAGGAAAGACGCCAATCTCAGTTTTTAAATACAGTTTGTGCAAGCTTTTCGTTTTCTTCTCTTTTTTTTGTAGCAGTTTACTCTTCTTGTCGTGAAGTTTGAGTATTTGATTTGTAGGCTTATTTTAAATAGCAAACCATCCCTCAAAGCTTCTCTTTTCTTTTTCAAGGAACTCATTATATCCTTTGTTGAGGTTTTTGTCTTTGTTTTATTTAATTTCTAAAAAGAAAAGAAAAAGAAAAGTATGATATGTACAAGTTAGTTGGATTGCTTAGAGACGGTAATATGCACATGTGCCTTAGTTTGAGAGAAGAGATTGGAACTATGTAAAACAAAAATACGTATCTCTGCACTGCTCTACACTGCTTTGCTTTATAGCCATGACAACACATTGGGTTCTATTAGGTACGCGAGCCATCATGATCAAGATCTACAACGAACGATATCCCCAACAATCCTTTCTTGTGCTTTCTTTCTTTCCCTTTTTGGTGGATAAAAAGTGTCAAGATTGACAGCTAGCATCCCTCTCCTAATTTTGTTTTTGGACTTAAGATAACATATGCGGCCTATCATGAGAAGCGTGAAATTTTCGTGTGGTTGGTATCATTATCATTATCATTATTTTTATTGGTTGAGCATATGCTGTTACAGCCATATTTTATTTGAAATTTTGTGCATCACTTCATAGCTCTATATGATGTGGACTGGTTGAGACCAAGTCCCACACTATCAAGTAAACCGTTTCCAATCAGCTGAATCAACAGAACAAGCCAAGTATGCTCTCATCCAGTTCAGTTGGCCTTGCTTGTTCGATAAACAAGATTATATTGCACAACAGAGCAAGAGCATACTGTAGACCAACTTTCTCTTGAGCATTGTATCATATCGCTTGCATTGAAAAACCATCTCTCTGTCAAAAATAGGAGAAAAAAGAAGCTCATACTGAGGTATATCTATTGGGCTCCTCAGACTCTGCCATGTACAAATGTCAAGCAATCTGCAGTGACTCCAAAAGAACCAGCTCATTCGCACAGAATCTCAATACGCTTGCATGTGCTTCTTCCATCTCTGCTCTTATCTTTCTTTCTAGTGTTGTCTTCCAAACCGCTTCTCTTATGTTTCATTCACTGCTTTTCCTTTTCGTTCGATCTTCTTGTTGCCTAGCCTCCATCTACGACCTAATCAGTTTTTCTTCTTCATTTTCTTCTTCTGTAGCAACAACAGCAGCAGCTAGCGGATCTGTGATATCCCATGTCCAATGTTCAATGCCCAGTAATCAATGTCCATCTTGTTGTCATAGTCTGTCCTATCCTTTTTATCTTTACTATCTTTTCTGACCTTGCTGACTTTTCTTTGTCTCATACACAACCGCTTGACTGTCTGTGTACACATATTTGTGTCCATCGTACTTTGAGTTGCGTGTCGTGTGCCGTGAGTCGAGTGTCTTGAGCCGTGAGTCTTGTTTCTTCATGCTACTTTTTTCACGCCGGCCTAGTATACAGCAACTCTGCTTTTTTTTCTCTGCAGTCAGTCAACATGCGTTTCTGTTGTCAAGTATTGAGAGAACAAAATGAGAATAGAGGAAAATACATATTTCTCTTTGTCCTTCTTTTACTTTGGTCAAAGCTGATCTAGCACAAGGTAATCAGGATGCTCAAAAAAGAAAAAAAAAAAGGAAATCAGCTTGAAGACCAAGATGCCGCGTTGTAGAGAGGTTGCTTTTACTGCTGTTGTTGCTTTTATCGCTATTATTGCTTTTATTGCTGCTTGCGTTGCTACTGCTACTACTCCTATGAGCTTAAGGTTGGTCAGCTCGCCTCCATCTTTGCTGATCTTGGAATAAGTGCGAGAAGAAGAAGAAGAAAAAAAAGATGGAAAGGCGGAAACCAAATTGGATTTGGCTTCTTACGTACTTTACCCAGTACTACCACTTACTGCTACAGTATTCAGCATGTCATGTCTGACTATCTCTTGTCTTTTGGCTACTATGGCCATTAAACGGCCCATAAAGATGGCCTATAGCCAAGACGAGGAGCGATCCGATTGGCGCTTGATTTGTTACCGATCCTTTTCTTTTTCAATTCTGATCATGACTACACAGCAAACATAGCTATTCTGTAAGAAAATGAAAAAAAAGAAGGCAAAATAAAGCAAGCACACTGCTACCGCTGCTTTATTCTCTTATCGTTTGTATTTTTGACTACAGTGGGTAAGGCAGTGATTATTTATGCGCCTTTACCCTTTTTCTCTATCTCTCTATCTCTCTTTCCTTTTTTGTTCTTCTTTTTTTTTCTTCTATCGTTCTTTTTTTTTTCTCTCACTTTTCTGTTTTTGGATATCACTCCATTTCATAAATACTTTCCTCTCTCTATTTTTCCTCTTCTTCTTCTTTTTTGTAAACTATTTTCTCAAGGGCTTCTCTTTTGCTTGTATTTTAGTATGATTTGCTTGAAGTAGTTTTTGACTACATCTTTAGCCAGGTTGTCTTGACTACTTTTTTTTTCTCCTTTTGGCCTTCTTCCAAAAAGAGAAAAGAGCCTTTTTTGCATGATGAAAAAAAAAAGGAATGAGCAGGATTGTATAACACAAAACCTTATTTTGGGCAGAACTTAAAAAAAGACCCTTGGTTTTTTCTCTTTTAGTACTCAAGTGAAAAAAGAGAAAAAAGAATTATACAATGTATTCAGTGCTTGACTTTGCCTTCTGTATAACGCGTAAGAGAAAATAAACCCAAACATAAAGAATAGCACGCAGTTGCAGCATGCCGTGGAGGGCTTCAGAGAGAGCAAAAATAGAAAAAGTAGAGAGAAAAAAAGTGGACAAGATGAATGAGCTTATACTCACATGTTCACACGTTCAGTAGCTGGCTTTTAAGATCATTTATCATTGTTCCCAAAAAAGAAAGGCATTGCGATTAGGATCGACAGAAGGAAGAGTGTATCGACTACAGTTGCACAGAACAATGTAAAGAGAAAGGGCAATGGTGGTAACATAAAAAGAAATACCTGCAAGAAAGCGACAGCGAAAGAAAACGGATGTTTGCTTATCTGGTAACGACATAACAACACTCTTCTCTTTTCTCTTTCTTTACTTGCATCGACTGATCGCCAATAAAATCTTTTATACAAAACCAGCTCATTTCTTTGGCTGTTCGATCGATACAAGCAGTAACAAAGAAAGACAAAAGAAAGAAAGACCAAAAAGAAAAGAAAAGCAACAAGAAATAACAAGGCGAAGATAAAGCTGCTCTTTACAAAAGGTCTTTCTGATAGAGCAGTGCCTGAGGAGCACCAAAGATACGATGAAAAGAAAAGAAAAGAAAAATACCGCAATAGACTAGTATCAGCTGTGAAGTATGATGAGCCAAATAGTAAGTGAGTGAGCCTTTTCTTCAGCTTTAGTTTTTTTCTTCTATACCCTAAACTCATGGTTTCAAGTAAAAGAACTATATCTTACTAAACCTCGTAAAAACAGAAAAGCTGGCTGATAACACTAGTTTAGGTTGTAAATAGTATGTTGCAAACCACTAAAATTCTTCTGTCTGCTTATTCTTGCTTCAGTCATCGTGTACAGTGGATGATAGCCAAATGTTGTTACTGTTCCCTTTGTATCAGATTGTGCACACTACTCATAAAAAATCCTCTCAATCTTCTTTCAACTAAATCAGAAAAGGTTTTATTTCATTTTTTTCTCATTTATACAGACATAGCTGCAGGATCAAGAGTGCTTTACTCTTTCTTTTTAAGAATTCTGCTCAGCACAAAAAAAAATGTTACAAAGAGAGAAGACAAAAACAAGACTACATAGATGATGGAAGCAGCAGCAAAGCAGTTGTCATTGGCATCATACTACTTTCATATGAGAAGAGTCGCATCTTCTCAATAGCTTCTACCTAGTATGTCGAGCAAAGTAATAGCATTCAGCGTTCTTCACCCGTTTCCTTCTGAGCTCTTGTGAGCATACTAGCCCACTCGTTTTGAAATGTCGTTAACTTCAATACTTTCACGCTTAACTCAGTCTCTTTTTGAATTTCTTTTTTATGAATACATATAGACATTTATTCTTTTTCTTTTCTAGCTTCAAATAGCCTCTAGCACATCTACACTAATTTCTCATCCTGACTTTCTTGACTTACCATACAAACTCCATCACAATGTCTTCAAACAAGCTTTCCTCTCTTATCACACGAGATCCATCTTGTAGGGTAACGGCAACTAGCTAAATGACTGTCTCGTGCCATCCCTGTAATCGTTCAGAGTGTAAAAAATGACACCATGCTTCTCACATCAGCCGAATACATGTTCTTTACACACTACCATGGTTTTGTGGTTTAACCTAATCCAGTCTAATCCAGTCTAATCCAGTCTAATCTGCTTCAGCCTGACTCAATTTAGTCTGCAATGCTTGCGTGCATCTCTTCTCTGGTTTCATCTCTCATTCTGCTTCTTTATCCACCTCCTTCGTCCCTTTTCTTGTCTTGCAGCTTGCTCTTTGTCAGTGTTCTACTAGCTCTTTTTCTACAGCTGGACATCAACTAGTTTCTATCATTAACCATCTAAGCCTCAACACTCGGCGTACACCTGTTATCGCATCCTATCCCTTTTTTTTTTTGAAGGTCTTTTGTATCTACAGTGCTTTCAGCGCATCTCCGTATTCAGCTATTCGCGTATATCTGTGCATCATATTCTTTCCTTGTTTTTTTTCTCCCAGTTCCAGCTAGTCTACAAGCTTTTTGTTTCTTCATTTCATCCACATGCTCGCTTTGAGCCATCTGACGGCGTTGAACTGAGTTGCCACCTGGTGTCTATAGTTTTCGTCGTCCTCTTCATCTTCTTCTACCTCTATCTTTCCACTAAATGCAAGTTACGTCGTCCAACCAACTCTGTCTACAGCCAGATAATCTCAAAAGTACACCCACTCTACTGACACCTTGAAAGAGTCTGTCCATTTCCTTCTCCTTACCGAGAGCCTTTTGCGTCTTGTCGAAAGAGCAAAAAATAAGCAGGAAAAGGGGAGGGTGGGTATACAAACCGCGTACAGACCAAACTCGGTTTGTGCTTTCGATGCAAGGGCCAATATTACTTGTCGTTACTGTCACATCTCATGCCTGTCTTTGCGCTTTACCGGAAAAGGGGTATTGTTCAGAACTAGACTCTGCTCGAAACAGAACATAACGTGCTCTGCTGCTTTTGACTCGCTGATCAAAGGAAAGAAGAAGGGAGACAAAACAAGCGGTCAGATGATGGACAAGCCAGAATTCTGTCTTGCATCCACTGTTTGTTTGACCTCTTTTTTATTTGTCATCCATAGCGTCGTTGTTGTCGTTGTCGTTGTCGTTGTCGTTGTCGTTGTCGTTGTCGTTGTCGTCGCTGTCTTGAGAAATGGCTTGCTTACTCTGAAACTTGCGTTACTGATAGCTTCAACTCTCGTGGAAACATCAAACTGATCGGAAGGTACAGCTTGCTACAAGAAAAATAGGGAAAGAAACAAGCCTCAAAGTGATCACTGAAGTCTTGGAAAAAAGAAAAAAAAAATTACAAAGCCAGCAACTCTGATCTCTTGATTTGAAGCGGCCAAAGAGAATCTAAGCTACAAACAGTCTTGAAATGCTTCAGAGAATGCTTGGGTAACCATAAAAAAAAAAGAGGTGTTATGAATTTCGGCAGAGTCTTTGAGCCAACTGAAGCTTTCTCCACCAAGAGAAGCATAGACCTTGCAACAAGCTCCACATATTTATTCTAGACTTTTCTTTTCCTTTGACAATGTCTTTAGCGGCTTTAAGCTAAAAGGAAGCGTTCCAAGGATATCTTACATCACTTGCAAAAGGGAATATTATATCAGTGTTTTATTTTCTATCTGGTTTTAGTTTTGAGTGATAACAAAGATGTGTTTATTGCTTTTGATTGCTTTGCATTCATATTATCTTCTTTTTATTTATTTTTTTAAGAAAAATACCAACAATTACAGAATGACTTTGTTCAACAAATTAGATAGAATGTAATGTGAAATGACTAGAGCTTTTATTGATGTGAAATAATAGAGGAGAGTTGTTTAGAGTAACAAGAAAGCGAGAGAGAGAGAGAGAGAAAGAGAAAGGCAGATAGACATTGATTTTTTTCGTTGTTGTTTTTTGAGAGTTTTTTTTTTGCTTGTGACAGAGAAGGAAGAGCAGCAAGAAGACAAAGAAAAAGGCCAGAATGAAGACCAAGACAAAGGCTAGGACAAGACTAGGACAAGACTAGGATAAAGACCAGAACAAAAACATAGAGAGTCAGCCAAGAAAAGACCATAGTGTGAGCTGCCTCGAAAGTATGAGTCCTCCCTCCCCTGTTACCCTACTCCTAACGGGCCTACAAGTTAGGCTAAAGCCTACCTTCATGACCCAGAGTAGCTAGTAGCCTTTTGCCCGAAGCGTGGTACCCTGGCGGATGCCGCAGATACCGAAAGACAGAGAGGAAGACCCATGACTTTGAGCATGCCAGACAGACAGACAGACAGATAGACAGAAAGACAGAAAGACAGAAAGACAGAAAGACAGACAGACAGACAGATAGACGAGTAGAGAGATACTAGAGCTCGAGATCTATTGGGTGATTCGGATTTACGTTAGTTAGAATGGAGCTGATAGAGGAAAGATGATAACCATACCAAAAGATAACATAATAGACAAAAGAAGACTAGTTTGGTAGCTTGCTTGAGGGAAGAGAAGGACCAAGACAATGAGAGAGCACCATGACAATTGAAGAAAGGAGTAGAGAGTGAAAGAGCTTTTTTGCAGCTTCAGAGGTTATGTAGTAGTATAAATGACTTTGTAGTTTGAATGAAACTAAAGAAAAGAGAAGAAGAAAAAAGAAGGCAGAAAGCGCGTTTTCCCTTTTAAACAAAATCAGAAAGATCAGCGCAATTTTTGCATCATGTCCGTTTTCTTTTTTATCCCTTTTCACATGCTTGCGTTTCAGCCTACAGAAAAAATTAAATGTCTACTGCTTTGCCTCTTTCGAATTTCCCTGACATCTTGACAGATCCAACAAGATGAAAAGTGAAGCAAAATAATGACTAGCACATAGCTATAGGCTATTCCAGCTGCTGAACGAATGACATTGAAGGCTAAAGAGGAGTTTGTGTGTCAAAGCGAATTAAATCAATGTTTGCATAGAATGGAAAGAGAGAGGGAGATGCCAGAATCTAATTGGGTGGCTATCTTAGCCTTATCTACAGCTATAACCATAGATAATAGCAGTGTCTTGTGACCATGTTCATCACTATGGCTTTATCTGTTCATTGCTCTGCTTGCTTCACTTGTCTTGGTCATCACTAACAGAAACATAGCATTCATGATCAATCTTATGCTACCTCTTTTATGTATCCATCAGATCAGTCTACCTTGTTTCAATGTCAAGTTCAACCATGAGTAAAATGAGCCAAGACAAAACTGATCCCTGTGAATATGCATGCTTAGCTAAGGCCTATTTGTGTTGTTTGTTGTCGCATTCACAATAAAATGGGTAGTAACAAAAAGCATTCAGCAAGCCCAAGCTAAATTTAATGCCTTCTTTGCTTGTCTCTCTGAGCCTGCTTTCGAATCAACAAAATCTCGAGAAAGATACGATGCGTGTAAAATAAGAGTCTGTAAGGCAGCCTTTTCTTTTTTTTTTCTTTCTTTTTTTGCATGAAAATAAAGCGTTCAGAAAAAGAAAAGAGCCTCCCAAGATTTCTCTTGCAGTTACACAAACTATCTTATTCGTGCCATTATTAGTCGAATCTCGAAAAGGGGCAGAAATTTTTTTTTTGCTTATTTCTTTCTTCTTCAGAACCAGCAAAGACGTTACTAGAGAGGCTAAGGTCGAAAATGAAAGCAGTAAAGACAGACACTTGATTATGCGACACATTACTGCTTGCTTTTACTCTTTCGAGCGTCTTGTTGCGTTCTGTGTGGTCAACCTTCAGCTTTTCTCTCTCTCTCTCTCTCTCTCTCTCTCTCTCTCTCTTTTTTTTTTTGCAATCGTCTTTAACATGGATGCAAATATGGAATCTACACACAGAGACCTTTGACTTAAAGATGCTTGCTGTGTCCAACTAAAGCCCACCAAAAAGAAGCAAAAGAACAGTGAGAGCACGACAGAGGAACGTCTTGTTTCTGTTTTGCAAACCTGAACCAACAACTACCCAGGTTACATAAATGGTTGAGACAATGCTTGTATCCTGAGCAAATGCAGATGCAGAGTAGGTACCAGTTGGAAGGAAAAACGCTAGTTGAACAGGTATCTCGCTGCAGAATAGGCTGTAGCTACTGTTGAATTCGAAGGTAAGATAGATAAAAGAGGACGGAACAAGATGTCACATCGAACGTGGAAGGTTGGATATTGGATATTGGATATTGTTGGGAAAGAAGCAAACCACCAGGTAAAAGCAAGGGATTTCATGCAAGTGGATTGAGATAGAGCGAGTATACGGATGTATTGTGTGATGACGATTGTTAGAGGTCTTTCAGTGTTTGAGTTTAAAGGGATAGCGGACAGTCCTTGGATCTGCAGCGTAGGCTTGCTAACATGAGATCTTCTCAGACAACAAGACACCTCTTCAGCAGTATTGATATTGTGTCCGGATGCAACTTATTTTGCTGTCTCTTTTTGTTGTTGACAAGATGATTGGAAAGAAAAAATAAACACCTGACCATGTTTGTCCCGTTGTCATTGACTATCTTGATGAGACTTTGAAGTGCGAGATTTTACGTGTTGATTTTGGCTTTTGGATGTTTAGGGAATAGATTTGGAAATATCATATCTCGATGGAGTTTGGAGGACAAGGCTAGATTAGTGAGACCAATGTCATTATTCTAATATTCTCTTGTCGCCCTCGAAACACACCTTGGTTTAGCCTAGAAATCAGTCTCAGTAAGCACAGCATGCATACTATGCCAGCATGATGCTCATGGAAGAGAAGTGAACAGATTGTTATATGGTGTCTGACCTCCAAGCTCAAGGTAAAATGGACCAAACAAGATGGTTATAGCTTTCAACCATGATATACATTTCATTCCGATTTATTAGCAGACTTTGGAGTCACAGAAAATCAACAAAGAGTCTTTGACATAGTAAAATGATACACTGAGAGTCTGATCATTTGGCATATGTCCCTTTATTATATGAGAAATCGTTAGGGTGATGTTGGGACTGAATTTAGAGATGACCTTTGTCTAACAAAAGTTTTCAGATGTGAAAGCCGCACTTTCATTCATATCACGGAAAGAGCGATTGAATGATACGAGCATTCTTTTTGCTTTTTTTTTTTTTTGAGTAAGTAAGAATGTATCGTCTGTGAAGCTCTGAAGCATTTCCGGTAACTTTATGTTTGACTTGCAGACTGATGAAAATGAACTCGTTTTCAGTCTCTCCATTTTATGCCAAACTAGCAAACTTGAGTGGTTAGAGCTGGCAGAACAAACCGTCTCGTACAAAGCTGAAAACAGTACACAGTGCACATGCTATACGGAGGTTTCGATCTACAGAGTCTTAGACTTGCAACTATATTTTACGATGAACTATACCTTTGCAGAGTCAAACTCGAAAGCGGCTTTTAGATCTACGTCCACCCACTGACAAATGGCTAATCGTTTTTTTTTTAGGTATGAAATGTTGGGAAATTTATATTGGACTGTGAGATAGGTTTTAACTATGTAAAATGTAGATTTATTTCGATAGCTTTTATTGGATTAATATAGATGACACTTATTATATTTCGTTAGTAATGCCTACTTTTTCTAATTCTCGAGTATGGTAACAATCCCAAAGAAGAAGAAGAAGAAGCGTAGATCATGATGATTTTGTTATAATCTTGGATGTACAAGAAATAGTGTTTAAGTACACCCCATTTGACACCTTTCAGGTAGCACTGTTTATTTTCTGAGTACCGCAAACAAAAAACGATAATAGTCATTCCAGGACGCGACATGCTAGTTCTTGCCCCTCCTTTTTTTCTTTTAGAGATTTGTCAACATAAATACCTTGTTCCCGGCAATATACAGCATGGTACTAGCATAATGAGCAAGCGCAGAAACAGAGACTATATTCGAGATAAAGGAGAACGAGTTGGACGAGAAAACGTGAAGGGCCAGAACTAGTCAAAGTAAGGATCGTGTCGATGAGGAAGGATAGGATGTGTTGACAAGTCGGATGGTATGCGTTTTGTGCTGAATACAGAAGTCGAGTGTCGAGTGTCGAAATCGAAGCATGAATATCGGGTGATATGTGTTGAGCAAACACAGACAACGCATCCATCAAGCATAAAGAGGGCATGAGCCATAGAACAAGAAGAGTCATGAAAGGTAGGTGGAGAAACAAGATAAACAACGAAAGCGAAGAAGAAGTATATGCATCTGAACTGGGCTATGCTTTGGTTGGAACGAAATTGGATCAGCATATGCATGGATTGTTTGACTATGGTCGTCGAAGACTCATTCGTATTTCCAATCAACGAGTTCTGAGGGCTATGTCTTACATTCAAAGCATTCTTGTGAGGTTCGGACAGTAAGTCAAGTCGGAAAGAATAGAGAGTAAAGATATAGATAGGTCAGGGATTGCTTCAGGCAAACAACAAGAAAATAAAAATGTATATGTGTTTGTGAGAGAAAGAGAACTTAGTATGTGTGTGTTACAGCTAAAATGGGGAGGGGAGGAGAAGGATTGTTAGGTGTTGTTTACAAAAAAAAACAAAGCAACAAGGATAGAAGGCTAAGACTAGAGTTAAAATACCCATTTTCTTTTTCACGACAAGCTGGCACTATGATGACAAGAGCCTAAGAGGAGATAGGAAGCAGAGATTAGCAGATCATAAGACCATAGTTCATGCTGATGAAAGCCCCTCTTGACAACTTGACTTTTTTCGTATGAAAATGATCTGACGCTCGTTTTGGATGTGAAGACCAAACTCAAGAACAGATACTATCTCAATGAGATTGTTTGCTTGATGGCTAGCACGAGAAAGAAGAGATATTCGTCATACAGCCATCTCAAAGCAGATGAAAGAAGACAAATAGGGTTTTGGAGCGGTGATATATAAAAAAAAAAAAGAGAGCCCCAGAGGGATGCCTACAATTGAACCCATAGTCTGTGAAAGAAGCTTCCACAGCAATCTATATAACCATCATCCCTTACGTATCTCAAGTAAAGGAAAGATAGTAGTTCACAAAGACGCCGAAGCCGACAGCTTTGCGTGCAACAAATAAATACCTGACATCAGACAGATGTGCACCATCCCACTGGATCTTTAACATCCGTCAGAAGCTTTAGTTTGTGTATTGTCACTCGGCACTAGAACCAAGTCCTAGATAATTGACTGGATTCTTTATGCATGATTGCAATCACCTGAAGAGGAGTTAATTAAAGAGGAAAGAACTGAGTCAGTAGGTATAAAGATCCCCATATTCGATGAGATGCTGTATGCAATAAAACAAGTGCCATCAGTCCGCTTTTCTTGCTTGAAGAGATCTGATCAGAAGGTGTTCTTTTAGCTGAGGCTTCGATTTTGTATCGAGCAACCAAAAAAGAAAAGAAAGAGACAGAAAGAAGGCGAAAGTAAAAGAACAAAACTTACTCTTGAGATCACTACTTTAAACCATCTCTTGCCAACCACATTATGTTTCGCGAAATCAAGTGGATCGATACTCAAAAAACATCCACAGGCTAACCAAGAAAACCAAAATACAAGTATTTGTGAGCATTCTATCAATGAAAAAGATGCATTTGTTTATTTGTATCTGCAAGTGTAGGAAAGGCAGGTAAAGGACCGACCGGAGCAGAGGCCTGTAAAGCAAGCCATACCACCGCCAAAGCAGCAGCAGCTGGAACAAGCAAAAGTTAGAAAAAAAAAAACCCGGCATGAACGACAGCCAGTGATGGTAGGCACAACCACTGACAAAGCAGCAGTCGCTAATCCATAGAGAGGAGGCAAGGAGGGAGTACACACGAACGCCTGTGAAGCAAGCCATGCTACCGAATAGGCAGCAGCAGGAACAAGCAAGAGAAGGAAAAACCAAGGAACCAAAACGAACGACAGCCAGTGATTAAATGCTAGCAGCACTGACATAGGCAGCAACACCAAGCAAGCGAAAAGAAAAAAGAAGCACCACAGACGAAAGCCTTGAAAACCTACCACAGCCACCGACAAAGCAGCAGCCATGGGAAGGGGAAGAGCAGGCAAGGAACAGACAAGGAACAGACAAGGAACAGACAAGGAACAGACAAGGAACAGACAAGGAGCAGGAGCAGGGAACCAGCAAGAAAAACGACAGCGGGTTGTCAATGCTGCAACCACAGACTAAAAAGCAGCAGTCGCAAAGCAAGGAAGCGGGGAGCACAAACGAAGGCCTGTTGGTATGCTGCAGCCACCGACGAATCAGCAGCCACAAGCAAAAGACAGAAAAAGAAAAAGACGCCAGAGAAAGGAAGAGAGGAAAAGAAGAAGAGTTAAAATCGTCTAAAACGACTTCTATCACCTTCTTCATCGTTATCATCATCTCTCTTTCGCTTACCCAGTACAGTAGGCGTAGGAGCAACAGGAACATTTCTTGTGACGGTAGCCACACTTGTCTCGGTGTTGGCGGTGGTGGTGTATACACTCCTAATGTCACCAGGTGCAATGCAAAAGGTCACGGTAGTAGTCACCTTGGTGACGATGGTGGTGGTGGTGGCAACGGTAATAGTGGTAGTGGTGTGGACACTAGTTGGTGTCCTGGACACAGGTTTGATTGTGGTGGTGGTGGTGTTGGTGTTGGTGCAGGTGTCTGTGTCGATGGTCACCGTTGCATTGGTGCCAGCACCAGCAGGAAGAGACCCAAATGCCATCAAGGGCACAGGCAAAGGCGAGAGCAGTGGGATCCTACGCATAGGAGGAGGCGTGTATAGGCGCGGCTCAGGAGAAAGAGAGGGAGCAGTAGCAGCGGCAGAAGCAGCAGACATCATGGCAGAGTGCCGTCTGTGTTCTCTCTGTGCATTCTTGAGACAGTTTTGAACAAAGAGCCTCTTTGAGAGAGGGGACCCTTTTTTTGTGTCAGCCCTGAGTTTGTTGTTGCTGGCATCGATTATGAGGTTGAGAAAATTCATTCGTCTGAAGGGCTCCATGGTAAACAAATCGATATAAGTTGAGTGAGAGAAAAGTGAAAGAAAGAGAAAAAAGTCAATAAAGAGATGCAAGTAATATTTGATCGATTTGCATGGTTGTTGCGTAAACAAAAGTTCTCTCTCTTGCTCTCTCTATCGACCCTTGTCTTTTTTTTTGCCTCTTTTTTTTTTTTCTTTCTCTCTCTGTCTTCTCTATATCTCTATTTTCTCATCAATATCTTCTTTGTCCGATGATTGGTTCGCAAAATGACGTGTTGTCATAACAATCTCTTTTTTTTTAGTGCCCATAGTGATCAACATCATCCTCTTCCTTCTTGTTGTCTAGCGCTTTACTTTTTAGTCAGAATGTGTAACGTTGTTGTACGAGAGAAGGGGTTTTAAAAGGAATAAATATAGTTTTCTTTAGAGAATATATGAATATGTTAATCTTAACGACTTGGTTATTCAGATACAAGTAATAACTATGATAGTCTTTAGTAGTAGACTTGTTTAGTTTTATGAGGAAAAGTAAGAGAAAGGTAAAAAGAACAGTTCTATCCTATTGGACTTGGTTATTCAGGAACTATGGTAGTCTTAGAAGCAGACTTGTTTAGTTGTTAGTAATATAAATGGTGAAGAGAACTGATTAATCCCAAAGGACTTGGTAGTTCAATAAACTATGGTAGTCTTATATGGCAGACTTGTTTAGTTTGTTAGTAATATAAAAGGTGAAGAGAACTGATTAATCCTAAAGGACTTGGTAGTTCAATAAACTATGGTAGTCTTATATGGCAGACTTGTTTAGTTTGGGTAAGGAAAAGTGAAATCGAATATGTTAATCTGATAGACTTGTTTATTCGAAGGTTAACTATGGTAGTCTTATATGGTAGACTTGTTTAGTTTAACGTGTAGTAACTGAAGAAAATACAAAGAAAAGAAAAATACAAAGAAAATTTAAAGAAAGAAAAGTATAAAGAAAAATAAAGTCTCGAAGGACAAAAAGATCCGTATGGGATAAATTAGGTAGAAAAAGAATAGATGAGAACAAAGCTGATTTTTATTGAGAGAGAAAATAAAGAGATATTTATAAAAAAGAAAAAATAGCCAGTCACCCAGAGAAGGTGTTACATATCCTCCCTCCCCAGAAAAGTAGGACCTCCTACTTTGACTTGATAGTCATAGTCTTGGAAAAGAGTTTCTTGTATTCAGTGGTAACTTCCTTGAGAATGTATTTGTAAAGATGTTTGTTGGTGAAAAGAGGTTCATATGTCTTTTTGAATTGAGTTATAAATACAAAAGATGCCACCTTTTCGTGGAATTGATTTGCGATGAATTTTCTTATGATTTTTCTTCGGTATTGAGTAAGTGATCTGATGGCAATATCAGCTTTCTCCAAGGAGTTCACCATCTGTTCATTTTTGTTGGGATTTTGTTTTCGAATAATATCAGGGATCAGAGCTAACATTAAATGGGGATTGGTTTTGTTATGGTCTTGAGACAGTATTTCAAGAAGATCTAGTTCGTTTTGCGGATCACAATAATTCATAGTGGGTTTGAGTTGGGATGAATAGTTGGGGGTTGTAAGCAATATTTGGTGTTTTATATATCTTGAGTTTATTGCCATGAACTCTATTTTCGTGTTGCAGTTTGGGATTGAGCGATTTTAAGGCGTATGTTCTATTATCATATGTTTGGGTTATTACGTAGGGACCTTGATATTTATCATCAATGGTGGCAACGGGCGTAACTTCGGCTCTACTTGACAGTTTGAGTACTAGATCACCAGTCTTGAAGGGCGGTTTGTGTTCTTTTCCTAGGTCTAGAATTCGTTTTTCTATGTATCGCCTTTGTCTTTCTTGTGCTTTTTGAATGTTAAGTGTTGCACGATTTCTAATCTGTACTAACTTTGCTTGCATTTCTTCAAAAACAATGCGATCATCATCGTGTACTGGGCGATGGTGGGGTGTAAGATTATTTTGTATCGGCATGTTTGGGTGGTAACCGTAAAGAAGTTGGAATGGAGAATACTTGGTAGTGTCTTGTTTAGCGGTGTTATATGAATATCTTACGCTTGATAAGTATAGGTGCCAATCATTTTTTTCTTCTTCAGGTATTGTATGTAAGCATGTTCCAAGCGTGCGATTGAACCTCTCTACTAAGCCATTGGTTTGTGGGTGATATACAGTAGAAAAATAGTGTTTGATGTGAAAACTTTGACACATGAGAGCAATATGGTGACTTTGAAAAGGAGATCCATTGTCTGTAATGATGATTTTTGGAACAGAATGCCTGGTGATGATATTCTCCACAAAAAAGTTGAAAATGTCAATAGAAGTAGTAGTTTGTAAGGCTTGACATTCTACCCATTTTGAGAAATAATCAATAGCTACGATAATGTAAGCATGGCCGGCTCTTGACATTGGCATATACTTAATGTCCATGGCAATTTGTTGAAAAGGTTGTATAGGTACTTGGACCGGATGCAGTTGTTCATGCAAGGCTTCCTTGCCTTTGGCTTGACACCTTGGGCAAGTAGATACCCACAAGCGTACATCATCTTTCATCTTCGGCCAATAATAGTGTTGTTTTATTTTGTTCAGCGTGTTTTGAAAAGCAAGATGTCCTCCTAATGGATGTGAATGATACATATGAAAGGCTTCTTTGGCTTGAGAGTTTGTCAATAAACGTTGATGAGTATTTTTCTTGTATATAAGTTCTTGATTTTGATAGTATAGAGGTATTTGTTTCTTGAGATTGGCTTCTTCTTGATCGGATAGCCCGGTTGGGTATTCCAAGGTTTGTAGATAATATTGCAATTGTTGATACAACAATGGTTCCATGATGATGTAATATAATAGGTGTAATTATTTATATGTGTATAAATAAACAAAGAGAGGAGGCGCAATATCAGCAGATGAAAGGTGTAAAGATAAAAATAAAAAAAATAAAAGTAAAATGATATGAGAAGAAAAGAGAACAGAAAGAAAAAAGAAGAGAAATATAACAAGGTAATAAATACAAAAGAAAATAAGAAAGGGATGTTGTAGAATAAAAGAAAAGAGGAGAGAGAAAGGAAAAAAAGAATAATCTAGTTTCTTGACAATTTCGGTCAACGTGTAGTTTATAGACGTTCACGGTCTGATCTTAGTTTATAGACTTTTGCGGTCTATTATTAGTTTATAGACATTACGGTCTATTATTATTAGTAGCCTAGGCGACTGAGGAAGTCAGCATTACTATTGGATTTGCCAGGACGATATTTCACTTCGAAATCATATTCGCTTAATATGGCTTGCCATCTTGCAATTATACCAACTGGTTGTGGGGCGTTCAAGAGGCCTTTGATGCTCGAGTGATCTGTGTAAATAGTAGTACGACTGCCTAATAGGTATGGGCGTAATTGGGAAACTGCCCAGCAGACCGCGAGACACTCGAGTTTGCTAACTCCATAATTGACTTCACCTCCTTTTAGACCTCGGCTCAGGTATAAGATCACATGTTCCTTGCCATCGTCGCCCATTTGTGCTAAAACGGCACCTAATCCTTGATAAGAGGCATCCGTCATCAAGATGAATGGCTTGGAGAAGTCAGGACGAATGAGAACAGGAGGTGTAGTTAGCACTTGTTTAAGTTTTTCAAAGGCTTCGGTTGCTTTTTCATTCCATTCGTTGTTGGATCCTGGTTTAGTTTTTGTAAGATCATGTAATGGTCTAGCAATAGCAGCGAATTTAGGTACAAATTTTCTATAATATGAGGCTAGTGCCACAAAGCTTTTGACTTGTGTAACTGTCGTAGGGCGAGGAAAGTTTTTGATTTTTTCAATCTTCTTTGGATCAGCCTTGATACCTTCTTTAGTAACAACATGGCCTAGGAATTCCAGACTTTCTTTAAAAAATTACATTTATCAATGTTGAGGACTAGTTTGGCCCTTGCTGTGCATTTAAACACACTTTCAAGATCACGCAAGTGTTGTTCTGGGGTCTTGGAGAAAACATTCAAATCATCGAGATATGCAACAACGCACTTGTTTAACAGAGCTTGATAACAAGTGTCGATCAATCGCTGAAAGGTAGAAGGAGAATTTGTAAGACCCATAGGCATCATTTTGTACGAGAAGGTACCGAATTTAGTTACAAACGCAGTCTTATCAATTGAGTCATCATCCATTGGTATCTGATGAAAAGCATTTTTCATGTCTAAGGCCGAAAATACTTGTCCATCGTTCACTGCTTCGAGCATTTCATCGACACGTGGTATAGGATAACAATCTTTTCTAGTCTTAGCGTTCAACGCTCGATAATCAACAACTAAACGGTAATCACCGGTTTTCTTCTTAATCAAAATAATAGGAGCAGCGTATGGGGATGACGATGGTTGTATGATACCTAAGGTGCAGTATTTCTCTAGTTCGGCTTTCAGATGCTTGCTTTCTTCTGGAGAAATACGATAGGGTCGAGTGCGTAGTGGTACTTCGTCAGTGGTGATGATGTGATGTTTTAAGATGTTCGTTTTTCCCATTTTGGTCCCATCCCAATCGAAAATATCTTGATATTTGGAGATCAAGTCGAGGAATTTCTGTTTGAATTGAACATTTATCTCTCCATGATGAATTTTTGACAGTTGATCATCACTAAGAGGTACATGTGGGTTTGTAGGGCCATCTTGCTCATTCAAAAAGGAAAAGAAATCAGCATTAACTTCATAGCTGGTAGTTCCCACATGGTCTACATCTTCAATATACGCGAGAGAGGTTTTTTCCAGTAACGTAATGGGTTCATCAGAGATATTTATGATTTGACTTCGGTATTTATAATCTTTATGATGGATTAATGATTGTTCCAAATGTAAATATTGTTCAAATGTAGAATTTATTTCGACTAAGCGATGAGTTTTGGAGGCTTTTAAGTTCAATGATAAGGGTAGGGAGGAACGAGCAGGTATGATGACCGGAGGGCCGTCAGTTATCATGATTTCGTTTTCTTGTACTTTGAACCGATTATCTCCTTTGGATGTGAAGCAGTAAAAATCATTTTGTAGTTGGTTTTCAGTATTGTTGGTTTTTGGTATGGGTTCTTCTTGACTATCGTCGTCACCTTCTTCTGATTCTTCAGCACTACTTTCTTCTGCATCGTCTGTGTCTTCTGTATCACTGTCTTCTTCATTTAAAGGTTCTCTAACTTCTTCATATACTGGTTGTAAGTATGGTAAAATGTTATTGAGACTAACAACTCTTGATTCAGTTTCATTGGGCTTGTAGAAGTGTACGTCAACAACTGCTTCTTGTTTTTTGTAGGTTAACTTCATCTGGGACAAATTGTAGGACAAGACAGCTTTTGATCTGATCAACCAGTTATTACCTATGACCAAATCATAGGGAACAGAAGGGAGTACTTCCACCGTTATTGGAATAATGACTTTACCGACAGCAATAGGTACATCGTATATAACTCCTAAGGAAGCATAACTAGTATTGTTTCCCAAGGTGAACGAAGTGTGTGAAGGGGCATCAATTTCAAATCCAAGAGTCCTTGCGAGTTTTTCTGACATAATAGTTCTAGACGCTCCGCAATCAATAAGGGACGTAATTACAACATTATTGATGGTCAAATTGCAATAAGCACCCGTAGTAGAATCTTCATCACCATAATACATCAGAGATTGATTGATTGGTTGTTGGGAGACAATAAAATGAGCAATTTTTCTTAGACTTTGGTTGAATAGTTGTTGAAGACCAGGAACAAGTACAAACAATTGTTCAAAAGATATATCTGCTTGACGAGGTAGGATATCTTTAAGTATGTCATAGTTGGAATTGTCTATTCTTTGTTTAGTGGTTATCCTGTGAGCTTTTTCTTTGGTGAGTGGTTTATCTGGTTCCGGAGTTTCCATATGGACATCTGTGGTAGATATCTTAGGAGCATTTTGGTTTTTCTTTAGAGTTATAGTGATTTTCTCTTGTTTTTCAGGTTTTTCAAGTTTTTCAAGTTTTTCAGGTTTTTCAGGTTTTTCAGGTTTTTCATAGGGTTTGGCTTTAGAGGGTTTTGAGATTTTGTTCTTAACCATCGGAAGTAATGGATCATCAGGGTTTTTAGATGGAGGTGGTAAATGCCTAATATCATTTACCCCTTCTAGTTTTTTGACTGATTGGCATTCTCAGTATTAACTTGTTGTTGTCCATACTGTTGCAGATTATGGTTATTGACATTATTGACTCGGTTGTTAGGTGGAACTTGACGATTGTTATAATTATTAGGATATTGATTATTATGATAATTGTTGTGGTAAGTATTGTTCCTATTATCAGACGAGCGATATTGATTTTGTGCATCATTTGTTGAACGATAATTATTGTAGTATCCATTATTATAATTGTTATTCATAGGTCGATTTGCGTTCATGTTGGTGAAATTGGGTTGATTAGCATATGAATTGTTTTGACGTGGATTGTGTTCATAACCGTTAGTTCGGTTGTTGCGATAATTATAATTGTTGTTGTTGTAGTTGTTAGATCGATAACCTTGATTGCTTCTTTTGAGTTCCTCTTTGATTTTTTTGTCAAAGACATCTTCCATCATCCATTTAAGTTCTTGAATGTTAAATGACGCATTTCGAGGTATAGGTTTTTCAGCATCGATTTCTGGTTTGGGTTTATTAATTCGCCAGTAACCATTAGCTAGTTTCTTGAAATCTTCGTGTGATTCAGCTCCAAGTTTAAGACAGTGGTCTCTTATTCTAGGCAACAATCCATGTCGAAAGCGACTGTAAATGGTATATTTGTCTGTGATTTGTGCAATATTGGCAGCTTCTTGTAGACGATCCAAGTAAGCACGAGGTGATTCATCATCGTATTGGTATAAGTTCTCGAAATCTTCTCGGTATTTTTGTTGTACTTTATCATTATGGTAATATTTTTCCATAGCAAGCAACAAGGCGTCAAAAGTAATGCTAGGATTTTCAGAGACCTTTTTGTCAAACTCTCTTCGAGCGCTACCCTTTAAATAACATTTAAGAGTCTTGATTCTTTTTTCACCGTCAATTATATCATAGTAATCAATTAGATCAAGAAGGGCAGTTTTGAAGGCAGGAAAGTTATCCTCTTCAGATCCTCGAAAGGGATAAATTTCTATTGGAGGTTCAGATACTAAGGATGGTCTAGGTACAGCCAACACAGTATGTTCCGTAAATGCGGATGATCGTCTTCTGAATGGATCTTGAGTCATTTGTCTTTATTCCCCCTGTAATGAGCACCAAATGTAACGTTGTTGTACGAGAGAAGGGGTTTTAAAAGGAATAAATATAGTTTTCTTTAGAGAATATATGAATATGTTAATCTTAACGACTTGGTTATTCAGATACAAGTAATAACTATGATAGTCTTTAGTAGTAGACTTGTTTAGTTTTATGAGGAAAAGTAAGAGAAAGGTAAAAAGAACAGTTCTATCCTATTGGACTTGGTTATTCAGGAACTATGGTAGTCTTAGAAGCAGACTTGTTTAGTTGTTAGTAATATAAATGGTGAAGAGAACTGATTAATCCCAAAGGACTTGGTAGTTCAATAAACTATGGTAGTCTTATATGGCAGACTTGTTTAGTTTGTTAGTAATATAAAAGGTGAAGAGAACTGATTAATCCTAAAGGACTTGGTAGTTCAATAAACTATGGTAGTCTTATATGGCAGACTTGTTTAGTTTGGGTAAGGAAAAGTGAAATCGAATATGTTAATCTGATAGACTTGTTTATTCGAAGGTTAACTATGGTAGTCTTATATGGTAGACTTGTTTAGTTTAACGTGTAGTAACTGAAGAAAATACAAAGAAAAGAAAAATACAAAGAAAATTTAAAGAAAGAAAAGTATAAAGAAAAATAAAGTCTCGAAGGACAAAAAGATCCGTATGGGATAAATTAGGTAGAAAAAGAATAGATGAGAACAAAGCTGATTTTTATTGAGAGAGAAAATAAAGAGATATTTATAAAAAAGAAAAAATAGCCAGTCACCCAGAGAAGGTGTTACATATCCTCCCTCCCCAGAAAAGTAGGACCTCCTACTTTGACTTGATAGTCATAGTCTTGGAAAAGAGTTTCTTGTATTCAGTGGTAACTTCCTTGAGAATGTATTTGTAAAGATGTTTGTTGGTGAAAAGAGGTTCATATGTCTTTTTGAATTGAGTTATAAATACAAAAGATGCCACCTTTTCGTGGAATTGATTTGCGATGAATTTTCTTATGATTTTTCTTCGGTATTGAGTAAGTGATCTGATGGCAATATCAGCTTTCTCCAAGGAGTTCACCATCTGTTCATTTTTGTTGGGATTTTGTTTTCGAATAATATCAGGGATCAGAGCTAACATTAAATGGGGATTGGTTTTGTTATGGTCTTGAGACAGTATTTCAAGAAGATCTAGTTCGTTTTGCGGATCACAATAATTCATAGTGGGTTTGAGTTGGGATGAATAGTTGGGGGTTGTAAGCAATATTTGGTGTTTTATATATCTTGAGTTTATTGCCATGAACTCTATTTTCGTGTTGCAGTTTGGGATTGAGCGATTTTAAGGCGTATGTTCTATTATCATATGTTTGGGTTATTACGTAGGGACCTTGATATTTATCATCAATGGTGGCAACGGGCGTAACTTCGGCTCTACTTGACAGTTTGAGTACTAGATCACCAGTCTTGAAGGGCGGTTTGTGTTCTTTTCCTAGGTCTAGAATTCGTTTTTCTATGTATCGCCTTTGTCTTTCTTGTGCTTTTTGAATGTTAAGTGTTGCACGATTTCTAATCTGTACTAACTTTGCTTGCATTTCTTCAAAAACAATGCGATCATCATCGTGTACTGGGCGATGGTGGGGTGTAAGATTATTTTGTATCGGCATGTTTGGGTGGTAACCGTAAAGAAGTTGGAATGGAGAATACTTGGTAGTGTCTTGTTTAGCGGTGTTATATGAATATCTTACGCTTGATAAGTATAGGTGCCAATCATTTTTTTCTTCTTCAGGTATTGTATGTAAGCATGTTCCAAGCGTGCGATTGAACCTCTCTACTAAGCCATTGGTTTGTGGGTGATATACAGTAGAAAAATAGTGTTTGATGTGAAAACTTTGACACATGAGAGCAATATGGTGACTTTGAAAAGGAGATCCATTGTCTGTAATGATGATTTTTGGAACAGAATGCCTGGTGATGATATTCTCCACAAAAAAGTTGAAAATGTCAATAGAAGTAGTAGTTTGTAAGGCTTGACATTCTACCCATTTTGAGAAATAATCAATAGCTACGATAATGTAAGCATGGCCGGCTCTTGACATTGGCATATACTTAATGTCCATGGCAATTTGTTGAAAAGGTTGTATAGGTACTTGGACCGGATGCAGTTGTTCATGCAAGGCTTCCTTGCCTTTGGCTTGACACCTTGGGCAAGTAGATACCCACAAGCGTACATCATCTTTCATCTTCGGCCAATAATAGTGTTGTTTTATTTTGTTCAGCGTGTTTTGAAAAGCAAGATGTCCTCCTAATGGATGTGAATGATACATATGAAAGGCTTCTTTGGCTTGAGAGTTTGTCAATAAACGTTGATGAGTATTTTTCTTGTATATAAGTTCTTGATTTTGATAGTATAGAGGTATTTGTTTCTTGAGATTGGCTTCTTCTTGATCGGATAGCCCGGTTGGGTATTCCAAGGTTTGTAGATAATATTGCAATTGTTGATACAACAATGGTTCCATGATGATGTAATATAATAGGTGTAATTATTTATATGTGTATAAATAAACAAAGAGAGGAGGCGCAATATCAGCAGATGAAAGGTGTAAAGATAAAAATAAAAAAAATAAAAGTAAAATGATATGAGAAGAAAAGAGAACAGAAAGAAAAAAGAAGAGAAATATAACAAGGTAATAAATACAAAAGAAAATAAGAAAGGGATGTTGTAGAATAAAAGAAAAGAGGAGAGAGAAAGGAAAAAAAGAATAATCTAGTTTCTTGACAATTTCGGTCAACGTGTAGTTTATAGACGTTCACGGTCTGATCTTAGTTTATAGACTTTTGCGGTCTATTATTAGTTTATAGACATTACGGTCTATTATTATTAGTAGCCTAGGCGACTGAGGAAGTCAGCATTACTATTGGATTTGCCAGGACGATATTTCACTTCGAAATCATATTCGCTTAATATGGCTTGCCATCTTGCAATTATACCAACTGGTTGTGGGGCGTTCAAGAGGCCTTTGATGCTCGAGTGATCTGTGTAAATAGTAGTACGACTGCCTAATAGGTATGGGCGTAATTGGGAAACTGCCCAGCAGACCGCGAGACACTCGAGTTTGCTAACTCCATAATTGACTTCACCTCCTTTTAGACCTCGGCTCAGGTATAAGATCACATGTTCCTTGCCATCGTCGCCCATTTGTGCTAAAACGGCACCTAATCCTTGATAAGAGGCATCCGTCATCAAGATGAATGGCTTGGAGAAGTCAGGACGAATGAGAACAGGAGGTGTAGTTAGCACTTGTTTAAGTTTTTCAAAGGCTTCGGTTGCTTTTTCATTCCATTCGTTGTTGGATCCTGGTTTAGTTTTTGTAAGATCATGTAATGGTCTAGCAATAGCAGCGAATTTAGGTACAAATTTTCTATAATATGAGGCTAGTGCCACAAAGCTTTTGACTTGTGTAACTGTCGTAGGGCGAGGAAAGTTTTTGATTTTTTCAATCTTCTTTGGATCAGCCTTGATACCTTCTTTAGTAACAACATGGCCTAGGAATTCCAGACTTTCTTTAAAAAAATTACATTTATCAATGTTGAGGACTAGTTTGGCCCTTGCTGTGCATTTAAACACACTTTCAAGATCACGCAAGTGTTGTTCTGGGGTCTTGGAGAAAACATTCAAATCATCGAGATATGCAACAACGCACTTGTTTAACAGAGCTTGATAACAAGTGTCGATCAATCGCTGAAAGGTAGAAGGAGAATTTGTAAGACCCATAGGCATCATTTTGTACGAGAAGGTACCGAATTTAGTTACAAACGCAGTCTTATCAATTGAGTCATCATCCATTGGTATCTGATGAAAAGCATTTTTCATGTCTAAGGCCGAAAATACTTGTCCATCGTTCACTGCTTCGAGCATTTCATCGACACGTGGTATAGGATAACAATCTTTTCTAGTCTTAGCGTTCAACGCTCGATAATCAACAACTAAACGGTAATCACCGGTTTTCTTCTTAATCAAAATAATAGGAGCAGCGTATGGGGATGACGATGGTTGTATGATACCTAAGGTGCAGTATTTCTCTAGTTCGGCTTTCAGATGCTTGCTTTCTTCTGGAGAAATACGATAGGGTCGAGTGCGTAGTGGTACTTCGTCAGTGGTGATGATGTGATGTTTTAAGATGTTCGTTTTTCCCATTTTGGTCCCATCCCAATCGAAAATATCTTGATATTTGGAGATCAAGTCGAGGAATTTCTGTTTGAATTGAACATTTATCTCTCCATGATGAATTTTTGACAGTTGATCATCACTAAGAGGTACATGTGGGTTTGTAGGGCCATCTTGCTCATTCAAAAAGGAAAAGAAATCAGCATTAACTTCATAGCTGGTAGTTCCCACATGGTCTACATCTTCAATATACGCGAGAGAGGTTTTTTCCAGTAACGTAATGGGTTCATCAGAGATATTTATGATTTGACTTCGGTATTTATAATCTTTATGATGGATTAATGATTGTTCCAAATGTAAATATTGTTCAAATGTAGAATTTATTTCGACTAAGCGATGAGTTTTGGAGGCTTTTAAGTTCAATGATAAGGGTAGGGAGGAACGAGCAGGTATGATGACCGGAGGGCCGTCAGTTATCATGATTTCGTTTTCTTGTACTTTGAACCGATTATCTCCTTTGGATGTGAAGCAGTAAAAATCATTTTGTAGTTGGTTTTCAGTATTGTTGGTTTTTGGTATGGGTTCTTCTTGACTATCGTCGTCACCTTCTTCTGATTCTTCAGCACTACTTTCTTCTGCATCGTCTGTGTCTTCTGTATCACTGTCTTCTTCATTTAAAGGTTCTCTAACTTCTTCATATACTGGTTGTAAGTATGGTAAAATGTTATTGAGACTAACAACTCTTGATTCAGTTTCATTGGGCTTGTAGAAGTGTACGTCAACAACTGCTTCTTGTTTTTTGTAGGTTAACTTCATCTGGGACAAATTGTAGGACAAGACAGCTTTTGATCTGATCAACCAGTTATTACCTATGACCAAATCATAGGGAACAGAAGGGAGTACTTCCACCGTTATTGGAATAATGACTTTACCGACAGCAATAGGTACATCGTATATAACTCCTAAGGAAGCATAACTAGTATTGTTTCCCAAGGTGAACGAAGTGTGTGAAGGGGCATCAATTTCAAATCCAAGAGTCCTTGCGAGTTTTTCTGACATAATAGTTCTAGACGCTCCGCAATCAATAAGGGACGTAATTACAACATTATTGATGGTCAAATTGCAATAAGCACCCGTAGTAGAATCTTCATCACCATAATACATCAGAGATTGATTGATTGGTTGTTGGGAGACAATAAAATGAGCAATTTTTCTTAGACTTTGGTTGAATAGTTGTTGAAGACCAGGAACAAGTACAAACAATTGTTCAAAAGATATATCTGCTTGACGAGGTAGGATATCTTTAAGTATGTCATAGTTGGAATTGTCTATTCTTTGTTTAGTGGTTATCCTGTGAGCTTTTTCTTTGGTGAGTGGTTTATCTGGTTCCGGAGTTTCCATATGGACATCTGTGGTAGATATCTTAGGAGCATTTTGGTTTTTCTTTAGAGTTATAGTGATTTTCTCTTGTTTTTCAGGTTTTTCAAGTTTTTCAAGTTTTTCAGGTTTTTCAGGTTTTTCAGGTTTTTCATAGGGTTTGGCTTTAGAGGGTTTTGAGATTTTGTTCTTAACCATCGGAAGTAATGGATCATCAGGGTTTTTAGATGGAGGTGGTAAATGCCTAATATCATTTACCCCTTCTAGTTTTTTGACTGATTGGCATTCTCAGTATTAACTTGTTGTTGTCCATACTGTTGCAGATTATGGTTATTGACATTATTGACTCGGTTGTTAGGTGGAACTTGACGATTGTTATAATTATTAGGATATTGATTATTATGATAATTGTTGTGGTAAGTATTGTTCCTATTATCAGACGAGCGATATTGATTTTGTGCATCATTTGTTGAACGATAATTATTGTAGTATCCATTATTATAATTGTTATTCATAGGTCGATTTGCGTTCATGTTGGTGAAATTGGGTTGATTAGCATATGAATTGTTTTGACGTGGATTGTGTTCATAACCGTTAGTTCGGTTGTTGCGATAATTATAATTGTTGTTGTTGTAGTTGTTAGATCGATAACCTTGATTGCTTCTTTTGAGTTCCTCTTTGATTTTTTTGTCAAAGACATCTTCCATCATCCATTTAAGTTCTTGAATGTTAAATGACGCATTTCGAGGTATAGGTTTTTCAGCATCGATTTCTGGTTTGGGTTTATTAATTCGCCAGTAACCATTAGCTAGTTTCTTGAAATCTTCGTGTGATTCAGCTCCAAGTTTAAGACAGTGGTCTCTTATTCTAGGCAACAATCCATGTCGAAAGCGACTGTAAATGGTATATTTGTCTGTGATTTGTGCAATATTGGCAGCTTCTTGTAGACGATCCAAGTAAGCACGAGGTGATTCATCATCGTATTGGTATAAGTTCTCGAAATCTTCTCGGTATTTTTGTTGTACTTTATCATTATGGTAATATTTTTCCATAGCAAGCAACAAGGCGTCAAAAGTAATGCTAGGATTTTCAGAGACCTTTTTGTCAAACTCTCTTCGAGCGCTACCCTTTAAATAACATTTAAGAGTCTTGATTCTTTTTTCACCGTCAATTATATCATAGTAATCAATTAGATCAAGAAGGGCAGTTTTGAAGGCAGGAAAGTTATCCTCTTCAGATCCTCGAAAGGGATAAATTTCTATTGGAGGTTCAGATACTAAGGATGGTCTAGGTACAGCCAACACAGTATGTTCCGTAAATGCGGATGATCGTCTTCTGAATGGATCTTGAGTCATTTGTCTTTATTCCCCCTGTAATGAGCACCAAATGTAACGTTGTTGTACGAGAGAAGGGGTTTTAAAAGGAATAAATATAGTTTTCTTTAGAGAATATATGAATATGTTAATCTTAACGACTTGGTTATTCAGATACAAGTAATAACTATGATAGTCTTTAGTAGTAGACTTGTTTAGTTTTATGAGGAAAAGTAAGAGAAAGGTAAAAAGAACAGTTCTATCCTATTGGACTTGGTTATTCAGGAACTATGGTAGTCTTAGAAGCAGACTTGTTTAGTTGTTAGTAATATAAATGGTGAAGAGAACTGATTAATCCCAAAGGACTTGGTAGTTCAATAAACTATGGTAGTCTTATATGGCAGACTTGTTTAGTTTGTTAGTAATATAAAAGGTGAAGAGAACTGATTAATCCTAAAGGACTTGGTAGTTCAATAAACTATGGTAGTCTTATATGGCAGACTTGTTTAGTTTGGGTAAGGAAAAGTGAAATCGAATATGTTAATCTGATAGACTTGTTTATTCGAAGGTTAACTATGGTAGTCTTATATGGTAGACTTGTTTAGTTTAACGTGTAGTAACTGAAGAAAATACAAAGAAAAGAAAAATACAAAGAAAATTTAAAGAAAGAAAAGTATAAAGAAAAATAAAGTCTCGAAGGACAAAAAGATCCGTATGGGATAAATTAGGTAGAAAAAGAATAGATGAGAACAAAGCTGATTTTTATTGAGAGAGAAAATAAAGAGATATTTATAAAAAAGAAAAAATAGCCAGTCACCCAGAGAAGGTGTTACATATCCTCCCTCCCCAGAAAAGTAGGACCTCCTACTTTGACTTGATAGTCATAGTCTTGGAAAAGAGTTTCTTGTATTCAGTGGTAACTTCCTTGAGAATGTATTTGTAAAGATGTTTGTTGGTGAAAAGAGGTTCATATGTCTTTTTGAATTGAGTTATAAATACAAAAGATGCCACCTTTTCGTGGAATTGATTTGCGATGAATTTTCTTATGATTTTTCTTCGGTATTGAGTAAGTGATCTGATGGCAATATCAGCTTTCTCCAAGGAGTTCACCATCTGTTCATTTTTGTTGGGATTTTGTTTTCGAATAATATCAGGGATCAGAGCTAACATTAAATGGGGATTGGTTTTGTTATGGTCTTGAGACAGTATTTCAAGAAGATCTAGTTCGTTTTGCGGATCACAATAATTCATAGTGGGTTTGAGTTGGGATGAATAGTTGGGGGTTGTAAGCAATATTTGGTGTTTTATATATCTTGAGTTTATTGCCATGAACTCTATTTTCGTGTTGCAGTTTGGGATTGAGCGATTTTAAGGCGTATGTTCTATTATCATATGTTTGGGTTATTACGTAGGGACCTTGATATTTATCATCAATGGTGGCAACGGGCGTAACTTCGGCTCTACTTGACAGTTTGAGTACTAGATCACCAGTCTTGAAGGGCGGTTTGTGTTCTTTTCCTAGGTCTAGAATTCGTTTTTCTATGTATCGCCTTTGTCTTTCTTGTGCTTTTTGAATGTTAAGTGTTGCACGATTTCTAATCTGTACTAACTTTGCTTGCATTTCTTCAAAAACAATGCGATCATCATCGTGTACTGGGCGATGGTGGGGTGTAAGATTATTTTGTATCGGCATGTTTGGGTGGTAACCGTAAAGAAGTTGGAATGGAGAATACTTGGTAGTGTCTTGTTTAGCGGTGTTATATGAATATCTTACGCTTGATAAGTATAGGTGCCAATCATTTTTTTCTTCTTCAGGTATTGTATGTAAGCATGTTCCAAGCGTGCGATTGAACCTCTCTACTAAGCCATTGGTTTGTGGGTGATATACAGTAGAAAAATAGTGTTTGATGTGAAAACTTTGACACATGAGAGCAATATGGTGACTTTGAAAAGGAGATCCATTGTCTGTAATGATGATTTTTGGAACAGAATGCCTGGTGATGATATTCTCCACAAAAAAGTTGAAAATGTCAATAGAAGTAGTAGTTTGTAAGGCTTGACATTCTACCCATTTTGAGAAATAATCAATAGCTACGATAATGTAAGCATGGCCGGCTCTTGACATTGGCATATACTTAATGTCCATGGCAATTTGTTGAAAAGGTTGTATAGGTACTTGGACCGGATGCAGTTGTTCATGCAAGGCTTCCTTGCCTTTGGCTTGACACCTTGGGCAAGTAGATACCCACAAGCGTACATCATCTTTCATCTTCGGCCAATAATAGTGTTGTTTTATTTTGTTCAGCGTGTTTTGAAAAGCAAGATGTCCTCCTAATGGATGTGAATGATACATATGAAAGGCTTCTTTGGCTTGAGAGTTTGTCAATAAACGTTGATGAGTATTTTTCTTGTATATAAGTTCTTGATTTTGATAGTATAGAGGTATTTGTTTCTTGAGATTGGCTTCTTCTTGATCGGATAGCCCGGTTGGGTATTCCAAGGTTTGTAGATAATATTGCAATTGTTGATACAACAATGGTTCCATGATGATGTAATATAATAGGTGTAATTATTTATATGTGTATAAATAAACAAAGAGAGGAGGCGCAATATCAGCAGATGAAAGGTGTAAAGATAAAAATAAAAAAAAATAAAAGTAAAATGATATGAGAAGAAAAGAGAACAGAAAGAAAAAGAAGAGAAATATAACAAGGTAATAAATACAAAAGAAAATAAGAAAGGGATGTTGTAGAATAAAAGAAAAGAGGAGAGAGAAAGGAAAAAAAGAATAATCTAGTTTCTTGACAATTTCGGTCAACGTGTAGTTTATAGACGTTCACGGTCTGATCTTAGTTTATAGACTTTTGCGGTCTATTATTAGTTTATAGACATTACGGTCTATTATTATTAGTAGCCTAGGCGACTGAGGAAGTCAGCATTACTATTGGATTTGCCAGGACGATATTTCACTTCGAAATCATATTCGCTTAATATGGCTTGCCATCTTGCAATTATACCAACTGGTTGTGGGGCGTTCAAGAGGCCTTTGATGCTCGAGTGATCTGTGTAAATAGTAGTACGACTGCCTAATAGGTATGGGCGTAATTGGGAAACTGCCCAGCAGACCGCGAGACACTCGAGTTTGCTAACTCCATAATTGACTTCACCTCCTTTTAGACCTCGGCTCAGGTATAAGATCACATGTTCCTTGCCATCGTCGCCCATTTGTGCTAAAACGGCACCTAATCCTTGATAAGAGGCATCCGTCATCAAGATGAATGGCTTGGAGAAGTCAGGACGAATGAGAACAGGAGGTGTAGTTAGCACTTGTTTAAGTTTTTCAAAGGCTTCGGTTGCTTTTTCATTCCATTCGTTGTTGGATCCTGGTTTAGTTTTTGTAAGATCATGTAATGGTCTAGCAATAGCAGCGAATTTAGGTACAAATTTTCTATAATATGAGGCTAGTGCCACAAAGCTTTTGACTTGTGTAACTGTCGTAGGGCGAGGAAAGTTTTTGATTTTTTCAATCTTCTTTGGATCAGCCTTGATACCTTCTTTAGTAACAACATGGCCTAGGAATTCCAGACTTTCTTTAAAAAAATTACATTTATCAATGTTGAGGACTAGTTTGGCCCTTGCTGTGCATTTAAACACACTTTCAAGATCACGCAAGTGTTGTTCTGGGGTCTTGGAGAAAACATTCAAATCATCGAGATATGCAACAACGCACTTGTTTAACAGAGCTTGATAACAAGTGTCGATCAATCGCTGAAAGGTAGAAGGAGAATTTGTAAGACCCATAGGCATCATTTTGTACGAGAAGGTACCGAATTTAGTTACAAACGCAGTCTTATCAATTGAGTCATCATCCATTGGTATCTGATGAAAAGCATTTTTCATGTCTAAGGCCGAAAATACTTGTCCATCGTTCACTGCTTCGAGCATTTCATCGACACGTGGTATAGGATAACAATCTTTTCTAGTCTTAGCGTTCAACGCTCGATAATCAACAACTAAACGGTAATCACCGGTTTTCTTCTTAATCAAAATAATAGGAGCAGCGTATGGGGATGACGATGGTTGTATGATACCTAAGGTGCAGTATTTCTCTAGTTCGGCTTTCAGATGCTTGCTTTCTTCTGGAGAAATACGATAGGGTCGAGTGCGTAGTGGTACTTCGTCAGTGGTGATGATGTGATGTTTTAAGATGTTCGTTTTTCCCATTTTGGTCCCATCCCAATCGAAAATATCTTGATATTTGGAGATCAAGTCGAGGAATTTCTGTTTGAATTGAACATTTATCTCTCCATGATGAATTTTTGACAGTTGATCATCACTAAGAGGTACATGTGGGTTTGTAGGGCCATCTTGCTCATTCAAAAAGGAAAAGAAATCAGCATTAACTTCATAGCTGGTAGTTCCCACATGGTCTACATCTTCAATATACGCGAGAGAGGTTTTTTCCAGTAACGTAATGGGTTCATCAGAGATATTTATGATTTGACTTCGGTATTTATAATCTTTATGATGGATTAATGATTGTTCCAAATGTAAATATTGTTCAAATGTAGAATTTATTTCGACTAAGCGATGAGTTTTGGAGGCTTTTAAGTTCAATGATAAGGGTAGGGAGGAACGAGCAGGTATGATGACCGGAGGGCCGTCAGTTATCATGATTTCGTTTTCTTGTACTTTGAACCGATTATCTCCTTTGGATGTGAAGCAGTAAAAATCATTTTGTAGTTGGTTTTCAGTATTGTTGGTTTTTGGTATGGGTTCTTCTTGACTATCGTCGTCACCTTCTTCTGATTCTTCAGCACTACTTTCTTCTGCATCGTCTGTGTCTTCTGTATCACTGTCTTCTTCATTTAAAGGTTCTCTAACTTCTTCATATACTGGTTGTAAGTATGGTAAAATGTTATTGAGACTAACAACTCTTGATTCAGTTTCATTGGGCTTGTAGAAGTGTACGTCAACAACTGCTTCTTGTTTTTTGTAGGTTAACTTCATCTGGGACAAATTGTAGGACAAGACAGCTTTTGATCTGATCAACCAGTTATTACCTATGACCAAATCATAGGGAACAGAAGGGAGTACTTCCACCGTTATTGGAATAATGACTTTACCGACAGCAATAGGTACATCGTATATAACTCCTAAGGAAGCATAACTAGTATTGTTTCCCAAGGTGAACGAAGTGTGTGAAGGGGCATCAATTTCAAATCCAAGAGTCCTTGCGAGTTTTTCTGACATAATAGTTCTAGACGCTCCGCAATCAATAAGGGACGTAATTACAACATTATTGATGGTCAAATTGCAATAAGCACCCGTAGTAGAATCTTCATCACCATAATACATCAGAGATTGATTGATTGGTTGTTGGGAGACAATAAAATGAGCAATTTTTCTTAGACTTTGGTTGAATAGTTGTTGAAGACCAGGAACAAGTACAAACAATTGTTCAAAAGATATATCTGCTTGACGAGGTAGGATATCTTTAAGTATGTCATAGTTGGAATTGTCTATTCTTTGTTTAGTGGTTATCCTGTGAGCTTTTTCTTTGGTGAGTGGTTTATCTGGTTCCGGAGTTTCCATATGGACATCTGTGGTAGATATCTTAGGAGCATTTTGGTTTTTCTTTAGAGTTATAGTGATTTTCTCTTGTTTTTCAGGTTTTTCAAGTTTTTCAAGTTTTTCAGGTTTTTCAGGTTTTTCAGGTTTTTCATAGGGTTTGGCTTTAGAGGGTTTTGAGATTTTGTTCTTAACCATCGGAAGTAATGGATCATCAGGGTTTTTAGATGGAGGTGGTAAATGCCTAATATCATTTACCCCTTCTAGTTTTTTGACTGATTGGCATTCTCAGTATTAACTTGTTGTTGTCCATACTGTTGCAGATTATGGTTATTGACATTATTGACTCGGTTGTTAGGTGGAACTTGACGATTGTTATAATTATTAGGATATTGATTATTATGATAATTGTTGTGGTAAGTATTGTTCCTATTATCAGACGAGCGATATTGATTTTGTGCATCATTTGTTGAACGATAATTATTGTAGTATCCATTATTATAATTGTTATTCATAGGTCGATTTGCGTTCATGTTGGTGAAATTGGGTTGATTAGCATATGAATTGTTTTGACGTGGATTGTGTTCATAACCGTTAGTTCGGTTGTTGCGATAATTATAATTGTTGTTGTTGTAGTTGTTAGATCGATAACCTTGATTGCTTCTTTTGAGTTCCTCTTTGATTTTTTTGTCAAAGACATCTTCCATCATCCATTTAAGTTCTTGAATGTTAAATGACGCATTTCGAGGTATAGGTTTTTCAGCATCGATTTCTGGTTTGGGTTTATTAATTCGCCAGTAACCATTAGCTAGTTTCTTGAAATCTTCGTGTGATTCAGCTCCAAGTTTAAGACAGTGGTCTCTTATTCTAGGCAACAATCCATGTCGAAAGCGACTGTAAATGGTATATTTGTCTGTGATTTGTGCAATATTGGCAGCTTCTTGTAGACGATCCAAGTAAGCACGAGGTGATTCATCATCGTATTGGTATAAGTTCTCGAAATCTTCTCGGTATTTTTGTTGTACTTTATCATTATGGTAATATTTTTCCATAGCAAGCAACAAGGCGTCAAAAGTAATGCTAGGATTTTCAGAGACCTTTTTGTCAAACTCTCTTCGAGCGCTACCCTTTAAATAACATTTAAGAGTCTTGATTCTTTTTTCACCGTCAATTATATCATAGTAATCAATTAGATCAAGAAGGGCAGTTTTGAAGGCAGGAAAGTTATCCTCTTCAGATCCTCGAAAGGGATAAATTTCTATTGGAGGTTCAGATACTAAGGATGGTCTAGGTACAGCCAACACAGTATGTTCCGTAAATGCGGATGATCGTCTTCTGAATGGATCTTGAGTCATTTGTCTTTATTCCCCCTGTAATGAGCACCAAATGTAACGTTGTTGTACGAGAGAAGGGGTTTTAAAAGGAATAAATATAGTTTTCTTTAGAGAATATATGAATATGTTAATCTTAACGACTTGGTTATTCAGATACAAGTAATAACTATGATAGTCTTTAGTAGTAGACTTGTTTAGTTTTATGAGGAAAAGTAAGAGAAAGGTAAAAAGAACAGTTCTATCCTATTGGACTTGGTTATTCAGGAACTATGGTAGTCTTAGAAGCAGACTTGTTTAGTTGTTAGTAATATAAATGGTGAAGAGAACTGATTAATCCCAAAGGACTTGGTAGTTCAATAAACTATGGTAGTCTTATATGGCAGACTTGTTTAGTTTGTTAGTAATATAAAAGGTGAAGAGAACTGATTAATCCTAAAGGACTTGGTAGTTCAATAAACTATGGTAGTCTTATATGGCAGACTTGTTTAGTTTGGGTAAGGAAAAGTGAAATCGAATATGTTAATCTGATAGACTTGTTTATTCGAAGGTTAACTATGGTAGTCTTATATGGTAGACTTGTTTAGTTTAACGTGTAGTAACTGAAGAAAATACAAAGAAAAGAAAAATACAAAGAAAATTTAAAGAAAGAAAAGTATAAAGAAAAATAAAGTCTCGAAGGACAAAAAGATCCGTATGGGATAAATTAGGTAGAAAAAGAATAGATGAGAACAAAGCTGATTTTTATTGAGAGAGAAAATAAAGAGATATTTATAAAAAAGAAAAAATAGCCAGTCACCCAGAGAAGGTGTTACAAATACTAACTTGGACAGCCTTTCGATGTCAGACTCGAAATTGGAAGCATAAAGAATAATTATTGTTATATTGAAATTGAAGGATTTGATTGGCTGATTTAAGAATATAGGTACTTCTAGTTATGTAGTTCACTACAGAAGGAACTATGGTCAAGATTTAAGGTGCACAAGCTTACAGAAATCATGCGTTAAAGAGACGATGCATTGTTTGTCAGGGCCCTTAATAATATGGCTGTTGGAAGAATGACTGAAGGAGACATAAGCATTTTCAATGCAAGACTGTTTGATAGTATTCCTCCAAAAATTCAAAATGGAAGAGACAGTTGTGCTGTACGATTGTATTCCACCAACGAAGCAGTGAGAAATTGTAATGCTACGGTTTTGTCAAGTCTCGATGGAGAATTCTAAGAATCAGTTTGCTTTGATAAAGCTGTTGGTAAGGTTAGCAATCGTATTGCTCGACAAAATATTCTGTCTTCTGTGGATATGGAAACCCTTCCCATTCATGAAACTATGGGCTTGCACAAAACACTTAGTCTTAAAATTGGGGCAAAGTACATGATTACAGGCAACCTTGATACAAGCGATGGACTGATAAACGGTACTATAGGTGTTTTAAAGAAGATTGAATATGGTCAATATAGACTATCTCCTGATTCAAGCTTTGTACAGAAGGCTATCAGAGTCTGGCTCTTACTGGATGATACTAAGAGCGGAAAAAAGAAGCGAGCTGCAAGCGCATCTGAATACCGTACCAATCCTTCTATATCGCCAGATCGGACCTCTATTGATCCAGTAACGTTAGTCACAAAACGTCGTAAGGTTGGATCTCTTTCTGTAAAAAGGACTCAGTTTCCCTTAACTGTTTCTAAGGCTGTAACAATTCACAAAAGTCAGGGCTCAACATACAAGAAGGTGATAATTGATGTGAGTGGTAGATCGATGAACAGATCATTGTTGTATGTAGCATGTTCAAGAGCAACATCTGCGTCCGGTCTGTATCCTATTGGAAGCAAATTTGAGCCAACCAAACCTCAAAACGCAAGAGATGGTGTAGCCAAGGAACTAGAAAGACATGAGACAGTTAAAGCCGAGCTAAAATTTGAGCAGATATCTGACAGATCGAATAGCTTTCTGTTCCAGCTGATGTTCCATAATGTCTAAAGTCTAAGAGCTCATATAGATCAAGTTGTCCATGACAAAGCATATCTGTGTTCTGATTTTCTGCTTTTTGCTGAAACATGGACTACCAATAGTCAAACTATTGAGATTCCTGGCTTCAAACAAGTTGCTCGAGTGAATGTCCATGGCAGTGTTCCTAAAGCAAATGGTAGTGCTTGCTTTGTCAAGACATCTTTGCTTGAGTCGGATAGTGTATCCAATGTTCATGAGCAATTAGTAAGTGACAATGCAGGACACAAAATGGCAATCTCGGCCTTTGTATTCAAAGACACACTTATTGCATCTATTTACTGCCCGCCAAATTTTAAGAAAGAAGTTGCTCTTACAAAACTGGAGGATTTATTGAAGGTTGACATCAGGTTCAAAATCATTGAAATGAACAAGATAAAACATTCAGCATGATGCTTCGAGTGGATGTGAACCATACTATAACACATGATTAATCGAAGACATATTGAGATCATTCTTTAAGGCAAATATACGCATCAGCTGAAAGAACGTGTTAAATTTGGAGATAGAGAATAATGTAAAATTGATAACTGTTAAGAAATAGTTTGAGACTGGATAAAGTATGCCTTTATTACGAACACATCTTATGAGAGTATTTATATGATCTGGGTTTACTTAAGCTATTAAAACATTGACTTCCTTTAGTCTTTGTTCTTTACTAAATTGGGATATTAGAATGATGAAAGTCCTTCACTAGTTGGTGTAACCTAACTTAAGGCCCTAGCACTTTATTTTCTTTAGTAGAGCTTGCTACTTATCTTCTTCTCTAGTCTGTATCTAGTGCACTTTCTAGATTGTCTTCCAGACCGACTAGTTACTATCTGGATTACACAATCCATTCATGATGTAGATCCTTTTAATGTACAAATAAAGACTTCTTCTTTTAATGACTTAAAGTTGAATATGTCAAAACACGACAGAACGTATTGCTATTTAAAAGAAAGATTTTCAACTCTATTCTTTCTTAAACCCCTATCGTAATTCATACTACGGATGAAGATCATAACTACTGATTCACAAAAAGAAGATCCTTATACAAAACTTAAATGCAGGTAACTGCAAAGGAAGCTTAAATGGAATAGTAAGCATAAGATGTTATGATATCTTGAGATGGAAGGACACTTACTATCTTAAAAAGCAGCCTTTGATCTAGGATGATAGACAAATATCATCTTGGAAAATCTTGTCTGGTCTACAGATATAACCTTCAACCTTCTTAACGTGAATGAAAAGTTTGATAATATAGCATCATTAACATAATGATTTGCATTGGATACCATAGCACTTATTGGATCTGGTTGCAGCGCTTGGATATATCTAATATTTACGAAAATCTATGCTTAGAAAAGATATTAATCCAAAAATCCTTCTATCTTTCAGACGAATCAATGTGTCTCTTTGAAGCAACCAGTCTTTGTCTCTCTTTGTCTTATTTTATTTGCTTCGTCCCTTTCTGTCTCTTCGCTATCTCTCTCTTTGTTTCTTTCTCCTTATGCCTCTCTCCTATCACTGGATCCCTTTCTTTCATTTGTGATCCACATTCAAAGAACCCTTTTTTTTCAATCGCTTTTTTCTTTTTCCTTACTTTATCTCTTTCTTCTTTTCTTAGTTTTCTCTATAATACTTTTCTTTCTTTCTGTATAGCTTTTTTATCGAATAAATAATGGGTGAGTGGTTGGCACAAAATTGGCTTGCTTGGTTTAGCAGTGAAGAAGACTATGTTGACTCTCGTATTATGTGGAACGAGTATATCTTTCATTCATAACTAACTTAGTTTCGCAATTTTAAGTTACTTTGATCCCAAAGATTATTGATTTCGGTTGCTGCCTTGATTAAGTTATCTGTTGCTCAGTCTTTAAATGATACACTTAGGTTATCAATTATCTAAGACGTGGACATGTACTCACTCTAATATGCTCATCAGTGTATATGGCAACTAGTTTTCTACTAAAATAAGAAAGCCCTACTCTTGACTGTTAAAGATGGCGCGATTAACGGCTTCTCGTTTTACTTGCTCATTTCATTCAGCCTTTTAGATATGAACCAACTTGCAACCTATTCAACTGAACGATTGCTTCTGAATTAATTCTTATTTCCCGGGATAAGCCACTTTCTTCGAGGGACATTCGATTATTTCATTTTATTTATTTTCCTCTCTTCTATAGACTTGCATCACTTTCCACAAGGCTCGATATTAAAGTAAGAGTTGCTAATCAACACCTCAGTTGTTTGAATGAACTTTACTAGCTCGAAAAATTAGATCGATTTAACTTAGTGCATGCATCAATCAGTTTTTCTTGACGATTCAACTCTATTAAAGAATAAAGTTGCTTTGGTGTTTACACTTTTACAAATATGACCACTTATTACCCAGTTTATATCATTTCGAGTTGAGTGTGAAACAACTTTGATTGATCAAATACAAGAGCCCTTTTATGTTCTACGTTAAATTGACCAACTGCCTTCACCAGATTTTATTCAGCAAGGAAGAGAGAGCCTCCTTTTCACAGATTCAATATTCAACTTGACTCTTTGACAACGCTTATTTGCAGCGATAACATGAGTGACCTTTTCCAATTCTGAGTAGATAGTGAGAAGTTCATGAAAAACACTTGAATCAAGAAGTTGTAGATTGTTTGGAAAGAATTAGCCTCAGTCATCTGAAGAAAGTGGATCATTCAGTCTTTTGACAGTATCATGAGATATATGTACATGCGAAAAGATCAGCAATATGATTGAATGTTGTATTGGATATAGAGGCAAGCCTACAATCTTTGTTTGGGTGTATATCGCGATTGATACTATGTGATCACAAGTGTGAGTATTGTAAGCAGCTCATGCATATGTCTATCTGGTGATTTATTAACATCGCTATCATCTAGGTAATGTGTCATTTGGATTAGTGCATTCTATAAATGAGGAGAAAGAGACAGCAGGTTCTTTCATTATGTTGTAATCACAGATATGGTTGTTAATGCTGTTATCGCTTATTTATTGGATAACAGCTTCCCTTCTTTAGTTAGATATTGAGCTCACTTGAAGCTTATTTTGTTTTGGTATAAAGCCAATGCGATAGACTCTGTATTAGTGATTTTGAGAGTAGCTTATGTGGTGTACTGATGCTTTCCAATCTATTTTGCTTTTTTTTTAGAATCTAAATAAATCAAACGATCTTTCACTGAAATGATTAAAAGATTCATAATCTATGATCTACAGTTTATTTGCTTTTCATCTTGCAGTTTATTAAATTGCACTTACAAGTGATTTGATTCATACAAATGTGCTATTCCTCACCAAATCATTGAAAGTGCTACTTTGACTATTTGCATATTCAAGAGAAACTTGTTCCTTTTTAAGAATAAAATCCGAATTATAGGAATCCGGTTACCAAATATGTGTCGCATAGAATGATGTGCCTCCCTATTTGGGTGGATGATCTCATCGATCTCATCTATTTATGGAAATAGAATGAGAAGAATAGTGTAGCTTTTTTTTTCTAGCACTTTCTATTTCGCTTTCCTGAGAAAAAAGGTCTAAATATTTTTTTCTTTTTTCACCCACTTTCGGCCAGAATATTTTTTTTATCAAAATTCAGCCTACGAAAATTATCACAAAAAAAACCTTGTCAATCTCACCTTCACCGATCGTCTTCAAACTTTGTGTAGACCTTCTCTTTATTCATTAAACTATGGCTACCCAATAAAAACAGCATCTCCTCTCACAAAAATTGACTGTAACTCAATTCTTAGCTTTTCATTGTGCTGACACACAGCTGGCAGTGTGCTGGTGAACAGCTACCACACAACTCAGTTTTAACCTGCGCTGTAGTGTAACGACATGGCGAAACTTTAGCAGGACGATACAAAGAACTCAACAACAAACAAAAACACGTCGCAGGTCTTTGCCTCAACGGTATCATAGATTTATCAGATGAATTCGCAGATTCACAACGCAGGTTTTTCAGTGACGAAGAATGGGCCATGATGAAAAGCAAGTACGAGTTCAGCATCAAGCGCAACAAGCAAGCGTTCAAGCCACTTTTTAAAAAAAATCAACAAAGCAATGAAGAACGCAGACCTTGACAAAGGCTACCAAAGCGCAAGAAACTCTGAATCTGCTGCTTTGAACAGTGACAAGGAACACATATTCAACATTTACGCTCACATCATCAACATTTATCGTCGTCGGCGCAGCTCTCTGAATAACAGCATAAAGGATAACACTGAGCTGGACGGTCTGGTTAAGCTCTGGGCGGAGGTCTTTGAGTCTCTCTTTCCTGATAGCCAACATGACATCAAGTACAGATGGGGAGAGTTCAAGGCACACCACAACAATTACAAGGTCGATTATCGAGTCATTGCTATAATAAATGCACAGAAGGTTGATGTGCTGGACGTGGAGGCAGCACGATATCTACAAAACCAGAAGACCAACAACGACCATCTGAAACTGGCTATCGAAAGCAAAGGCGTTCTTGATCATATTGTGCGACATGCTGCTAGCTTCGATCCAAGAACAGATATGGCCCTCATGCTCTAAATCTGCCAAAACCAATGCGATGCCAAAATCCTTTCCTTATGCGATCGTGATCTATACTGTCTCTGGAAGGAAACTAGCCTCTCATTGCCTTCCTGTCCCAAGCTTTTCGCCGAAAACGCTGATTTGTGGTTTGCAACCCTAGAGCTGATTCGCACATCTGCAATCAAGCTTTCCCAAAAATTGAATCAGACTGACGACATATCCTGGGACTCGCACTTCAATCGCAAAGGAAAGAGCAAGGCGATTGACTACAAGAATTGGCTCCGATGTACCTTCTTCCCCCCTGCCACTGTTGCTGACAAATTGATTCTGTCTGTGCCTCTATACGATCCAGCAAGCAATGAAACTGTCGTATTTAGGCATGCATTCGAACAAGAAAACATAAAATTCGGAAATTCAATTAATCATCTCAAAATAACAATAAACCGAATAACGTTCACAAAGTTGGAAACCTAAAATTAAACTAACACAACTGTGATGCTCAGCTAAATATGAGCAAAACAGACAGCTGTTACTCTTGAAGATTTACAAGTTCTTTAGTTAGTAGTGTGTTGTCTGTGAATTGCATCGCGTTGCAATCAGGCATGTCTGGTTGTCTCGAATAACGACGATAAAATGTCTTTCTGAAATTCAAGAGGAGTCTGGCTGTCATAGCTGAGAAAAGAAAAAAGGAAATAAAGTAAGAAAAATAAAAAGGGGGCTGCTGTTGCATAAAATTACACTGAGGATGATTTCATGCGATTTGATTACTTTGTTTACTTTATTTGCATCACAATACTGATTATCAGACTCATGAAATGCCAAGACATGATTCGTTCGCTGTCTTTGCTTAGTGTGTATATGTCAGTCAAATTTTTCTTTGTCTTTCTTTTTTTTTCTCTCTTCTTTTCTCTTTATCAAAGCCCTTAAGCTACTCCTTGACAGCTCATCACTTTGGCAAACCCTAACGGCAAGTAGCACATTACCCTTGCTTATCTCTAGTGTTACTCACCCTGCTTTATTTTGTCTAGTTTAGGCCTTTGCAACCTGCTCAAGTCTATTTCACCAAGATCAAGCCGTCTTTCGTCCGAAAAAAAAAGGCACGCGTCTCTTCTTTTCTCTTAAGCTGTCTTTCTGATATCTCTCTTGATGATGATGCCTCTCTATCTCTCTCATGCAGGCTTAGTGGAGCAAGAACAAAGGCTGATGCTGCCTTCCTTCTCTAATAGAAGCAGACCACTATCTTACGCTAGTTCATTTTCGCGAACGACCCTCGTCCACCTGTATTGGGATTGAGTCAAAGACTGACAAAGTGCCACTGAGCCGCCTGATCTCTTGACAACCTATGAGCGGTCCTGTAGGGATCTGGATAGAGGAAGTGGGTACAGACATACTTGTACTATTCCTCGTTAGTGGACAGGTAGAACGGCTTTTCTGCTACGGAGTTAGGATAGTGCGAACAGAACTAAGCTTTTTCCTTTGGCTTGTGAAAACGAGTCGAGGGAGAGGCTTACCCTCTGCGTTCTTGTCTCTCTTTTTCGTTTTCTTTTTGGTGCTACTGGAAATACTTGCTACTGGATAACTCAAGGTCTGACTTCAAGTCCTATCTGTCTCTGTCTCTACTCTTGTCGAAACTATCCTGCAAATTGCTAGCTCTTACCATTCAATACTCACTGCATTTTATAACTATATATATGTATTTGTTCATTCATTCGCTTGTTCGTTCACTTATTCATTCATCTTTATTGTAAATATTGCTTACTTTGTCAATACTTCATCTATACTCATCGCTTTCTATTATTCACAAACACAAAAAAATGCTCGTAGTTGCACCTATCATAACCCTTATTCTCTCTCAAATAAACCAGCTTACGTTTCTTGTTGGTGTCTAAAACGAAAGCTTTTAGTCATTGTTTCCTCTCACTCTAAATTTCTGTGTCTTTTTCTCTTCCTTTGCTTTCTTTTTTTTTGTCTAGAGCATTTTAGCTCTCATGTAGCTTATGCTTGTGTTCATTCATATGGATAGTGTCAGTGTCAGTATCAGTGTCAGCATTGAGGTTTCCCAAGGCATTCTCAGACCATACATGTTGGCACGCTTAGATGAACTAGACTATGCTCTTATGTTTAAGTTGTTTACAATGTTCATGGAATATGATGAAAAGAAAACAAAAAGAGATGGGACAGGTTAGTAAGAAAAGCATATGAAGATATTATTACCAGGCTTATTTTTCTGATTTGTTAGCTCCTTATCAGTTGATTTTCATCCTTTTGATATCACTAGATAGCAGGTAATTGCTCTTTCATATAGTTGTCTCTCATTAATACAAGCTCCACAAAAACCGTAAGCCAAGTACAGTAGTTGCTCAATTTATAAGTGTTCGATTTAAGATTATGCTTAGTATAAGAGTGTCCTCTTTTCTCTTGAAAACCGTTTTAAGCGCTAAAACCCATTTCGATTTAAGAGTATGCTTAATTTAAGAGTGCATTTCTCAAGAATACAAACACGATTAAATAAAGCGACTACTGTATAAACACTCTCATGGTATCCTCCTCCAACGTTTATGCATGCTTCTCTTTAACCAGATTTCTCTTCTCAACTCATTCAATAACTGCATGTGTTCCCGAAACTCTTACCTTCTTATACCCTTGGGCTTATTGAAAAAGTTTGTAGCCCCCAAAACCATTGACGGCTTTTCCAATACTACGCTGGTTCAATGTTCCAATGGTAATCAACATTATATGAATGCTCATATTATACCCTGTACTTTCTATAACGACGTAACATCTGGAAATATCTCAAAACAGTATAATAAGTTCGATAGTGCACATATGGTCCCTGCTGCTTTGCTCACTTCAAAAAGAAAACAAGAGAGAGAACATGCATTTTTCCTTAAAGTTGAACAGAGAACTCTCTGAGTTATATTGCCTTCCTCTAATAGAAGGTTTCGTATATTTGGAAATGGCTCTTACGCACATTCCTCTTTCTATGAGCAAAGCGCCTGGTTATTGTCATCATTTTGCTTTATTATAGCAAAAAACCCCAAGACATGTCGAGCTGTCCATCTTGATGGGTCACTCGCCCACTTAGGTTTGTTGCAAATGTTTGCAAAAGAAGGGGATAAATACAAATACTTTGCAACTTAACTCCACTTATACCCCCCCCCCCAAAGATAAGGCCAAAATATGAATACTGCACCACCTGTTACCGGACGAAGCCAAGTTCTTTATCTTTTGCTGAAGGGCCCCCATAATTCCGCAACCAACCAAATACGCCTTTTAAATCGTGTGGATTCACACGTATAAACAGCCCCAAGACTCTTTTAGCTTTTACATCTTTTGATACTGCTCTTGATATTCCAGAAAAACTCTTTCATACCCTAATCCTCGCTTTTTGCCATATCTGGTCGAGTACTTCCAAAAAGAATTTCCTCAACACACATCAGAAATTATGGCTTCAATCAGAGTTGCAGGACTACAAGAAAGATGGAATTTCTTTCCAAGGAATTCCGCTCTTCAGATGAGGTACTGTGTCTCATTTGTATTCAGAAATATCAAACTGCTTGCCCAGATTAAAATTACTGTTGTATGCAGGACCTTCAATGCCCCAGATGACACCAATCTCATACCCGTTATAAGCTGCTATACCAAAGTTGGACGACTCAGCTTACAGTTATACCGCGAAAAACGTAAATATCGTTTCAATGGCTCTATATCCCCTTTAGAACAAACAGTCATGGAAAATGTGGAAAAGGTATGCCGTTTTGATCTTTCCACTTTTCAGAATACTCCCTCTTTTGACAAATTCCACATACCCTAGAATTATATCTCTCTAATCGCATCGTCAATAATATCAAGGGATTTGGATCCCTGCCGAACTGTCATATCGAGCGTAGAGAGTAGTGGAATGAATTCATTCCCGAACACATCAATCACAATAACCACTAAGATCCTTCAGAAGACATCGCTGTCAAGTTCGCAACACATTCCATGTTTCAGCACCTTGCCGGAGGCGGTTCATTGAAACCCAAAAGCCAACAATACAAAACTGTGGCCGGTCCAGCTGTCTCGACCTATTTTGTTGATCATTTTAGTGAGAAGCAGCTCTTCTTTGATGTTCTTAGAAAGCTCGATACACAAGATGCTTAATTATCACCCAAACCCACTCAAGTCGGTCTGTACACCATTTCCTATGCCTTACATGATCACTTGTACCGCAAAAGCAGTCTGGGTATCGTTGATTGTTGCAACAATAATACAACAAGGCTGGTTCCTTAACGCATGTCCAAAGACATCGGTCAATACACCTTCTGATCCTATTTTTGCTCTAATCTTTTTCTTGAATATAATAACAATAGTCTCTTGCAGCCCTGCCCTGATCAAGCAGTGCAATGTAATATAGACCATACTGTACATATATTTGATACCAACCTCTTTGTTGGTAACAATAGTATTGCCAATCGCTCGAAGTTTGTTTCTTTTTGGCTGATAATTTTATATTTTTTTGATGCTCTTTGTTTTTTTTTTCGCAAGTTATTCAAGATCAAAGTATACCCATTTCGAACAATGAACTTTATTCTTTGTACATTTTAAAGCACTAAAACGCTGTCCAAACTCGAATTGCACAGCATTTTTTTTTGTCCAATTGCAATACTTTATTCAGATTTTTGTACTCTTATCTGTTATATTTAAATAAAATTCCAATAGAATGATTTTTAAAGATGCAAAAAGCAAGCCAAGGGAAAGCATGCTTAAGTACTCATTGTCTTTTATCGTTTTTAGTGGTTGATGGCAGAGAATGAGATTAGACAGTTGAAACAAAAGAAAATGAATGTTTTGAGTTCTGTAAGGCAGTGTCGGCAGCTATCAAAAAAGGAAATGCGAAAGAAAGAAATTAAAGAAACAAGAACTGTAGCAAATATCAATGTTAGTAATGAATTCGAGGAATCAGCACAGCTTACTCTATTATTCAACAAATAATATTACTGACATTAACAGAAAAAAATTGACCTTTTTTCATACTAATCTTCAAGAAAAAGGGGATCGGTCACTCTGTCTTATTTCGTGCTTGTATTGTTTTGCAACGGAAATGACTCTCAAACACGATGAGCCAAAATAGAAAGAAACTCAACTGAATATGATTGGGTAAGATCGCGATTACTTTATAGACTATAAACTCATGATTGTGTATCGCTATTTGGATCGTCTTTAACTTGACATGTTGCCAGTATATTGTTAATCACTCTAGGAGTGCTCCATTCATGCATCACAATCAATAATTTGTTGGCAATAATTACATGAACACAAGCCCAAGAAACAGTCATTGATTCAGCTAAAGAAAAAAATCCTTAACTGGCTGTAAACAAACCAGTTACTCTAGAGAAAAAAAATACATCTCGAACTTATAACATAGCAGCATTGTCTGTTTTTAATAAAGGTATTATTGTTGATATACTAAATATACATACCTCACTGATTGAAATGAATTGACATCAATTCAAAATGTTGACATATAAGTGTATGTACACAATATATGTGGAACTTTAGTTTTTTTTATAGTTCCCGCTTGCCACTCTAGTGGATCACTTTTTTTTTTTGCTATAAACACGAAAATGTTTAGTATCACTGTTTTGATCTCAAAATAACTTATTCCCATTGTATAGAGTATACCTTTCTTTATAGTTACAAGGAAAATTAAAAATAAAAAAGAGAGAGAGCACTAACATTCACTTTTCTTTTAGATTGAATCCAGTTAGACTCTTGAGTTACCTCAATATATTCTGCTTTAAAACCCAATCTCAAAAGAGAGATTAGACTCTAAAAGCATTTTAGCTTTGTCATATTTTAGGCAAGATAGTATCAGCGCAAATGCCATCCGAATAAAATTATTTGAAATTCCATTTTAAGCCATAAGTTTAATTTAGTTCAAATTTCGTTGTAAATGTCAGTATGAAGAAAACAAAAGAAGCTCTCCAAATTCCTTGATAAGAGAGATTATCTTGAGAAAAGAAAACAAAGGAGGGGGTATATAAATGTATATTAAGCTTATTATTAAAAGAAAAGCAATTCTAAAGTACCCAAAAGTAAAAAAAAAAAATAATAATAGTCGACGCTGTCGATATAAGTTATGTAACAAGTATTCTACATGACCAAGCAAGAGAAACCACAACCGTTAGCAGGTTCAGCAAAAGGATCGGGATGTCGATTACCCCAGATGGAGGGGATCATGGCATCAGATGTTGACTGACAATATTCAATTAAACTATAAAGAAATTGTCAGTGTACATTGTCTTACAATGTGTGTGTTCAATTATATTACGAGCGACTGGCTTCAGAAACAGGAATTCGAGGTGTGTCTAATTGCTGCTTTAACTTTTCATTTAATTCGAGAATTTTTCGAAGTTTTGTTTCGGAAACAGTAGTTTGTTGTCTTGACATTGTAAAGTGTGAGATAAAAGTGAAAGAACCAAAGAAAAAGTTGATTTGATGCTCGTGTTTATTTTTTATGAATGAAATTGTACAACTTATTTCCAAGCTCCTCTCCAATTATGCCCTGGATCTTACGCTTGCTTAGATGAAGCAGTTCCTCCAGGTCTTTCACTTGGTTCAAGATCAGCTTATAATTGGCAGAAGTAACACCGGGCATACTTCTCAAGATTTCCTATTATAAAATGAGTATTATTTCGATTTGATAGTATGCATTGTTTTTTTTTACCTGAGGTGTCATATTATATACAGTATCACCATTTTCTGTACCCTCTGCACCTATGGCTGTTGCTGTTTCAGCATTGGGTTCCTTTTCCGTTTTCTAGATTGACAGACTAAGTAGCTATACAACAGATTGAACAAAATAAACTTACTTTCAGTTCACTAAATATTTTAGCTGTCTCGTGTGGACTCGAAGACCAAATGATACGTAACTTTGGAAAGGCTAAAGTCAACATCACCAATTTGGATGATAGATCTGTCATTCGAATGTTTTCTTTCATCTCAGAGACTGCCTAATGTCAGCATTGACTTCTTGGTTAGACTGATGACAACTCTCTCTCTCTCTTATTTACCTGTAAAGAAAAGGATTTGTTCTGATCAAATTCAATCAACAGAATAGGCATTGTATAATAAAGAGACATGCTTTCACATTGAGTGTATCTATAGAGAAAAGAATGAGATGGCATTCGAGAGTGATTTGACAACAATCCTACAATCTACCCGAACTAAACGATTGAATCAAATCTGCAATAGATTTCCTTTCAACACACATATCTGGACTCAGAATATAATCACCCACTTGAAGTGTACAGGGTGTAATCTGGATACCTTCTGCATAAAGTATCGGTGGAAGTGAACTTCGGAATTCACGTAGATCCACGATCACAGTGGCTGGTCCTTCTGATACTTTGATCTCTTGTCCTCCAGCAATACGTGTGTTGTTACGAACAACGAGTTCTTCTTGTACTTTACGTTGTTCTGGTAATGGAATGGTCATGATCTACAAAGCGACAGTCAGAATCTTAAATAATAAATCATCTCACTTACTGATTTCTCATGAATCAATCGTTCAAATGATTCTTTTTCTTTCTTGATCAAGCTAAGGTAGTTTTGTTCTTCCACTGAGTTTTCATAAAGCATAAAATACACTTTGATCTCAATGGATGGGTGAAGGGCTCGATAGACTTCTACCTGTCTTACAAAGGCAGGATGAGGATCAAACATGATAATAAATCGAGGCTGTGTATCTTCAAGTATCTGGTGGCTGATATCATCTTCATAACATTGAATGGTAATTAAGGATGTTTTGGGTATCTCTTCAAAGCTAGGTAATATATCGTCGTTGGATGCTTTGATTTCATAGGCATCAGTCAATGGACCTACGCCTTGAAAGACGGTTTCGTCTTCGTCTTCTTCAGGATCATTTGTATCTAATCTATTAAAAGAAAATGATAGATGAGAGAGGGTAAACCTAATTGTTTTTTTTTTGTAGAACACGTACACAGAAAGAGTATCAATCACATCATCTTTAAATGTTTCAGCCAATGTCTGAGATCGATCAGGTCCTGAAGCAGCCATGGATCCACCTCTCATTCTTCTTCTCTTGTTAGGTGGGGGTCTACCTCGATAAGCAGATGCTTGTGATGGAGCTTGATTGGTTTTGGCTTGTTCAGTTTGATTGTGTTGCATGCGATGCATTAATGCTCTCCATCGAAAGAAATTATGAGCAATCTTGTCTAAGAAGGGTGATTCCTGTTGAAATCGAGTGATATAATCCTTTAGCTGAGAACATGTTCTTCTTTCAGACACCATGATCAGGACAGAAGCACCTTCACCTTGCTCTAATCCAAGTGACTCATGTTCAATCTCCTTCAGGATGCCTTTAAGCAAATCCCATTTGGGTTGTTCTTCAAGCACTAATTTGATATGAGAGGGTATATCAGGATGTTGCTGTGTAGCTTCTGTAGAGTCATATTCTGGATCACCATACTTGACATAGACACGCTTTCTTGCCGTCTTTTTAAAATACATGAGATAAAGCCAATAGTGATTCCAACAAACTCACCTGAATTGCCTTACTGCCTGACTCTAGAAACAACCATTGCGATTGTTTGACCTGTTTGTTTTCAATAGATGTGTTGGCAGCAATGATGGTCTCGATGAAACTATAGAACGAGACACAATCATAGGTTGTCAAATAACTCAACAACTGTCTCAGGACCTTGAGATCGCCCACCAACTGCTTAGAGCCAGCAGACACACGATGCCAGATGGGGTCCAGCTGCCTGCGAACAAGAGCATCAAATGATTTGAAAAATGAATTCTCAATTGTGAAATCCTCAAAATCCAATGTGGGATTGGCTCGACGTAATTCCTGCAGGGTCTCTTCCATGCACTGAACTAGGTTCTGTTGAATGGTTTCCATGGCCTCTGTCATAGGCTGACGTAGCTCAACAACATGTCCATCTGACTGAGCTAAGTTTTCAGTCACAGTCACTTGAAATCGAGGCCATAGGTGTGTTTTACGTAGAAAGAGAGATTTCATCATGCTTTGAAGGGGTGCAAATCCACTACTGAAGGCATCTGGTTTATCTGTCAATGCTTTCAGAAATCCTTCCTGGTAAACAAACAAGGTAAATCACTCAAGCCCGACTCTAATTTTCTACGCATACACATTACCTTATTATGTTCGCGATAAATCCTCAAGATCAATTCTTCCATTGAATTGGGTCTTACTCTAGTGTAACCTTCAGATGTCAATTATTATTTTTTTGGTCTAAATTTATCTTTCAGACTTTACCTATGCGCATTGTGTACAATGATACCATTGACGAGTGTCACAGGAAGTCGATTCAATAACATATCTACAGCCAAAATTCGAGAAGTCACTGAAAAGACACCACTTTCTCGATACATACTACTTCTATTCTCAAAAGGAGATTAGATAAAGAAGACAAACGCAACTGATCTCATTCTACCTTTTCTCTGCTGGTGTATTGTATTCAATACGGCGCAAACCATGCTCAAATGGAATACCTTGAGCAGCCAATTGTTCTTGAATCAGTTCATCTTGCTCTTTTGTAGAGTTGATAAGCAAGACAAGATGGTTACCACCAGTATAGATTTGAACAAGTGAACATACAATTTGAAATAGACCTAAACCAGGTGAAATGATCAAAAGACCATCTTCAGTGACAATTTCTGTCAAAATCTGCTTTTGGAATTCAAGCATTCAAATACGAAAAAGAAAGAAAGAAAAAAAGAAATAGGTTTCATTTACGCAGCAATAGATTATTTCATAAGTTATGAGATGCATAGGATACACCTTTTTTTTTTGCTTGCTTTAAAGCGCGGAGTATAGAGTGACGCGTTTTTTCTTTTTTTTTTCGATTGCGTTCGCTTTTTTTTTCTCTTTCTTTCTTTCTCCTATATATATATATTTTCTTTTTTTTTCGACACTATGGACAAGAGCGCAGCAGAAAGAAAGAACAATTTCAAGAACAAGGATACCTTTGGTTCTGACCAAGTCAGAAACCGTAGACAAAAGCACACTGTTGAAATCAGAAAGCAAAAGCGTGAAGAAAACTTGTCAAAACGTCGTAACATGAACCTTCCTAGCGCGTCTATGTCTGACAGTGAAGATGATATTGAAGTAGAAGATGATTTAAGTGTAAGTACAAACATATCATGCTGTTCCTATATATGATGCTGATGTCTTTACTCTAGCTCCATACCAATTTGATGACTTTGATGACTGATATTACCTCTAATGTTGTCGAGAAACAATATGATGCTACTACTAAATTTAGAAAATTGCTTTCCAAAGAAAAGAATCCTCCCATTAAGGAAGTCATTAACACTGGTGTTGTTCCTAAATTCGTCGAGTTCTTGAGATCATCTCATGCATTATTACAGGTAAAAGAAAGAAACTTGAAAAAAAAAATTGGGTATGATAAATCTAATTACCGTATTTAGTTTGAAGCTGCTTGGGCTTTAACCAACATTGCTTCTGGTTCTTCAGATCAAACACAAGTTGTCATTGCAGCTGGTGCTGTTCCTATTTTCATTGAATTGCTCAGTAGTGAAGTGCCTGATGTGAGAGAACAAGCAGTCTGGGCCTTGGGTAACATTGCCGGTGACAGTGCTGTGTGTCGTGACTATGTGCTGGATCAAGGTGCATTGGGTCCTCTTTTGAACATCTTGAACGACCAACACAAGTTGAGTATGTTGCGTAATGCTACCTGGACTCTTTCCAACCTCTGTCGTGGTAAGAACCCTCAACCTGCCTGGAACATGGTCTATCCTGCCTTGCCTGTCTTGTCCAAATTGGTCTATTCTACTGACGAGGAAGTCTTGATTGATGCCTGTTGGGCCATTTCTTACCTCTCTGATGGTCACAACGATCGTATTCAAGCTGTGATTGAATCAGCTGTCTGTCGTCGTCTGGTTGAACTGTTGATGCACCCCTCTACCAGTGTTCAGACACCTGCCCTTCGTTCTGTCGGTAACATCGTGACTGGTGACGACATGCAGACTCAGGTCATCATCAACTGTGGTGTCCTTCCTGCCCTTAACTCTCTTTTGGCCAACAGCAAGGAAGCCATTCGTAAGGAAGCCTGTTGGACCATCTCTAATATCACTGCTGGTAACACAGCCCAGATTGATGCTGTCATCGATAGTGGTCTTATCCCTCCCTTGGTTCATATCTTGGCTACAGCTGATTTCAAGACTCGTAAGGAAGCCTGTTGGGCTATTGTAAATGCCACTTCTGGTGGTCTCAACAAGCCTGCTCAAGTTCAATTCTTGGTGCAATGTGGTGTGATCAAGCCTCTTTGTCAAGTGTTGATGAGTATGGATAACAAGATTGTACAGGTTGCCCTGGATGGGTTAGAGAATATCCTCAAGATTGGTGAACAAAACCGTCCTAATGATCCTGAAGGTGTTAACCGTTATGCTCTCTATATTGAAGAATGTGGTGGTATGGAATTGATTCATCAGTTGCAGACACACGATAACGAAGATGTCTACAAGAAGGCCTATCATATCATTGATCGTTATTTCAATGATGAAGATGCTGAGGAAATGGCTGACGAAGCTAACCCTCAATCTTTTAGCTTCCAATCTAATGTGGATGTTCCTCAAGGTGGTTTCAACTTTGGTTCTTAAGATTGAAGCCTGATTTGTTTTTTTTTTCTTAAATGATATATATCTATGATTAAAGAACAATACACACAATCTCTCAAACACACACACACACACCCATACACACATATACACACACACACTTTGTCTCCTCTTTCTCCATTCGCATTTTTTTTATACATCAATCGAAAACTAACTTAATCCCATTTCTTGTTCTTGTCAAAGAATTGTACATTTCTTTATATACTCTATCACACTTTTTTTTTCTTAAAAAAAATAACTCTTTTGACTAGAAAATTCCTCCCCTTTTTTCTCTCTGTCCCCCTCTCCTCCCCACACATACACTTCCCCTCTCTCTCTCTGCCTTCCCTCTTACCCCTTTCATGAGCAATTTTACCTATAAATCACTGATTCAATAAAAAAAAAACTCTAAAAATATATCAACCAGTCTAAAAGATAGTTTATGCAACAAGTGAAACGCGTCACAAGTGGCTTACGCTGTCATTTTTTTAAAAAAATGAATGGTTTTTCTTGCATACAATTGAATTATTTTTTTTTTCTTTACAGCATATACATAACACATCATATTCATCATGCGTCCTTTGACATCAGAAGAAACAACCGCTTTATTCGAGAAGCTTGCTAAATAGTAAGTGAATAATGCATACTCAAGGGTATCAGTCAACTAAGTTAGAATAGTATTGGTGCCAACATTAAACATTTGATCGATCGACCTGATGAAACCTATTGTTTCCGTCTTCAAAAGAACAAAGTATATTATCTCAGGTAAGGAATAGTAACAAGAGCAATAGACCTGGAAGTTGACAACTCCAAAAGTGAATCCATGATGCGTATGGCAGTGAGTGTAGGTCGTGATCAATTAGGTTCAGTTGGTGTATGCTTTGGTAAATTCTCAAAGACTGGCAAATTTAAGCTTCATATTACTGCTCTTGATCATTTGGCTCAATATGCTCAAGTAAGTGTGTTTGTGTGTGTGTGTGTGTTGGTCAGTTACTGAATTCGTTGTAGCATAAGATTTGGATTAAGCCTAATGGTGAAATGCCATTCTTGTATGGTAATCATATAGTGAAAGCACATTTGGGTAGAATTACAGATGATACCCCTGAACATACTGGTGTTGTTATCTTTTCAATGTCTGATTCGCCATTAGTAAGTTAAGAGATAGTGGATAGACAATTCAAGGTTATTTACAGAAAACTATAGGGTTTTGGTGTGACTGCACGATCCACAATGGAAATGAAGAAACTTCAACCTACAGATATCATTGTCTTCCACCAAGCAGATGTTGGTGAATACCTTCGTGAAGAAGACACTTTATTTTAGAGTCAATAAATTATTATTTGTATAGAATTTGTATGGATCAATTTCTATTGCGTCTATCTTGAAACGTTGTTATTTGTAGATCGGTTGTACAACCATAAAAATTTTATGGTTCTAGGTCTTTTTATGATAGTTGGACTTTCTTGTCTTTTTAACTTTACGCCTATCTCTTAATGCCTTGTTCTATGCTTATTACATACATCATGAATTGCTTTGAAATAACAAGTGACTCAATTCTCCCTTTCTTTTTATTCTTATTTCTCTGATAGGGGATCATCAACTGAATCACGACTCGGTGGCTGGGTTTAAAACAAGCAGTTCATAACGTCATGATGTTGCCATGACATCAATCAGATGCTCGGGACCTTTTTATTTTATTATTTTTCGAAAACAAACCATTTTTATTTTATCTTTTCTCTCTCTCTTTTTTTTTTATATATCTTATAAGCAACTTGATAGAATAATATAAAGGTAACTACAGAAAGAAGGCATAACATAGCATATCTTATTGATCTAAACATTTCCTTGAAATAAAAAAAAAGTCATGGCAGAATTCGTTAAACTCACAATTTTTGGTACTGTCTTTGAGGTCACTACAAGGTAAGATAAATATGCAATAATAAAGAGATATGTGCAACTAAAGAGTGTGTTGGGTTGTCTATCTTCTTAGATATGTTGATCTACAGCCTGTGGGTATGGGTGCTTTTGGTTTAGTCTGGTAAGTATCTTCAAGCCAGAAAGGAAAAAGTAACTTATTTCTTTGTTGGGACTTAGTTCTGCTAAAGACCAGTTGACTGGAATGAATGTGGCTATCAAGAAGATCATGAAGCCCTTTTCTGCTCCTATCTTAGCCAAAAGAACTTACCGTGAATTAAAGTTATTGAAGGCATTGATGCACGAAAACGTAAGAATGCAACTTATCTGTTATCATCGCCTATTGACTTTGTTTATTTTATAGATCATCAGTTTAAGTGATATTTTCATCTCTCCTTTAGAAGACATGTAAGCCACCTTAAATGAATCATGATTCTGTTTGCTTAAGTATCATTCTCTCTTTCTTTAGCTATTTTGTGACAGAACTACTGGGTACTGATTTGCACCGATTACTACAATCCCGACCTCTAGAGAAGCAATTCATTCAATACTTTTTATACCAGATTTTGGCAAGTAGTACATAAATGACGTACCAAGGTTACACACTGTAAAATAACACTGATTAAAACACAGAGAGGCTTAAAGTATGTTCATTCTGCTGGTGTGATTCATAGAGATTTGGTAAGTGTTCTGCTACTTCTTTTTTAAGGATACAATGAAGCTTATACATTGAACTCGATAGAAACCAAGCAACATTTTGATCAATGAAAACTGTGATTTGAAAATTTGTGATTTTGGTCTTGCTCGTATTCAAGAAACTCAAATGACTGGTTATGTATCCACCAGATATTATCGTGCACCTGAAATCATGTTGACTTGGCAAAAGTACGATGTAGCAGTTGATATCTGGAGTGCAGGTTGTATTTTTTCTGAAATGTTGGAAGGAAAACCATTATTCCCTGGCAAAGATCGTAAGTCTCAAAAAGTTTTATTTGAGTGATGGTAACTGACTCTTTTCTTTTGTTAGATGTCCATCAATTCTCTATCATTACTGATTTACTTGGTACACCTTCTGATGATTTGATTGCTACTATCTGTAGTGAAAATGTAAGTTTAAGAGTAAGAGAGAAAGAGAGAGTAAGATTTGAATGCTGATTGCAAATCAAAATGATAGACACTTCGTTATGTCAAGAACCTACCTAAGCGTGAACCTGTTCCATTCAGTCAACGATTTGCTGGTCAAGATCCTCAAGCCATTGATTTATTAGAAAAGATGCTTACATTCGATCCTCGTAAGCGTATCACAGCAGAAGAGGCATTGGCTCATCCTTATTTGGCACCTTACCACGACCCCACAGATGAACCCATTGCACCAGAAAAGTTCGATTGGTCATTCAATGAAGCTGATTTACCTGTGGATACATGGAAGGTCATGATGTATTCTGAAATCTTGGACTTCCATAATGTAGATAGCACTGATAGCATCAGCAATTACTTAGGTACACCACTTACTGGTCCTATTCTGGAGGGTCAAGAAGCTGCTTATATGCAGCCTCAACCTCAATAAGAGAGTTATAGACACTGTTCAGAGTCTATTCTTATTTGTCACTATTTTACATCCATATCATTCTTTCTTTATGTATAGCCCTTAATTTACCAAAATAAAAAAATTGTAATATACAGTGAATCTTGAGAAAGAGTGTTTAAAATGATGAGAGCAACGTTATGGACTGCACTCAATAAGTGAAAAATGAACTACTGGTAGGCTTGAGGATCGAATGCTTGTTGTTGCACTCTTGACCATTGTTCTTTTATCTTGCATATCAGCTATAAAAGAGGCTGGCTCTATTACTGATGACCGCACTGGATCCTGCTCCAGTAACAGGCATTTGTACAAACTATGAATCCTAAAGAATAGATCATTTAGCTTAAAAGAATAAAGTCAGACGATGAATGCAATAGTCAACGGCCATTACTTTGTATATTTAGGCACTCATAGGGTAGTCAGAACGCACTTTGTCTTTTATTTTGTTCACCCTTTCTTTCTTTACATTGCGTTTCTTTCTTTCATAAGTCTTGAATGTAATGCTACTTTGTCGCGATTAAAGAGAGTGTTCCATAGTTTATTTGATTTGCTCCAATTTTGCAAAAGATCCAAGTATATTATGATGTGCAGCGTACCAAACCTTAGTGGAAGACGACAAAGTTCAAAGAAATGGAGTTGCTTATTATGGTCACTTTATCTGTGTTAATTAAATCAAGGAGGTTTTCTCTGTCAATAAAAAAGAAGAAGAACCACGAGTTCTTCCCTCATTCATTTTGCTAGCTTCATCTTTCAGTCTGGCTTACAGAAATACATTCTTTCTGTAGCAGTAATAATATACCATCCGAAAAATTAAAAAAGTATTTTTTAGACATAATATCGATCGAGAAGAAGTTGATCAATGACCTGTATGTCATTGTTCTCTACTCTAACCGTAAGTTTGGAAGTAAAATTCTTATAATGATACTCTGATCTGAAAGCAAATTTTTTAACTATGGACATCCTTGTGGAATATGTGTGTGTCCTTTGACAGTTTGAAGAACTACGTCTTCCCTTGGATGGCAAACCACTTTGTTCTTTGTCCTTCTTGGCCTTGATTGACATAAACATTGTCAAGAGAAGACTTGATTCCCAAGCAAAGCACTCTTGCTGTGCCTTACGTAGCAATAGTTGTAAATCAGTCTTTGACAGTTATATTACCCCCCCAAGCAATACCTTATGCATACTTAAAACAAAAACTCGGATTAAAAGTATATGCACACTCCTCCTCAATAAAACGACTATTGTATGTGTTATATCGAGCACGCACTATCCTTAATAAGAATTTTCCTGAATACAGAGAAATAGCAACAAAGGCATTAAACAATGTTTTCTCACTGCCGAAAGTTTCCATAGGATATAATATTCTCTTGATCTGACAAACAAGACATTTGCTTTTTAGTCAATGAAGAATGTTTTTCTAGTGACAATCTCTGCTATTGTTTTTTTATCGAGGTTCAGTTTTTCTTCTATTTTGGCAGGACACAGCCCGAATAGCACGCTAATTTAACAGCACTTGATTTGGCTATGTTATAAAGTAAGTGAAATAATACTTGCTACACTATAAAGGCGAAAATCAAGTAGAAGTATAGGACTATAGTGTCTTTTTGGATAAGCTCTTTAGTTGTTCATCTTACAATCAAGTCTGTGTTCAAATTGCAGTAGTTGCTTAATATGCAACAACCTGCCTTACTCTTGTAATTCACTTGCAGGTAAAGTCTGCCCACTCACAAAACTCATTATTCTAGAAAATGAAGCAGAAAAGAAGACCAATACGATCTTACGAGAAGATAAGAATGAAACAAAATATCAACACTTGAAAGGTCTCAAAAGTCCCAGTGACCAGATTTCAGCCTATGAGAAATATACCAACCTTAGAGGTCAAACCCTCTTCAATTTATCTGGACAAACGAAAAGGGGCCATCTATCAGGATAATACTCGGAATCTGAAAACAGCAATTATTGTCACACACGCTGAACCACTAGCAATTAAGTGATGGGCCATTTGTAGAACTGGCTGTCAACCAACAAGGAAAGTTTGAGTACTTTACGTCTAACAAAAACACAATAACAAGATTGTTTTAGTTTTTCGATGTCTTGTCAATATGGTGAGAGTATGTCTTTTTTTTTTCTCCAGAAGGCAAATTCTCGCCTTTATAACGCCTAACACTCTATACATAATTTATTTGAGCTGGCATTTATTTTTGTTTCCTAATAAGCAGTATGTGCCTAGTTTTCTTTTTCGGGTTGCACTCCGAATTATAAAAAAAATAAAGCAAAAAAAAAGCTTGTTCGCGCTTTTCTGTCTCTCTCTCTCTTTCATCCTCTCCCTCCTTTTTTCTCTCCTAGTAACCATGTGGGAATCCGATCCTTCCTTTCAAAAAGAACTCGAAAAGATACCCGAAGAACTTCATCTGATTCACTGTGTTCAAATCCTCGAACATTCTCGAAACAAAGAAGAAAACAACGAAGCACTCTGTTATATCCGTTCTCGAGCCACCTTCAATGATGATACCGAAGCCAAGACAAAACTGAGCATCCTTTTTAACTCAGAAACCCCATTTCCTTTCATCGTACGGGATCCTAATGAAGCCAGTCTTTGGTCTCGCAGTATTTTTGATAAACAGCTGGCACGAGCTCTTCAGTTATGTGCCCCTATCTTTGCCACCACCGATAGTCTCAGTACATTAGAATTTGTTGAGTCTATGACAAGGCAAGAAGGATCTGATACCCATCTCTTCTATTTGGCTGGTCTACTTTATACTAAGGGAATTGGGTTTCAACAAGATGTCAATCGAGGCATTCGATTGCTAAAACACGCAGCTGGAGAAGGTCGATTTGCAGAGGCCGGTTGCGAATTAGGTCGCATCTATGGCGATCGATACAGCTATTCGTTTCATCAACCAGCTGAAGCCATGCATTGGTTTCATCGTGCATTTGAATGTGGATCCACGCAGGCCGTGGTCGATTTGGCCTATGGATTCTTTGAGGGAAGTGCAGAAGTCCCCAAGGATGATGAGAAGGCAATGCGATATGCTAAAGACGGAGCACTCTTGAACGATAAGTATTGTCAATACATTGTCGGTCACCTTTATCTCAAGGGTCGAGGTGTAGAAAAGAATGTAGAGGAAGCTATCAAATGGTTACATGCATCCGCACAACAAGGATTTGCTGTTGCTTTAGAAGAAGAGACAGCTATCTATATGTATGGTGATGGCCAAGTCAAGCAGGATTATGAAAAGGCTTATCAGTGTTGTACACAACCGATGGCTGCCAATATACCCTTTTGTCAAGCTAGGTTGGGCGACATGTATAGAAATGCCTGGGGTGTTCAGCAGAATTATGCTAAAGCATTTGAATGCTATCAATGCGCAGCTAGTCAAGTAGACGCACCTTTTCCTTATGCACAACATATGTTGGGCGAAATGTAAGTTTTTTTTTCTTTATCTATATCATCCTTGATTTTACGGTACGAATCTCATGTTACTATCAAATAGGTTCTTGTATGGTGAGGGTGTGCCTCAAGATATGGCAGTAGCCAAAGAATGGTTTCAAATTGCTTCAACACAGGGATACGAACCCTCATTGATTAAGCTTCAACATATTGAAGCACTAGAAGGTACTTCTGCACTTCAACAACAAAGACAGCAGCAACAACAACAGCAAGAAGAGAAAACAACCGAGCCAGTGCAAGAAAAGAGATCGAGTCGATGGTCTTTAAATTTCTTTAACAATAAAAAGAAATAATGCGTGTTCACTTTTGTTTTATTACTTTTTGAAGCTTTGAAAAAATGGAAGCATTTATTGCGCATCAAATTAAACTTATAGAAAAGGAACGAGAGATAGATGTAGAAGAGACAGTCAAGCTATTATCTGCTTATGCACCTAGTCAGTTACAGCGTCGTGGAGTTGCACTTATCAATCTCAAGATTACAGGTATCGAGAAAAGTGTGGTGGACTTCATGTCGAAAGCTCTAACTCATGAAATTGGCTATTAGGAATGAGAACAGGTCTTGGTGGCAAAAGGTAACGGAACCAAACTTATGCATAAAAGAAGAAAGGGGACGAAAGAAATAATAATAGTGAAAAAGCCTAGTGGATCTTGAGTTGGCTAATCCCAACATCGTGCCACCCATCTTACCAGCTCACAAGATTACCACGGGCGATATTGTTGGTCTTGACGAATACAAAAAAGACCAACAAGGCAGCAAAAAAGAACCCCGATGGTCTGGTGTGGTTGTTCGTGTGACAGATATCAAAGTGATTGTGGCCTTACAGGATATGGATATCCCCACTGAAGTACAAGAACGCTGCCAGATTGTCAAATTAGCCAACAGTATCACCTATGAGCGTATGTTAAAAGGGCTTGAACACCTACAGACATTATGTGAACAAGGAGGATCAAGCTTGAGTCATGTTTTGCTAGGTCAAGCGAGACCTTCTTCACCAGAGCAAAACCAATATACCTTTTTTGACGATACTCTTAATGAATCACAAAAAGAAGCAGTTCAATTTGCCTTAAATTCACCTGAAATTGCATTGATTCATGGTCCTCCAGGTGTAAGCCTCCTTAAATTGACACGGTGAATGTTGAACAAACTTACTTATTCCGGCTTTTCTTTAGACAGGCAAGACATACACTTTAGTTGAAATTATTAGACAATTGGTTCAGCAAGATAAAAAAGTACTTGTATGTGGACCATCCAACATTTCCGTAGGTAAAAAAAAAAAAGAAACCATTGCTTTGCTTTAGAAAGTCATAAAGCTCCTGTCTTACCAGTAAGAGAAAAAAAATAGACAATTTAGTGGAACGTTTAGCTCCACATCGCCTTCAGATTGTACGTGTAGGTCATCCAGCTCGTGTACTGCCTTCTGTAGTTGATCATACATTGGATGTGATTACACGTACCTGTGATTCGGGCCAAATTGTAGTTGATGTTCGTAAAGAAATGGATGAGACATTAGTCAACATTCGAAAATCCAAGAATAGATCAGAACGAAGAAACTTATATGGACTAGTAAAAGAACTTCGAAAGGACTATCGTGTTAGAGAACGAAAGGTTGTGGATGAAGTACTGAATCAGGCCCAGGTTACTGTCTCTACATTGAACGGGTAAAACGCAAAGACATAAAAAGTTGAAATGCATCTGTATTGACTTGTATGAATTAGAGCAGGAAGTAGAAATATGATTCACAAAGAATTTGATGTGGTTATTATCGATGAAGCAACTCAAGCCTTAGAAGCAGAATGCTGGATTGCTTTATTGAAAGCTAAAAAGGCCATCTTGGTAAGCCCACGAATCCCCCCCCCCTTATAGATAGATATGGCTAAGCATAGTATAAAGGCAGGAGATCATCTACAGTTGCCTCCTACCGTCAAGACACCTACTAAGCAGCAAAAGGCAACTAAAAAGAAAGCAGGTCTCTCTACTGATACAGACCTAACAACTACTTTATTTGATCGCCTACTCAGTCTGTATGGAAACCAAATTAAGCGGATGTTGTTGGTTCAATACCGTATGCATCAAAAAATTATGGAATTCAGTTCAAAGGAGCTCTATGAGAACAAGCTGATTGCAGACAAAAGCGTGGCTACTCATGTATTGGCTGATTTGCCAGATGTGAAGGATACAGAGAATACAGAGGTGCCTTTAGTCTTGTTGGATACAAGTGACACAGGTCTTGCTCATGAAGTTACAGGCGAAGATCAAGAAGAGCAGAGTAAATCCAATGAACTCGAGGTCGAACTGGCTCTGTCTCATGTCCGTACCTTATTGGAAGAAGGCTTAACTCAAGATCAAATTGGTGTCATCACACCTTATGCTGCTCAAGTAGCTAAACTGAAGCGAGATATTCGTGAGCAATTTCCAGAGATTGAAATAGGCACAGTAGATGGCTTCCAAGGAAGAGAAAAGGAGGCTATCTTGTTGTCTCTTGTTCGATCCAATGAAACAGGTGAAGTTGGGTTCTTGGCGGAAAAAAGAAGATTGAACGGTAAAAAGAAACACTATGTTTAAGTAAGCAATATAATACTTATGCTTTGCGTTAGTGGCCATGACAAGAGCCAAAAGACATTTATGTGTCATTTGTGACTCAGAGACTTTGCTGGGTACAAAAGGTGGAAGTAGTCAAGTATCTCGCTTTGATGGAGGATTCCTGAAGCGATGGATGGAATATCTAAGTGAAGAATCTGACTTACGTTTTAGTGAATGGATTGTCAACTAAGACTATATAAGCCATAGTCGATTATCTTCAGGTACCAACTACAATAAATATAAACTATTTCGCGGTCATGTGATCAAAAAGGTGTTCAGATCAATGAAAGGCAATCGATAGCTTAGTATAAATGCCTCTTCATATTTTTTTCTGGTATCAAAAAAAAAGCTAGTCAACTTGCTTTAAAAAGGCTTTTTTCTTAAGAAATAATTTTTTGTTTTTTACATATACAAACACAAAAAAGAACGCTTCTCATGTCAAACCAACAACAGCAACAACAACAACAACAGCCAGATACTTCTCCTCAAGCTAACCAAGAAGTGACAACAAGAGAGTTTGCAGAAGCAAAACTTGAAGCCTGTCTCAAGTATGAAGCAGCATTTTATACTGTTCATATCTAATAGAGAAAATGGATTTCTTCTTCTTATTTAGGTCTATCTACAGTTGTACGCGTATATCTACAGAGTTGGATGCCTTAAATAGCAAACTACAAAGTCTAGTTGCTATTCGAGGAGCCTTAAATAATGATACCAATCGACCTATGGCTGCCTTAGAAACTATGAGTGAGTTCTCTTTTAGTGAATGATAGCTTGATCATATATTGATTTGTTCTTTAAAAGACAATACTATTGCTGAACTGGAAGCTGATATCAGAGAAAAGACGAAAAAGTAAGTGAAGACAGAAAATAGGATGCGCATAAGCATCTACATCATTTAATTGACATAGTATAGTATGAAATTGGCAGAACGATTAGTGATTGATGGATTTCAGGATGTGATTTCAAAAGTGCAGAAGGATACAGATGAAAAAGTCAAAGATCTTTCTTCTGCCATTACTAAAGCATTAGAGAGATTTGGAAAGTCTATTACTGATCGACTAAACAAAAAACTGAACGAGACAGAGAGAGAGCTGGAAAGCATAAAGGAGACGAAGGTGAATGTGTCTGATAAAGAAGAAGTTCTCGAAAAGATCGAGTCCTTCAAGAAATCTGTGATTGAGACACAAGAAAAGACGTACAACAGACTTTATCATGAAATGACTTATCAGTTCCGTGAGGCTACTAAACAAAGTGAGAAAGCACTTCAACAACTCAACTATGATACTGTGAGCGAGAGTGTTCAGTCTAAAGTGATGGCTAAATTGGATGCCAAGCTAAAGGAAAGCCTGGAACATGTCAAGAAGGAAAACGCACAATTGATTGAGCAACAGCAACAAAGCAGTACTCAGTTATCAGCCAAGATTACCGACACTGTATCTTTGCTGGTTGAGAGGCAGTTGACACCCGATCAGATAAAAGCCACAATCACCAGTTCACCTGAATACCAATCTCTCTTGAGCATGCGTGATTCACTAAAGCAGAACCCAATTGCTCTCCAACAAAAGCCAATGGAAGGAATGGCCACAGCCGCTGAAGTGAAGGCATTAATGGACTCTGTTGCTCGATTATCAGAAGAATTGGTTGAACTTAAGCAGCGAACAGATTCAACACGTACTGTTGTAGATGCCCTCAAGAGTAGTTCAACTGAACAACCCAAGGATGTTGATTATAAGGCTGCTGTTAAGCATATGGAGGAAATGGAGCGTCAAGTGACCATTATTCATGGACACATCAAGATGATGGAAACAGCAGTAGAAGCCAAATCTAAACTGGTTGAAGAAACAGCTGATCAATTGCAACCTCCTTCTGATGCTGATACTTCCAGTTCGCGAAAGAGACCGCGATTAGACTCTGAAGCAGACAATCAGGCAGACGACACAGCTACTCTCTTGAACAGACTGACAGAGTTAGAGAACAAGCATCAAAAGCTACTTGATTTTATTCTTCAATGCAAAGATACAGTATTGGATGATATGTTCCCTACTCGACTTCAGGCAGCTATGAAGAAGATTGAACAAGTCTTAGTGTATAGTATATGTTTCAGGTGTACATATTCAATTGGGCTCATCTTCTCTTTTTATTGCATAATAGTAACCATGAAACCTTTATTGCTTATCTGATTGATCCTTTTGCTACTTCACAACGAGTACAACAAAAGACAAATATCGATTTTAACCAAGAGACCAGTACATTGACACCTGCTATGTTGGATGCTATCACGCAACTCGTAAAAAAGACAGCTCAAGATGTGTCTGCACCATTGCAAAAGAGAATTAAGCAACTTGAAGAGAAATTGGAAAGCCAATCTGCTAAGCAGTAACAAGTGTATAGTGATTATTATTTAACAAAAAAAAAGAGGCTTCATTTCGTGGGAGAAGAAGTGAGCCAAATAAAAGAAACCTTGACATAATGTCAAATGAACTATGACTGGTCTTGCATAGTCAGTCCTCTTTATAAGTGTCTCTCCTCAAATGATTTTGGTCAATAACTTTGATCTACTGGTATCTGTAGACATATTGAAACCCAGAAGCATACGTCACTCATGCCTCAAAAATAACTTTTTTTTTGTCTGATGAACTTTAAGCGAATCAATTTTTTGCAGGGCTTTCAAACTGTAATTGAGTCTTACTTTGGAAAATCAGTTGATATTTTTTTTTTACTGGCAGGCGTCAATTTTTTTCTTAGTCAGATACATCTCCCCTCTCTTTCTCCCTCTCTCTTTTTTTTTCTATATAACTTATTACAATGCTTGCTCTTCGTCGTGCTGCTATTAAGGCTGCTCCCCTTGCCACCCGCGCCTCTGTTAGACCTTTCTCTGTCTTGGGTGCTCGTTTCTGTAAATATATACATAGACACTACAATCCTGAATGAAACATCAAAAGAAAAAGAAAAGAGAATCAACACAGTGCAGACAAGAGAAAATTTTTTTTCTGTATACACGACAAAGCATCTTGAATTCATACATCAATCACCATGAGTAGAGTGAGACAAAATGACTATGAAAAAACAGAGCATGGACCAATTTGACATCAACATTGCCTTTTCTTTTCTTTTTTTTTTTATGTTTCATTCAGGTAACTGAATCTCGAGAATCATACTAAAACTTTATTTTAATTAGCTGGTGCCGTTGGTCACAACGTTGAATCTAGCTTGGGTCCCGGTGGTAAGGCTGGTGAAGTCCCCACTGATCTCGAGCAAGCCACTGGTTTGGAACGTGCTGAATTGCTCCTTAAGCTCCAAGGCAAGGAACTTTTCGATATGGAACCTTTGGACATGACCCACAAGGGTACTCCCAAGAACCCCATTGTTGTCAAGTCTCACGATGCTATCCGTCAAGTTGGTTGTACCGGTAAATATAGGAATTGGCATAGAGAGGAGTTTACGTGTATTCAATATTTCTTTATAGGTTACCCTGTTGAATCCCACGATGTTATCTGGATCAACTTGGATAAGTCTCACGAACACGACCGTTGTCCCGAATGTGGTTCCGTTTTCAAGATGGACTTTGTTGGTTCCGAAGAAGAACACCACCATTAAAGAAAAGACTAGTTTTTTTTGTACAATTTCTTTATATATATAAAACAACCATGGTTGTTTAATTTCTTTGTCTCTTCAGTTAGTCCAACGCATATGAGAGAGAGAGAAAAAAAAAAGGGAGAGAATTGTCTTGTATCATTGAAATGAGAGGGCGGAGACTGAGAATATCGACTGTCTAGACTACATGCTTTATTGTATTTTAGAAATCATGCTTAATATGTACATCATTTGAACGCAGTCGGCCCCATTTGACTTCAAGATGTTTCATGTCTCGACACATCAATGTTATTTTGGTTTTATCAGGTCCATTGAATTCACTAGCTTCAATTGAACAGAATCGATTTTCAAATGACCTGTAATGCGTTTCAATGCCAGCTCGGATCAGGCAAACATAAAGTGTGCCCTTCTGAGGAGCAAAATAAGCATCTAGGCAAAGAAGGCAAAGTGAGATCGAAGGCATATCAAATGCAACACTTTCAAGTGAGGTGAGTCGAAGTCGTACAACTTCTAATCGGGGTGTGAATGCAATCAGTTGGTTTACAAAGTTCATGTGCATGCCTTTGCCCTCCAGCTCCAGAACACGGATAGGCAGTATGGGCCCTTGGTAAGTATGATCATCTTTGTATTGCATAGAAAGCATTTTGAGTTTGATGCAATGGGCCAAGAGTTGGGTATGTCCAGCATCTGGGGATTCAAGTTGGAGCTTGTCTAGCTGTTTCAAGTAGGCTATGAGCATTGGCTGTAATAGATCAAAGCTGTCCATGAGCAAATCCGTACTCAATTCAGACTGGTCTGGCTTAGATACATCTCCTGAGCAACGAAAATTGCCATCGCTCATTTCAATGGTTAGCTCCCCTTGTCTCTGTAGTGAGGTAACTGCAAGAAGCAATGACATTTGGTTTCTCATTCCAAGGATCAGTATTCTGAATTTATTTATCGAATGCACATAATCTGCCAACAGGGCAATCATGTCGGATGCCATCTCAAAGGACTCTATCTCAGGCTCTTCTCCAGGCGATTCTGGTGACATAACATGGTTGATGCACATCAAGATCCGAAGCTCTAGTTGATCGACATGGTGGAACTTTCGGGTAATGTAATTTAGACCAGCTTCAGTAAGATCATACAAAAAGACAACAAGTCTTTTTACTACACCGTTTGACTCAATCTTTATCTGACGTTCTTTATCTTCATACTGATCGAGATGGCATAGTTGGAGTTTAATCTCTGTAGCACAAGGGCATAAAGCGAGAGCATCATCCAAGGATTGAATGGTTGCCTTTTGATCAGAGAAGCAATGTAAATACCTAACTGCATTGAATCGAGTCTCTCGTGTGATATGCAAAGGAAACTGAAAGCAATGAGGTTCAAAGGAATCAGAGGTAAATGACAGGTCGAGCATGAGAAACGAGAGTCTGTCTTGGATAGATGATGCAAGAGCATAATAGCTTTGAGATATAAATAAAATGGGAAGCACTGCATTAGATTGACAAATCACAGTATGAAGATGTCTCCAGTGTTCTTGTTTCATGTCTTCTAGAGCCACTCGGTAGAGCGCATCGCTCTTTGATCTCACTTCAAGAATCATCAAGTTAGGCGTTAAACAGATAAGTTTGGAATAGCGTGAAGTATCATCCTGAATACGCACTGTATCCAGCACCAAGCTCTTCACAGAATCGCCTATGAGCGGTGATTTCATAAACATATCGACACATTTATTCAAGCCTTCTTCAAATGTGATACGGACCTTTTGAAACAAAATTGGCGTGGTTGCTTTTCTCCATTGTTTAGACACAAGGCTATATTGTTTTCTATCACTCTGATTCAGATAATACAAGATTTTTGAATGAATTTCATAGGGTAAGAGTTTTATTGACATCGTTTCTTTTTTTCGGGATGTTTTTGAAAAAAAGAAAGAAAGAAAGAAATGGGGCGCATAAGTGCATAAGTTTTTGTACTCGAATCAGTCATCCTTAGGTTACATCTCAAAGCTAGAATACTAAGCCTTTCCTATTTTCTAAAAGTCATAAGCGAATCGGCTTGATCAATCATCTTCCTTAAGGCTTAGCAAAGAACATAAAAGTAAGTTGCTTACCGTACTCCCTATGAACCATTACTATCATTGTATGCGTTGCCTGCTTTTCTCTTTTGCGTTCCCTATGTTAATCAATTGCTTTGCAGCTTAGGTGAGCTTTAGCCAGTCATGTGTTGTTGCATTTGTACAAGAAAAAAATATCAGTCGTCTATGTATGCATAGATATTAAATTTCAACAAGGAATTGCTGTTTTTGTTAGTGATACGTAGCCCATAATGGTTCAAGATACCCAATGTCTTTACAGTTCAATTTTACCTGTACAATTCCCTGACTCAGATCTTCTGCTTGGTAATCATTTGCTTCCATTTCGCAGAGGATATCCTCACTCCGCTTGTAAGAGACTATTGTGATCACTATCAAAAACCAATTGTCTAAGAGGTAGCCTGGGTCCTTCATACCGAGATTCACCTCGAGGCTCCAAGTTGAGTTCATTTTTCTAATGGCATCGTAAAGGAACGCGTCTCCTTCCAGCATTCACCTTCATCCTACTTTCAAATAGTGAGTTTGGAATGCATGATACCTAACAGCTTGCGAGAAATATAATCCACAATCTTGACTTTAAATAGAATGACAGTGATATTGTGTCTCTCCAGGCTTGTATTGGGTTCCGCATGGATCTGTTTACCTTTGTCTCCATTAAAGCGAATTGCATAAATATTCAATACAGTCGCGTTTGAACAGAATATGAGTGTATCCTCTTCTAGATGTGATAGACAAAGGATTTCAAACAAAATGGGTACTATCACTTTATTCCATCCTTTCGATGATAAGACTGCATTGTTTTCTATCTTTTTGATCAAAGTCAGTCCATCTCATACAAACATTGAGCTGTTGTATAGAAAGTCGTCTTTGAACTCAGTCTTTACCATCGTTTTGTTAAGTTGTGCTAGGATACGTTTCTCAGAAAATAATAAGAAATAGCTGAAAATCACCTTCATGCAAAGCGGATCAATTCTATAACGATAAATTGATCTTATGCTAAGGTAGCTCATTCTGACACTACTTATCACCTAGCTTTCAGACCACTGTCAATTGAATTGTGTTGTCTGCACACAGATTGTTTTTTCCTTCACAACATTAAATGTCTCTGGTTGGCGAATCGTTTTTCAATACATTGTCGTTACAAACACGACAGATTAGAGGATGTGATCTCGAGACTCTTAGACCAAGTATGTATACAATTCGATTGGTTAATATGCTTTATAAACTACGCTTGTCAAAGAGAGAAAAACATACAGGATCGATGCTTAGTTTCTGTTCAAATCACAAAATGTATCGTAATCAACTTGGGAAAGCAAGGAAGAGAAGGACACAGAAAAGAGGCTACCGTTTAATTTTTTTCTTTCTCTTTAATAGAAATTAAACAAAACAGGTGTACAACTACGAGATCCCTTTTTCCAAAATATTCCAATCTGTTTAATATCTTTACAAACCACCTTTATTTTACCTCTTTCCATGTCCGGTCCCAACTCTTTAAACTCGCTTGCTTCCATCTCAAACAACTGGTCTTTAACATGCCGATAAAACGTCTCTGTCCCAGACCGTATCAGATGAATATGTATCTCGTTTGAATTTGATCTTTGGTCGACACGTATACAAAGCACTTGAAAGGAAACAAGAGGTGTATCAATATGCAATCTTTCGCTTGTGCCAAGCCTGAGATATAAATGACTGAGATGAGGCAAAGACTGAGTGAATTGAGTCAGAAAGCGGAGACTATTGCCTGCAGCCACCAGATCCAAACGAGTGATAGGCAGAGGAGGACCATGATAGCTAAGCTCGGTATTACACTCTGTGCTCAGATATTTAAGGTGTGTACAGTATGGTAACAATGGCATGTGCTCATGTGTCATCAGGTGGATTTGGAGATCATCCAGTTGACCGAGATAATCCCTCATGCTTGCCTCTGTGATATCAATACTGCCTGGATTGGTATCTAAATAGAGCTCAGCATAGGTCGGTTCTGAGCGATGATATGTCAACAGCATGATCGTATCGGATGCTTCTATAGTCATCTTGCCTGGCCATGCAAAGGTAGTAAAGATATGCAACAGCTCTATGGTATTAATGAAGCCATTCAAGACGATCTCAAATGCGTCCATCTTCTGTAGATACTGAGCCAATTGAGTTGCCAGTGTCAAAGGCATGTCAAAGAGCACCAAAGCGTCAGAGGAATCGAATTCGTCCGGTGGCTGCACAATAAGTGTCAATTGGTCAAGATGAGCGAACTTTTGACGAATGTAGTCTATGCCAGTAAGAAGTGAGTCATAGAGAGAGACCTTGAGCTTTTTGACCACTTGGTTCGGTTCTACTTCAGTCTCAAGTGGGTCAAGCGACCAAAAGGTCATCATGACATCAGTCGCATTAGGACAAAGTGTCAAGGCATCATCCACTGATTGGAAAGCCACATGCATTTCAGAGATACATGTCAACTGGACAGCAGCATGAAAGCGAGTTTCTGGTGTGATGAAGGGAAACTGAAAGTAGTGAGGTTGCCGTGTTGGAGGTAAGGATGACATGTTGAGCATGACAGTAGAGAGCCTATCACGGATGGCCGATACAACAGCATAATAGTGTTGGGTCAGACAACTTGGTTCGAAACTAAAAGCCATTTGGTCATGAATCGAGTGAAGGTGTTTCCAGTAACCTTGCTCTATGGCGTCTAAGGCAGTGCAATAGAGAGCATCTGCTCTACTGTGAATCTCAAGGATCTTTAGGTTAGGTGTCCTGTGGATCAGTTTGGCATAGTATCTCATTTTATCGTTTCTGTTACACACACCAGTTTCTTTATTGATATTCCAATGGATGGTGCATGGTTGAGTATATCAACAAATGCCTCTGTCTGGTCCTTGAGTCTTATTTGGACTGTTTCAAACAAGACAGGCTTTAACATCTCTCTCCAATGTTTAGATAGAAGACTGCATTGAATTCGATCTGCATAATCTAGATAACTTTGAATTTGCCATTCTATCTCATAGGGTAAGTATTCCATGGAACAAAAAAAAAAGAGAGAGAGAGAGAGAGAGAGAGATCCTCTCTAGAAAAAAAAAAGAAGAGTAGGATGATGGATGACAACATTTTAGGACCCAGTTCAGCTATAGGTTACATTGTTATTGCTAAGCATAAAATATATATATATATATATTATTTACAGTTACAAAATTAATATTAAACTCAAATTAACCAACATCAGATTTGACACTAAAAAAGAAAAGGAGAACTAACAGTACAGTGTGATAGCAACAGACTATCATAAGTAAGTTACGTGTTTCTTATCTCTTTGCTTACACAAAACTATTTGAAACCGTGACTTTTTGTGAAAGTGAGTATAGTGCAATATACTTTGTAACTGACTCAGTCAATATAACTGATTGGCTGATCATGAATTATCATTTTGTTCTATTGTTTCTTTTGTTTGGCTATCAAAGGAGATGCGCACGGATATCCTTTTTATAACAAAGGTTTATTTACAAACACTTTCGTCAATCATCACAACAAGTTCATTAGGGCCAAAAAAAAGGGAAGGAAAGGGAGATTACTTTGTTGTCTGGTGAATGATTTTTTTTTCTTTCCTTTATTTTTCAAATGCCTATCATGCCCTCTCATAGAAAATAGCTCTTTTCTGTCTAGACCATTACAATGATCTCCCTAAATTGCTTACGAATGAATCACTTTCCAAATAGACTTTTTTTCTGTAAAAAAAAAAAAAAAGAAATTCTCTATAGTCAAGATATCCGCCACTTCATTTGTTAGCAAGAGACTTATTCATTCTAACTCCTTATCTACTATATTCAACTTCTAAAAATATTTAAAAATGCTTTTATTAGTCAAATACTTCCTTACTGACTAAAAAAGCTTTTCATTGATATGTGCAACAAAAATAAACTCCTTTTAAGAAAAGTTTTTTTTTTGTGTCCCTATTTATCGTACCTTTTTCTTTAGGCGGGAGGGTAATTTTATGGGTGTTCTTTTTTATTTTTATTTTGTTTTTCTTTCTTTTTTCTATCACTTTTTTTTTCTTCTTCTTTTCACTTTTTCATTGTTCTATTTTTACTTAGACTAACAATCAAATATTTATAGTGTAGAAAGTAGAGTTACTTTTTTTCTCCTGTAAAAAAAAAAAAGAAAAAATCTCTCTCTCTTTTTTTTTTATTTTATTTCCCCTTACTATACATTCCTTTGATGCTTTTTGATGAACCCAGTAACTCTCCTTCTTTTCTTGGTCAATATTATCTCTGCACTCGGTAAAAATAATCGATATGAATTAACAGGAATCATGTTACTGATTTTATTCTTAAAAAGAGATCCACAATGAGACAGCAGGTAATTTATCACCATAGATACCCCGACACTATTTTTATAATAATACGTCGATCTCTTCTCTTTTTTGGGGGAAATTTAATAGATGTATCACAAACATTAAATAGAACCACACTAGAAAACTGTCATGGAAATTCATCCTCCACATGCACTCCTTCTAACCAGACTACACTCCCTTCCTTACTTACCGTCACTCGTACATCATGTTGGAAAAAGACAGAATCGACCTATCTGTCAAAAGTTCACTCAGAATATACTATCCTTAAACCGACTGTTACTGTCGTGACTACTTGTACAACTAAAACCATCACAAAGACCCGACCTGTTTCTAGAACCAGTACTGTAAATGGTATCCTAGCTACCATTACAGGTGCACCAGCTACCATCACAGGTACATCGGCTACCATCACAAGTACGCCTACACCTACTGTAGATGGCCTTCTTCAAGGTGGCCAACGTTCGGATAACAATCATTCGAGTGGAAATGTCTCTTCAACTGACAGTAGTGATACTGATAATGAAGATGAAGAAGACAATGATGAAGATGAAGAAGACAATGATGAAGATGAAGAAGATGATGAAGATGAAGATAACGATGACGAAGACGATGATGAAAATGAATATCAAGGCAATAGCCAAAATAATGATAGTACTCACAACGGTCAAAGCAGCAGCAATGAAAGCAGCAGCAATGAAAGCAGCAGCAACACTAACAACAATGGTCAAAGTAGCCACGAGAGCAGCAGTGATCAGAGCAGCAGCAATGAAAGTAGCAGCACCACTAACAACAATGGTCAAAGTAGCCACGAGAGCAGTGGCGATAAAAATAGCAGTGATCAGAGTAGCAGCAATACTAACAACAACGGTCAAAGCAGCAATCAAAGCAGCAATGATAGCACTAGTGGCGATCAAAGCAGCAACGAAAGCAATAACGATCAAAGTAGCAGTACCTCCAATGATCAAAGCAGCAGTGCCTCCAATGATCAAAGCAGCAGTGCCTCCAACGATCAGGGCAATGATGATGATTCCAACAGCGAACAAGAAAGCACTGAATCCAATGACCAAGGCAACGATGACTCCAATGATCAGAGCAGCGATGACAGCAATGATCAGAGCAGTGACGACCAGAGTGTCAATGACACCACTGATCAAGACGCAACCACTACACCCACTCTCAACACAGGTATCACTCAAACAGCACCAACAAACAGCATCTTTGAGACAAACAACGGCAACAACAACATCTTTAGTGATCCAGAAATGGCAGCTCAGAACGACAATAGTCACAGAGCACTCGGTATCGGTCTTGGTGTCAGTATTGGATGTGTAGCTGCCCTTGGGTTAGCTGGACTGTTGATCTACAACCGCCGTAAACGAAATGCGCCTGTTGAAGAGCCAGATACCACTGAAGTGCCTGCCACACGTTGGCGTCCTCAAAGCTTTATGGGTGTCGTCTCTTCAGTCATTGCCAAGTTGCCTCGATCACCTTCACAGAGAAGTAAGGCATCGACTGATTTATTAGGCGGAGTTCAATCAGATACAAGTCCAGGAACAGAGCCATATTCATCACCTGCTGCTGTTATCTCTCATGGAGGTGATGCAGGTGCTTCCAGACAGTACTAACACACACACACACACACACACAAATAAAATAGAGTTTCTTTTTTTCTTGTTAAAAAAAAAAGTCTTATAGCTTTAAATCAAGAGCTATTAAAAAAAATCCAAAAGTGTGGATTCTTTTTTGTTTATCTTGTATCTCGCAAAATAAACCACTTTTAAAGAAGGGAGGAAATAATTTAGAGATAAATCGAAAAAAAAAAGAGTAAGTTATGCATAACACAGGGAGTATATTGACACTAGTTTCATTAAAAGATGGACGAATTTCTATTTATGGAAATAGCCTTGGATGACAACTAACTGTATATTACATACTACGAGTGAAGAGTATCCATTTACCTATGAAGCAAGTCAGTTGGAGTTGGAAACTATTCAACTGAAAGAGATGAGAGAGACTAGATATCAAAAATGCTCTCTCTAGGATTGGTTTGAATTGAACGATCGTACTTTAAGAGTCAAATTCAATATGTTTACTTGTCAACAAAGCACCAATGTTTCAAGTTGGACACCTTGCATTGATCTTTACTGTAGTGTGCATGAATAGATAATTGGTAACAAAAAGTTGATTACTTGAATAACTTAAAAAAAGAAAGAAAGAAAGAGATCTCCTATAGCTTATGATAAAGAGCAACTCTCAATAGCCAGCTTTGTATTCTGACAACATTACATACTGAGCGTGTTGTTGTCAAGGTATTTTCTGTTTATTTCTCTCTTTCTAGATGATTCATTTAGACTATAGTTGATCAAACATACAAAACAAGCTGGTCAAAGAAGAACCCCCCCCCCCCTCCTAAAAAAAAAAGAGGAAAGCATTAAAAAAGGGAAATAACCAGATAAGATCTTGTGCATCTCCTGTAAAATTTTATAGGTAGCAACCAATTTCTCTCTATTGTTGGAATGATTAAAGTTAATTCAATCCATATAGGCTTGTCAAACCTCTCCCTCTTTAGGAAGGTTACATTGAGTCCCAGAGAATCAATGTCTCGTACTGCAAAGACAATGTTATGCAACAAATAGATCCATCAGATAGTTTGACGCATTAGGCGCTATGAACACACACACATACATGTTTCAGCCCAGTTGTCTAGATTGTCACTTGCTGACTTTTTATGACGTGTCATCTAAAGAATAAGCTTTAAAAGAGAAAAAGGCTCAGGACACTTTCTGTAAAGGACTTGAAGACATACCATTACAATGTAAATAAGGTCACACAAAATCTGAAATGCTTTCTTTTCAAACAATTGATTCTATTAACACTATATATGAGATATACAAGACGTCATCACAAGCTGAAAGAACAGTATTGGTTATTTTTGTATAGAAAGAGAGAAGAGGGGGTATCTTATAAAGAAAGTTCTAATGTTACATAATGAAAAATAAGCATAAGCTTACTAAAGCATACAAGGGGCTTCTATGGGTGATACAAGATGCTTCTGACCGATTAAGCGATGTATTGCCGTGACTATTTCCACTATCGTGATCATTTGCAAATACATCGGATGAGTTTGAAGAGTCTGTGCCATTCTGATTTTCATCAATGGCACTATCGGCCAAGACGACAGCATCAATCATATGCATCACTCCAGCTGTGGTAATGATGTCCTGCTCAATAATTTCTGCTATGTTGTTGACCAGTAGCTTATTCTTCTTCAGTTGAATCACAATATCACTGTCTTTGTAGCTTGTGGGTAAGGCATGACGGCCACCTGTGGAGAGTTGATCTGCGAAATAGACACCCTCTAGTGAAAGATAGGATAGGTCATGAACAAGGGTGCCAAAAGGAATAGAAGAGCCATTGGCATTGGTCCAGGCTTGATTGGTGGGCACTAGAATGGTTCTATTCGTGTCGGAAACGATGTCTGAAACATTTAGAGTCTTTAGTAATTCTTCCATATACTGAGTTTCTGGCAAGAGGGAAATAGTGTCTAATGGGCTCTGAGCTGGTTCAAGGGATTGCGATACTACTTGAACAATGCCTATCAAGCGATATGAGTTACTCTGGTTGCTTTAAAAAAATTACACAAATCCTACCATTTTTACAATAAATATCATTGATGTGAATCGATGCCTTTGTTGTACCTGAATAGACAACAAGTGAATTATTGGCTAGTTTATAGTCAGGTGTAAGGTAAGGTCCAATGGATAGTCTGTTGTCTGACAATGTTGGGTATAATCTTCTACTGTTCTTAAAGGTCTGTGACTGATAGGTGCCATTGAGCGTAAAGGATTTAAAGTATTCCATTGTACTGTCTGGCTGAGAGAAATTGAGTTGACCAATAGAAATGGTGTAATTGAGGTAAGAATCTATAGGTAAGAACACAGTGATGTTTTCTTGTTTATCGAACAAATCAATCAATAAATTTGACGATGACAATTGAATTGATTTGTGTAATATCTAGAAAGTAATTGATTAAAAAAAAATTTTTTTTTACATGTCTCTCTATCTATTTACAGGAGAAATGGTAGCTAATGATTCATAGATTGTTTGATCATAAAAGTACAGTTGAGCCACAGTCAAATCAAACAAACACCAAAACCACGCCCAAATCCGTAGATTCATATTTTGTAAGAGAAAAAAAAATGAGAAAGAAAGAAAAAAAAAACGAAAATAAAAAGTGAGCGAAATAAAGCAACAGTAACTAAGTTACACAAATCACGAGCAAATACACTTTTGAACTGGTTTTTTCAGAATATAATTCAGCAGTAATAAACTCAGCTTCCAGAAATTACAATAATGGTTACTGATTAAACGAATGTGTTTTTGATTATTTTTACTTGTTACTTAGTTCAATCTAGAGTGCTTATGACATACAACACAGATAGTTCTGAGTGATTGTCGTATGAGAGAACAGTAAAATGTAATTCCTTATTCTACTTCTTTTTACAGTGGAGATTGTTTGGTTTAAAGGTAGTACATACATGCTACATTTGTACCTTGCACAATTTTTTTTTTTATTTCTTACTATATCGGCATAAGAGGAAAATAGGCAATAACAAAAAAAAATGTCATCTATTTCCAATAATTCAGTCATTTTCATATACGTTTAAAGTATCATGACAGAGACACATTCTTTTTTCATTTTTTCTTTTTTGATGAAATAAATGTTGCTAAAATAAGATTCATGTCTGAGCTTCATAATTTTATATTAAATGGAATTCCTGAAAAGACCTACACTACTTTGGCTTATAAAGTGTCAAAAAAGGCATTATGTCATCCAATCTTATTGAAGAAAATGCCTCTTTTTTCACTCACGTCATCCAACTATCAATAAAGTTACCATCAACTGAATAACCCTCTCTTTCTTCTCCTAATCAGGTAAAGTGCGTCAGTTTCTTAGTGGTCATTTTTGTTTTGCTAGAAAACTTAAAACAGAAAACCATTTGTTATTTGTTTCTATTGGAAATACTTGGCTGATTTTTCCCAGCCTGCAATTAAATCAATTGGTTCAATGCTATTCATGTATGCTATTATTGGTCCCTTCTTTCTTTTAAAGAATGACAAAGAAACTCTGGCTCAACATATAAGGGTTTGATTGTTTATCAAAAGAACACAAAAGTCAATTTTTTCGAGATGCTTTCCAATTGAATCTTTTAAACATAGTGTTATTCATTAGAAGACCTGTGTCTGATCCCTTTTTGACATAAGTCTGCATTTCAATGACCATTTTGAAATTAAGCTGTCAAAGCGTGTTTCAATTTATGAAAAAAGAAAAAGCCACATAGGAACAGATTACCCCTTTTTATTTAGGCTTTGGGCTATAAAATAGCAGTCATTCTTGCTTTATGATCCTCTTGCTTGTTTCAGCCAATCAGTTTTTCATTGAAACACTACATGTAAAAAGCCTTTTGTACTCAAGATCTAATTTGTGCCTAGATTTGATTTCCGATTAGCTTTTAATTGGTCCTTTTTTTCTATATACTTTTCTTTCTTTCTTTCTTATCTACTATTTGACATGAGAATAGCCACCTCTCTTGCCATTGCAAGTACAGCATTACTTTCTCATGTCTTTGGACAATCTCCTTTTTATTACCATGGCAACCAGGCACCTGTTTCGGAATATGCCATCTCGGGCAAGATGGAACAGATCGGTAGAACAGGTGTAGCTGCTATGCACGCTGTCTTGCTCAAGTAAACTGCATTGCATTATTTTTTTATCGTTCTCTGGCTAACATGCGTTCTACATAGTGAAAAGAGTATTTTGATTATTGACAAAGGTAGAAAAAGAAAATGGGTGGTCTGGAAGAGTAGACAAACTTATATACTTTTTTTCTTAAGCTGAAGAGAACGAAGCCAAATTAGACTCAGGCGTCAGTGCATTCTCCACATTATACGATATAGAATCAAACAGCTATAGAACACTATTATTAGAGACAAACACATTCTGTTCAGCAGGTGGATTCTTAGCCAACGGCACATTCATTAGCACAGGTGGAGCAGAAAGTAGAAGCCAGTGGCGTGCTGCCCGAGGACATCAATCCATCCGCCACTTCCGCCCTTGTTCAGACGATAGCTGTGCCTGGGTAGAATACCCAACAGGCAAAATGTACAGTAACCGATGGTATCCCACAGTAGAACAATTACCTGAAGGAGATCTAATCATCATTGGTGGTTCGCTTGCGGGCACCAAATACAACACAAAAGAGAAAAACGTACCTTCTTATGAATTTTGGCCACCCCGCACTGAAGAGCCTATCCAACTCGACTTGCTTCTTCATACCCTACCTTATAACCTCTACCCTTTCGTCTTTCTGCTGCCTGATGGCAATTTGTTCATCTTTGCTTCTACTCGATCCATCATTTACGACTACAAGAACCATCGAGTGGTGCGAGAGCTACCCCGTATGCCCGGTGTGCCTCGTTCTTATCCCTTGACAGGTGGTGCTGTTATGCTTCCTCTTGATCCCGAGAACGATTACAATGTAGAGATCTTGATCTGTGGTGGTTCTCATAGTCCTAAAAACACCAGTCCAGCAGACGATACCTGTGGCCGCATCAATCTAGGACACAAAGACCCTCAATGGGAAATGGATACCTTTGTTCACAAACGAGTGATGCCAGATGGTGTGATCTTGGCAGATGGCAGTCTGATCTGGGTCAATGGGTGCCAGCGTGGATATGCTGGCTATAAAGATGCCAACCATGATCCTACCTTTGATCCATTGATCTATCATCATCAGAAGCCCAAGGGATCCAGATGGCAACAGGGTTTGGCCAACACAGATATTGCTCGTATGTATCATTCTGTCGCCCTTGCCTTACCTGATGGCAGAGTCTGGATAGCAGGTTCAAACAGTGTAGATCCACCTGATATTCATGCTAAATACCCTACTGAATACCGCGTTGAATATTATTCGCCACCTTACTTGTTCAAGCCATCTCGACCCAAGATTTCGCATGTGCCTCGTGTGGTTGAGTATGATGAAACGTTTGAGATTCTTTTCCATCTTGAACAGGCAGAGTTGGATGAAAAGAAGCTGAAGGTGGCTATCATGAGACCTGGTTTCAGTACACATTCGATGCATATGTCTCAACGCTATGTCTATCTTCGCCACAGTGTTAGTGCTGACTTTAAATCGATTAAGGTCATTGCACCACCTCATGCAAACATCTTCCCTCCTGGTCAAGGCTTTTTGGTGGTTGTGTATGATGGTGTGCCTTGTAAAGGAGTTGAATTTTTTGTCGAAAAGAATAAAGAAGATCTCAAGATCTAAGTTGTATTGCTTTTTTTATTATTAAAGAGATAATACTATCTGTCTTGATGTCTTTACACAAGTGGGTTTTGGCATACACATACAACAACTATTGCTCAGGACGTTAAATAGATTATGCCTTGTTGTGCATACATTGTTTACGTACCAAATCTGTTTAGTCTCTTATGCTATCAATAAATTTCCCATCTGCTTGAACATTCAAAATCTAGTCTGAATATGTTTTCTTTTCTTTTTGGACTGAAAGACCCTTTTCAAAATGAGTTATTTAAAAGCAGGTATCTATCATTTAGGAGAAAGAAAAGAGGCATTGGTCATGTTATTGTACTTAAAAGTTGACATACACTTGACAATGAAGTTACTTGTTTATAAGCATGAATGATGAATCCGCTATAAAGAACACAACATTCACTCAAGAGAAACTAGAAAAAAGCAAAAGATGTATTAAATCAAACGATGGAACATAGACAACTTTCTGATTTGATATGAAAAGTAGCATTGCTCATTTCTGACCTCAAGTGACATCACCATTAGACACAAGTAAAAAAAAGAAGATATAAGCCATTTTGCTTGCTCTACTCTTCTAATTCATATGTTTCTGTTATGTACGAAATAACGAGCAAAGTACAGCAAACCTTGCAACACCCTTTTATTGTTATTTCATGCAACTGGGCTTGATCGGTTTATAACATTTGATTTCTTTTTTTGGGTAGCCGATAATTTCACTTTTCTGTAGCCGACAATTTTTTTTTTCGTAACCGACAACCTATTCTATCAGCTGCAACTTGTATTTGTTTTCCTTTTTCCTTTTTTCTTTTCCTTAAGAGAATATACATTCCTATTTATTATATTAAGCGGATGGCATCTCATCAAATGGAATCCAACTATGGTGACGGAGGTGCAGGGTCAACGTTTTATCCAGTGACAATATGGATAGCACTTGTTTCCACCGTCATTGGTTGTTGTATATCGTTTCTTTCTGTTTGGTTACATTGGAAAAACTATCGAAAACCGGTAAGATACGAATAGGAAGGGTATCAACAGAATTTAATGACAAAAGAAAACTATATGACAGAACCAACAACGACAAGTCATTCGTATCTTATGGATGTAAGCAAAAAGAGTGAAAGAAGCGAATGGAAATAACTTAGAGAAAAGGATGTGAGAATATTAGGGTTCCCATTTATGGTATCAGTACATATATCTCATTGGTTTCGCTCGATGCAGCCTTTTACGTCGATACTTTCCGAGATATCTATGAAGCATTTGTTATTTATGCCTTTTTCAACTTACTGCTCAACAAATTAGGCGGAGAAAGAGCCTTGATCATCATGCTTCATTCTCGCCCACCTACGCAAAACTTCTTTCCCGGCACACTTTATTCCAGAGATATTTTTGTAGGTGATCCCTATACTTTCTTGTTTGTCAAGCGAGGTATCCTTCAGTTTGTCTATGTCAAGCCTGTGTTGGCTGTCATTACCATGCTGTTGAAGGCTACCGGCAATTATAATGAAGGCGAATTTACCTTGACCAGTTCTTATTTCTACCTTACTTTTATCTATAACATCAGTGTCTGTCTCAGTTTATGGTGTCTGATGGTCTTTTTTTATGCTACTAAACAAGATCTTGCCGAGTTCAGGTAAAAAAAGGGAGCTTTTTTTTTTTTCAAAAAAGCAGGAGAAGAGCATGAGACATTAACCTTCCCCCCTTTCCCTCTCTCTCTCTCTCTCTACTAGACCTTTACCTAAATTCTTATGTGTCAAGGCTATCATTTTCTTTTCGTTTTGGCAAGGTGTTGCTATTGCTTTACTTGTATTTGCCGGTATTATTCCTGAATGTAAGAAAACTAAAAATGATTCATTTTTTTTGAGGTTGGTTATCTTATTTTTTTTGTGCTTAGCTGAACATATCTCAGTGGCCATTCAAGATTTCCTTGTCTGTCTTGAAATGGTGCCATTTGCTATTGGTCATGCGTAAGGAAACAAAAGAAGAAACTCATTGACTTTGACTGACATGTTATAAAGTTATTCATTCTCATATACAGACTATTTCGATCGAATTGTTCATTCGGCTCGAATGCCTATCCGTAAAGCGATATCTGATTCATTTGGCATCAAAGACGTCTTGATGGACACACTCGACACCTTACAAGGCGATCGCTTCAGTTATCGCTCATTCGAACCTTCAGAAGGCGTACCTCATATCGGTAGCAGCCGTACATCCCGTATCATGGCCGGTCTTCGTTACTCAAACATGACAGCCAAAAAGCATTGGCTTGGACCAGCACCTACCTCTCGCTTCCTCAACTCATCTGGACGTGGTATGAATGAAGAAGTTTATATTGATGACGATCATGAACCGTTAGAATTTGAAGATCCTCAGTCAGATGATGAAATGGAAAAACTCTATCAGGCCAGTCGCAAAATGATGTTTGGCGACTACAATTACCCAGTCATTGATTTTCGGGAACCTATCTTGTCGCAAACGCATCGTCATAGCCAATATGGTGGTTTAGATCAGTCTATGCCATACAACCAATCAAAAGTGGACATTGGTCCAAGAGAAGGTTGTATTGATGTCATTATTCAAGTGGAACGAGGCAAATATGTTGTCAATGATGATATGCACCGAAAGCCTTCTCCTCCTCCTACACCACCTCAGCCACCATTAAGAAATCCTACATTGACTGATGTGAAGCGTATACGAGAAGACATTGCTAAGCATAGACAAAGCTTAGCTTCTCCAAGACCTTCACCTTCACATTCCACTCCTCAACAAGTTACCTCAAGATACCCACAACCACAGTCATCTGTGTCTTCATCCTTACATACATCATCTCGTTTTGACCATCGACCCGATATGCCACAACGATCTTCTTCTGCTCAACCACCAAGCACATTGATTCAACCTCCTTCAGAAGATCCACCTTCCTGGCATTGGCCTCAACATGACAGTGTCAGAGAAACACCCTTTTCAGAATCAGATTATATAAAAAATCCTTGGGCAAAATGATCTTTTTGTAATCTTATATAAAGTACTCTCTTTATCACTGCTTATACAGTGCTTCCAACAAGCAATGTCACAGCCAATCAAAATTGATGTCGTTGGTTGGTCTAAATTAATTTCGCACTTTTGGAAATGGAAGTTGCATTTTAGAGATTGTGTTGTCTGCATGTCGGGTTACAACGATTTCTTGGCACTCACAAATATAAAAATGAGGTCTTTCTTCTCCTGAGTCTGTTGTTTTTCTTCAATTGCTTAAATTTCAATATCAGTATTTGAAGATGGACATGGAAATGTCTTTGATGAGAACGGAGGTCCTGAATCTATGGAATATATTGTTGATCAGAATGAGTTGATTGTAGATCTGCTTGTAATTCACAGCGAGCACTTGAAAAGTATGCCCTCTAGTAAATCTTCATCTGCTTGCTCAATGCTTACAGAAAAGCCAAACGATGAAGACATTTGTATGAAAGAGGTACACACAAAGCACGATTATGTGCGCTGTTCCCTTCAAGATAAGGTTGGCTATTTCGACCTGAAGATTGAAGAGTGTAGGCACGCATCAGCTACAGCGAAGCAGTAGGGCATTCTTATTCGGACTACTCAGAGATGGGTTAAACAGTACGATAGCATTTTTGAGGCTTGTAAGCAATTTGGTCGTAAATGCATCTTGAGCAAAGAAGATAAAACAGCTGTTATCAATTTTATTGATAGTAGCTCTTCTGCTTCTGTTGTTGAAGTAATCAAGTATTTGTTAAGCCGGTTCACTCATCTGAAAGTTTCACGTAGCAATGTTTGCAATTTCATGAAAAGTGAATTCAATCTTTCGTTGAAAAAGGCTGACTCTCATCCTGTTGAAAGTAACAGTTCAGCAAAGGTTGAATAGAGACAAGATTGGGTTTCTAAGTGGAAAAATACTGATACGGATTTTTTGACGAATTGCTTGCTTCCTGAAGAGTCAGCTCTAGGGCTCGGTCCAAAAAGGGTACGCTTGCCATTGTTACCCGACCAGTAACAAGAGCAAGCACGACGTCAATAATTAGTGCCATCTCTGTTGAAGGTTTGATTACAATTGATGTCAAAACACCAAGACTAGCGAAGATGAGATACATCAGCTCAGGTACCGCAACGGGTCATTAAATCAGTTTCTTAGAAATGACTCTTGATGAAACGGACAAGCATACTCACGTGAGTGACTAATATATCGTCATGGATAACGCACCAATCCACACATACGAAAATATAAAGAGCCTATCGAGTATTGATAATGTAAATGCGTATGTCTTCCTACTTACTCCCCTGAGCTTAACCCAATAGAACAGTTTTAGGCAGTGGCAGGAAGACACCCTATCAAAAAGAGTCACGGAAGCCTGCAACCGTGTGGAAGAAGGTTGTTTTCGCGATTTCGTTTCGCATTCTTACAACTGCTTGGATAAATGTCGAAACAAAGTGCCCGTATAGTAGCAACCCACCAATTTATTCAAAGGCAACAATACAGAGGTATGAACCATGTAAGTATCAATCAGGTAGGTAATTAGCGATTTTGTATCACTTTTTCAAGAGCATTGCATTGACTGTCAGTCATTTTATGAGAAATCAATCCTCAGATCAATATGCAGTAATGGATAAAAACAATAACTTGGTTGAGATGTATTCAATGATTTCCTTCCTTAAAAAAACTACCCAATGAAAAAGGGAGTTACAAGGGCCCAGCTACCGTGAGTGAATAGCATTTTGTTTCCTCTCATATCTTCTCAAAAGTTATTGAGTAAAATGTCATAATCAAACAAAACCTTCGATTGCTTCAAATTTTCAGATGAAACTTACAAGCTTTCAAGTTGCGTTCATGGCACCGCGAAAGATGATCAGTTGAATGCTCCTTTGACGAAGCAAAAAAGCAAGCGTGAGTGCTTTGTTGGACTTCTCAACATTACAGAGTACGCTGCACGAAAGGTCATTCATATGTAAAACAATCCCTCGGAAGTTTCCGAAAAGAAGAAAAGAGGTCCTCGTTTCAAGACACTTTCTATGGAATGTGTTTTAGCCGTAAAGGACATTGTTGAAAAGAACAACAAATAAGGCAGACAAAACACTGTCAAATCGATTGGAAACAAACTTCATGAGATCCACGACTTTGACGTCTCTAACTTAACCTTTCCTAGAGATTTGCACTCCATAGGACTCAAATATAAAATAGACGATAGAAAAAACATCATGCACGACTCTGTTGACAACATTGCATACAGGCATATGTACATATGCAATCGTTTAGAAAATATCAACGGCCAAGACTAGCCAATATGTCCAGGAGATTTTTTGGACGAATCATATTGTCATGTAGATCACCATGCAGAAAAAAAAACTTGGGCAGCACTTGGTGCCACTGTTATTAAGAAGAACAAAGGTTCTATGTTGATGATCTTTGCTGTTTTTATTGTCTATAATCAAGAACAAAGACGCAAGGCTAGCATGATCAAAGAGAGCATTACTTTTTAGCGTTCAATAACAAGGAGAAGGAAACCGCTGCCACTCAAAAGAAAAAACTTGAAGAAAGCCAACTTCGTTAAAAATGTAAAGAACAAGAGATGAACGTTGGTGAAGCTTCTTCCAAATGAGTTCTCATCAATTAAAGAAATTGTTGTTTTTTGAATGTAAAAAGCAACATCTACATAAATCCGCCAGTAGGAGCTTTAGAATGGTGCTATTTGTATCAAAATTGAATAAGCGTAAGACGAGAAAAACAAAATTGGATGAGGAAGAAAATTAATGAATATCTCTACGTCTTTTACCAGAATGATGTTGAAGGAAAAAAAGTGTCTTGCAATTCAGGAATAAAGTTGTTGCACTTAACATATATATATATATAGTGCCTTGCAAATCAATCAGTATTGGAAGCTTATAAGTACCTATCGAAATAACTAAGAAGAGAGAGAGAGAGAGAGAGAGGGACTAACTATTACAGCTTTTCTACATGGGTGCTTTCCAAAGACAGTCATCAAAATAGGAGGTAATTCATTTTGGTTAGCGTACGACTAGAAAATGAGGCAAACTAGCACATTGTAAAATACTCCTAGATACTGCTAGTCAATCCAAATCGAAAAGAGTGACATATGTAGTTGATGATTTTGCCACTGGAATGGAGGAGCAGTGATGTTGGTGAAGAGATAAGATTATACAATCTTATTTTGAATCAATAGAACAAAGCTACAGTTCCTCTGATACTTGGCCTGATCGACTGACCGCTTTGATTGTATCTTTGATATCTACAGGAGACCGCCCTGATTGTTGTTGCTTCAAAACCATAGTCACTTCTTCTTGTTCAAGCAGCATTTCCTTAAAATGTCTCCGTTGTACACACATTATGTTCAATAGTTTTGACTTGATTGTCATCTTACCTTTAGTTTCATCAACAATTCCATCAAACGATTTAGGTAGTATCGGTCTTCCCAATCTCTTGGTACAATTGCAGACCGTATCTCCACGAAGCACCATTTTCCAATTCCCATACGACTGGTTGATAGCAAAGTCAGTTTATTCCCAACGCATTGTATAGCAAATACGCGCCGTCGTCCAAATGTCGTCCAAGATGCGTATTGATATTGATTTATTTCGTTCTTCAAACAATTGCTAGTATATTCCATCAATTTCAGAGTATCTTCTTCGGTATGAATCCCGTCCTCTTCCCTATACACCCAGATGTGAGTAAGAAAAGGCGTCAGCACGGTACCACCGCCCTTGTGAGGTATCATACATACCCTGAGCATTCCATCATCAGACGTTCAACTTTGTCCTTGCAACTAAAACCAATACCATCAAGGAGCTTGCGTTGACTTCCAGAAAGGCAAAGCATCAATTGTTTGTTAGATGGAGACCCTTTTTCACACCTACACATCAAGAAAAAAAATAAATAAGCGCTTGAATAGAAATACCATCCTACCATTTTTTACCAAATAAAGGATAACAGTTTTGTTGAGGCACTAAAATACTTGAAGATTGGGATGATATATTCAGCAAAAGGAGTGCGTTCATTGGGTATTACAACGTAAGACGGCTTGCTGCAATTCGCATGGTAATCGGACAGTATGTAATGGAGGAGTCGGATGTCTTGTCGTTCATCATCATTATCACCTATATTAACCTTAGTATTATCCATGCAGTCCAACAAATTATCCAAAGTTCCATTTAAACAAGAGTTCAAAAGATTAAATGTACTGGCCCTTTTTTTGAAGCAATAAAGTACTCGTTGCTCTTCCATGTTGAGTTCATATTCTTGTCGAGTGCAATTCAAAGTCTCGTCCCCAGAATGAGGACCAATTACCGTCACAAAATAATCGTTGAGTTTCTTTGCATCATCACCATTAATCCTTGGCTTATTTGTGGAGATGGATGGTGTTATGTTGGGAGGGTGAAAGCTGTAGCTCTTTTTGACTTTGTTCAACAACAATGAAGCAGCTGAATTACTTGAATCTATACATACAAAAGACCAAAATCGTGTTAGCAACTTGACGAAGTTTCATTGCGCATTCAAACTATAAACTTACCAAGTTCTATTCCATCGCTGTCTTTATTTTTTCTTTTTCTGTCCTAGATTAAACAGTTGGTCAATTTTGATTACAGCACCACCATAAGATCCTAAGAACTTACAGAATTTGTGTGGTATATGTTTTTGGTCAAGTTACTACAATTGTTGTAATTGTCGTTGATACTGCCTGCAATGATGTGTTGCTGAGAAGGTTGCTGGCTTTCCATCTGTTTTACGTAAAACTATCAACACGATAAAGAAATGAGTGAGCCTATAAAGTTACGGTGTTGAAACGTACGCCAGCTTACTTGCAAGTCAGAAAATATTGCATTACTTGGTTCTACAAAAGCCTTCCTGCTCTTGATTATTAAATTAAGATCGCTTTCCATGATTCCACAGACTATATTGAACGGTAGCTTCAGAGTATGTTCATAAAGAGTAAAAGCCTCGCGAAAATTCCACTTTTTGGATGCAATCTTGAGAAAGTATTCTTTCCCAGGATCTGATATATTAGGCGCATTCATGCGGTAACGAAAAAAAACGAAGCACCTGCAAAGCAAGAATGAGTTTTGTTAAGTCAACCTAACAATTTATTACGCTATAAAAAAATGAAAAGGTTTAACCTGAAATATTGGGAAAACTCTTATTGGGTAGCAATTGACGAGCTAGAACTCAACTATCTAATTTGTATATATATTCGTGATAGCTTTATTTATGATAAAATTTAAGTTAAAATACATAAGAAAAAAAATGACATAGTGTGTTCTTATTTTTTCTAATCCTCGAGTATGTGATAAGGTTCCCGAAGAAAAGAAAAGGACAGAATTGACAAGTTTTTTGATTATTTAGAGGGGATCAATCAAGTAGTACAAGCAAAAAAAAAAGAAAAGGTAGTGCAAACTTAAGATAATTCCTTAAGTACACCCCCCCCTCTTGCCACCTTTCAAACCCCAAATTGACATCTAAAAACCTTTGTTCGGAGGTCCAACCATGGATACGCCAAAATTCAAAGGCTTTCTAAGAGGTTTGTTTAAACCTTTGTTTGAAGGACTTTTTCAACAATTAATAGATCATTATTTTTCCAAGTATTTCCTTACAAAAAAAAGGGAGGAGGGAGGGATTTAAATATAATTCAGTTAGTTAAAGTTACCAAGCCTTCTACGAGCAAGTGTTATTAAATTTTGCATAATAAAGGTGCTTTCACTTCATTCGATTATGCGCACTAATGTCTTAATTTGCTCAAAACTAATGACTGTGTGTTAATCTTTTGTACTTTGCAATTCAAGATTGCTGCTTAGGTATAGTTGATTTTTCTTCTTGCTTGAGACTTCTGGAACTTTGGGTCTTCCGCGTATAAGTACCAGTCATACAGGATTATGGTTGGGGACAGTGAATATGCGGACAACTGTTGTAACAAATGAATTATATACAACGTCAAGATACAGCCTACCATCGTCCACCAAAAGATTATCGCAACAAGATTAAAGGGTTGGACAGTATACCTACTTTTGCACAGAGTCAGATGCTTGTAGGTTCGGAAGCAGAGGTTATTATCTTGACGACAATAGTATTGCCAGCATTTTTAGAGGACCTAAAAACTTGCTTGATGCAGTTTGAAACTGTACAGCCCTTGTCTCAGTGGACTGGAATGAAAGCTTTAGGGTCTTTAGAGCGCCGAGGTGGAAAGTAGATGTACCAGTTTTAGGAAGAGGAAAAAGAAAAGAGCGAAATTCGTGAACTGACCTATTATAATAGTTAGCAGCAAAACTTCTGTTCATCTCGTTAATGGCATTTTGGCCCGGGTTTTTATGCAAACGAACAGTGAATTTGGTCATGTCAATTAAGTGTTCTGAAGGTTTAGCACTGATGTGAAGGAGAGGACCTTGTCTTTTTCTTTGATCATAGTAGAGGCCTAATATCAAAGCATACGTTGCAGTCATGCGATGCTCATTGGTTAGCTACCTAAATATTTGGAAATCGATATAGAAGAAAGAAATAATCGTCTCCTTTTACTTCTTTTTCTTTTTTTCCTTTTCTCTCTACTTATTCACAGACTCACGCATGGCGTCATCGTATCAGTTGAAGCCAGATGTTGTTCTCCCAGCAGTAGCTAGTAGGTGTTCTCAAGTTCAAGCTACAAGGCATGACATAATTGCAGAGTGCGTTTAAATAATCAATGCATGTATGTTGTCAGTATTGTAAGAATTTCAGACACTGTAAAAAATTTAAGGTTCTCCAAAGGTTTCTTTAGCCTTTAATTTTTACGATGAATTTCTCATTTTCGGAGGCCAAAATAGAGATACATTCGCAAGTATCCTTAGAACGACGTCATAAAAAACACATTGATTTTTGTCTTCCTTAGATATTGTTCTTTTTAAGCTACTACGCTTTTTTTTGGCTCCTCTCTTTGGTTGATCGAGTGTGATGGCTACATTCTGCCATATAGCTCACGCGTAGACTCTGCATTCTTGGCTTTATTGTACTCTTGACCCATGATTTCGGGTGATGTCGCTGTGTATTTTGCATCTCCATTCTTCCTGGTGGAAGTCTGCTGGTGATCTGTGATAGTCAAATATTTCTTTTTCTATCTCCTTACTACATCTCCGTCATTTCCTGTTCATGACTTGCCCTTCCAGTTTTCTTTCTTTTTTTCTTAAGCTGCTAGGGGTCGGTACATCCAAGAGTCAGTTGTATTCTCTGAGCATAATTTGGTCTATGATACCAGCACACTTGGTCGACCTATTGTCTAAGGTGATGTTGATGAGAAATATTTTACGATGATGGATGTATAGTAGCTTATTCGTTTTCTTTGTCCTTGTTGTTAGAAATATTTTGCAATGTGCTCTTGCATTAGTCTGGCTTCCTCTCTTTGGTTGATCGAGTGTGATGGCTACATTCTGCCATATAGCTCACGCGTAGACTCTGCATTCTTGGCTTTATTGTACTCTTGACCCATGATTTCGGGTGATGTCGCTGTGTATTTTGCATCTCCATTCTTCCTGGTGGAAGTCTGCTGGTGATCTGTGATAGTCAAATATTTCTTTTTCTATCTCCTTACTACATCTCCGTCATTTCCTGTTCATGACTTGCCCTTCCAGTTTTCTTTCTTTTTTTCTTAAGCTGCTAGGGGTCGGTACATCCAAGAGTCAGTTGTATTCTCTGAGCATAATTTGGTCTATGATACCAGCACACTTGGTCGACCTATTGTCTAAGGTGATGTTGATGAGAAATATTTTACGATGATGGATGTATAGTAGCTTATTCGTTTTCTTTGTCCTTGTTGTTAGAAATATTTTGCAATGTGCTCTTGCATTAGTCTGGCTTCCTCTCTTTGGTTGATCGAGTGTGATGGCTACATTCTGCCATATAGCTCACGCGTAGACTCTGCATTCTTGGCTTTATTGTACTCTTGACCCATGATTTCGGGTGATGTCGCTGTGTATTTTGCATCTCCATTCTTCCTGGTGGAAGTCTGCTGGTGATCTGTGATAGTTAAATATAAACTTCCAATAAAAATTGATTTGTACGACACTATTTTTCTTGTAAAATGCTACTACTCTTTTATCTTTGCAAAATCAAAAAAGAGAAGCTAATTAAGAAGAAGCATGCATTCTAGTCTAGCAGTAGAATCAAGGAAGTATATATGTATGCAGAGATGAGGCCATGTTTGTTTCAATGAGCTTCAATCCACATTTTCTCTAGAACAATCGACACACATTATGAGGGCACGACAGAATACGCTTTTTTGAGCTCATAAGATAATGGAATTCAAATTTCGACAAGTTCAACTCATCTACTGAAACAACGACCTAGAGTGAAAAGAGTGGAATATATAGTTGATTCCAAAAGAGAGTAGGGATTTTTGATATCAAAATCTGTAATAAAAGTCGCATTGTTTCGAAATGTATAGATGCTTTTTCTTCTCTGATTCAATTAAAGTAAACCCCCCCCCAACAGCCCTATGCCTTTATTTACAGCATTTTGTTCATTATCTTCCAATTCAAACAAGGCTTCCTAAATGTGATCAACTATAAACAAATGATCAATACTACTCAGAAAAGCTAGGTATAATGAGTAGTAAGTATCTTTCAATTGTTTGCTCAATATCTCTTCTTTTATAAGGATTCAAAATATTTTCGAGACTCTTTAGCTGTTCAAATTGTGATACTGTATTTGTGTTGTAATTCAAGCCAGCGCCTTGCTTTTTAAAGATTTTTGTTCAAATTCCGGAGACACAAAAGTGCTTTTTGTTGTATCTACTAAGACTTTATTTCACAGATCAGGAAACTTTGTTTACAATGAATTGATCGAAATACGATTTACCAAAAGGGAAAACGGCTAGAAACATGAACAAGGAGACAAAACAACAGAATAGAAGCGAGAATAGCCAGCCCAGGAAAATAATCATTTTGACTATTGCCGCAATGGGTAAAGAGTAGTAAACTCTTCTATACGGATTACATCTTTGTTACACAGATTGACTCCCATCTGAGGTTAAAAAACGCAATAGTTAATCCTAAATCTCCCTGGGGTCTTTCTTTCTTCTTTTTAAATTTAGAAAAAAATGCAACCTTCTGTTACTTTACGTGCTGCTCACAAACCTCTTATTCGTTTTCTTGGTCCCAGAGCTAATCTTTGGAAAGGTAAAGGAATATACAAAGAAAGAGAGTTACCATGAAAGAGGTCACTTACAAAAAAAAAGATACACCACACCATGTTGGTCCTCATCCCTTGACACCACCTAATCTTGTTAAGCATGTTGCTCAACCCAGCAGCGCACCAGCACCTAAAGCCAAGGCTGCTAGTAAACAAACGCTCGAGTTTGGTCAGTTAGATCCCAAATACCGTCGCACACCTATCTCTGAAATTGAAATGGACGCTATTGAGGTAAACAAGAATCATACTATCAGCGCTGAAACAAGTTATACTTATATTTTAATAGAGTGGTGGTGCTACTGCTATCTTTTAAATGTGTCAATAATAAACAGCTTTCTTTTTTATTGTTCAGTCTGTAACAGCAACACATTCAATTTCAACAGCAACATCTTTAGGCAGACGAGCCACTTGAACTGCACTGCGAGCAGGTTGATGATCTTTAAAGAACTATAATAGTGGTCAGCATGTTATATTTCATGAATATAGGGTGCACTTTACTTGAGCATAGATATCATTCATAGCTACAAAATCGTTCATATCCTTGAGAAAGACAGTAGTCTTGACGACTTGATTTAATCCAGATCCTGAAGATTTGAGGACTTCAGCCATGTTGGTCAAACTTTGATGGGTTTGCTCTTTGATACCACCTTGAATGACATCACCTATGGATCTCAATGTCATCAGCTTGAATTGAAAAAGATAGATAAACTTCATTGTATGTTACCCGTTTCAGGAACAACAGGAAGTGAGCCTGAAGTATACACCATATTGTTCACCTTGATAGCTTGAGCTGTTTTGCACTATGAGTTTTCTCTCAGTCAAACATAGCTATAAGCTTACCATAAGGTCCAATAGCTGCAGGAGCCTTGTTTGAATCTAAACAGAAAGATATTTTTAAGTCGAAGCAGAGAAGCAGACTACCCTAAGCTTACTTACGAACGCGCGTTAGAGTGGTTAATGAGCGAGTTAAGGTACGATGGAGTAACATGGATGAAGTGAGACGTGAATAACAATAAAAGCACACAGGAAATGGTCTGAATCATTTCTTTCTCATGCGCTGATTAAATTTCAAAAGTGTGTGACAATATGAGAAAGTAACGATCAGATCCATAACTTTCAACCAGCCTTTTAATGTCTAAAAGCAGCAATTACGGAACGCACATTGAAGACAGGTCAAAAATCTACAGCATTTGTCTTCTTATTTATTGTTTTTTTATGTATTAAATTATTGTGCAGCAACAGCATCATTTTGTAAAGACATGTTACCCATATTTTGAGACAGGAACTTTTCATTTTCGAGTCTGTCACGCTCCTTTTCAGCTTCTGCACGATCGTAAGCAGAGAAGTCGATGGCATCTTCATCGTCGTCCAAATCTTGAGCAAGAGCAGGGTTGAAGTCAAACAGATCTCTACCAGACATTCCCTGTGATCTACCTGCCTTCATACGAGTTTCCTTTGACTTGCGAAGGGTAGCTTCTTCAGCCTCACGCTTATCGACGCGGTTCTTCTTCCATTGTTGGAACGATTCCAAAGTGACAGGTGTCAAGTTAGGACCCAATTTGTGACGCTATAGACTGTCAGCCAACAAAACCATCCTCCTATCTCTCGTTTATCTTCTTATTTACCTCAGTTTCCAAAAACTCTTCAAGTGAAATCTCTTCTTTGTCTTCAGTTTTGGCAGCTTTAGATTTGAGTACAAAACCGGGAGGAAGAGCATGTCTGTATTTACAGTTGACACCACCGTTGGGACATTCCCAGAACCAACCATACTTGCTTGATTCAATAGCTTCCAAAAAGTATTTACAGACAATATCAGTAGGTGGCTGCTTTCCAGATTTACTCTTAACAACCTCTTCAAGCTTCTTTTGATCCCAATTTTCCATTGTATCTATCACAACAATTAGTTAGATCTTGGTCTAGCGTCTAAATTTCTCGATACAATTTTACCTTCTTGTCGATTATCTGTGTACAAGTCTTTCTTTTCAACTTTACGACCGACATTTAGATCATGAGAGAATTTACATTTAGCGCCTCTCTCACAATTGCCAGCCTTAAAGTATTGACAAAGAACAGTCTTGGGGTCGACACCAAACGGCACCTTTTGAGGTGTTTGCACAGGCTTGAACATCTCGGCAAACTCTTCTCTCTTTCTTTGCTCTTCTGCCTTCTTAGCAGCAGCAGTGTCTACCTTGCTCTAAAAAGAATTATAAGTCAAACCTGTTGATGACACTCTTTTTGTGGGAGCTTACATCTTTGCCTTGTTGAGCATTATGCTTGGCTTGACTTTGAACTTGTTGAATGTAACGTTGAACCTTGGCTGACTTGTTCTTGTTTTTCATACCGAAGGTCTTGTCGTCAGCAGCCTTCATCTTCTTCTCCTTCTCTTTCTTGTTCTGTTGTTGCTTCTTGGGAGGCATCTTATTGTTTGTGGTGTTCGGCAAAGAAGAAAAAATAACACTAAAATTTAAAAAAAGAAGTTAAAAGAAAAAAAAAGTGACCGTCATTGTATTTGATGTTGATTGGCTAATTATAAAATGTAGCATTTCTTTTAGCGTAAGCTAACTTAACTTGAGGAAGGTATTTGGTTAATTGAATTAACCTTTTAATAGGTAGAGAATATTGTCATAAAACATTAAGTTATTGAATTAGAAATTGACACAAGATATAAGCATAAGATATCAATAGTAGGGAGGAATTTTTACTGAAAGAAGACTAGGAAGACCCACTTTGCTTTCATTCGAGGCGATCTGAAGCTGAAATATATCACTCGTGATTTGTGGTTCAAAGTTTTATTTAAAATACAGTTACCAACAAATTGTTGGTAAAGAGTTAATTGATATAAGTAAAGTTAAGAGTATTTAAATTGAAATAGAATGTGAGGAAGAGAAAAAAACAAGATGTGTGAGGAAGAGGGTTGTTGTGGTTTTATATGATTTGAGGTAAATGGTGTAGCATAACACAATAGGTATGTTTTACCATTGTAGGAAGACAGTCATAATAATGCGTTTCAATTAAAATCAGGGCACCACAGAACACTCGCTAAAAAACGAACTGAACAAAATTAGAGCAAGTAATATTTTTCTTTTTAAAAAACGTAAAGTCGCTTAAAGGTAAAGAAGATATTGGGAGGGTTGAATAGTGTCAGCCTCTTTTGAAGCATATGGAGAGAAATAGGAAGAGAGAGAGAAAAAAAGAGCGAGAGAAATTGTTCAATAAAAAATATTAAGTCTAGCTGATATTCCTTTCTTTTGTCTTTATGCTTTGGTTTATTTTGAAGTGAATATAATTTACATTCTACTCCTTCTATTTGATCATCTTAAGAAGAACTTATATGATCGAGAGCCTGAAGAACATAGAAGGATTCTTAGAGTTTTCATTGCAGCTATGTTGAGGTTAGGGAAATGTCATGCATAATCATTCACAATGGCATAATCATATGGTTCTGTTTTCTGACAATTAGACATCAAATTCATTTAGGTCTCTCTTTGAGAAGCTTTTGCTTGCCATTAATAAAAATAATGTCAACTGACTGGCATATGAGTTCAATAGAACCTATAGTTACAACCCTAGGTACTTTGTTGTCGATGGTAGAAGATTTGAAAAGAAAGCTTGATCTGTTTTCTTCAACAATAGTTGGGACTCCCGTAACATCGAAGTGTTCAGGATTTTATTGCCCTTGCCAAACATCTTCTTGAAAGGCAGAACGAAGCCAGATCTAGATTTGGAAGGATTCCGCCGAAAATCGATAATTTTATAGGTAGGATGAATGAATTCTATTTTTCTCAGGCGCTTATGCGAGAGATTGATGCTTAGCTTCGTACTCATTTTTGTGAAGTGGCAATGTATCAGTCTTATGTACTTTAGATGTGTACATTTTCTATCCAAATCAGCAAAGACATCTTCAGTCACACTGCTTCTAAAAAGTCTAATCTCCTGTGATGTTTTTGAGATAAATGTGAGTTATAGAAAATAAAAAGATAGAGGGACAGTCAGAAGTACAACGAGACCATTTATACTTTGTTTATTATTTTAAAAGATAGATGAACTTTACATAGATACAAATACAGCAATTATTTATATGTTTTCAATAAAGACTTTGATGTAGTCACAGATTATGGAGTTTGTACTAAATTAGTGTACTACTGTTACTTGTAACTTTAATAGTTACCATCATTCCTTATCCCGAGGATTTATGTTACCGAATGATGTGATGCTATCTCTTGAGTCTAGTTCTTTGTGTTGAACCTTATTGACTTCATTTGGATTCTTTTATTTCGTAAGAATTTAGATCTTTTACTTTATTTCTTATGTTATATCTGAAATGACTTATTTGGTCTTTCATGCAACCTTATTGTCATTGTTGAGACTAAATGTACTCAGATCACTACAACTATACTCAATTTATATTGACATTTAATGACTGCATTGAACAAAACCCTCTCTTGAATCTTGTTTAATTCTCTTGACTTAATAAGCAAACTAACTAACTTCGTGTAAAAGCCTAAAAATTGTATTTAGGATTGAAAAATGCTAGTCTGGGGCAATAAAGAAATGCAATCTCATTGTTTCATTGTTGATTGCTGTTATTCAATAATAATTATATGTCAACAATCAAAATTGCTCAAGAAAATAGAAAAAGCTTCCGTCTAGACAATGAGCGATAGTTAAACACATAGAAATGCGTGCATATATATTTGCAAAATCCTTGGTTCACAAATTAGTTCTACCAAAGAGTTGGTAAAATACAAATAAGTTCAAGTCTTTTGAGAACAAAGTTAGAGAGAGAGAAAGACAAAAGCATAAATTTTGCATTTATTTCTTTGTGCCTTTACTGCTGACAATTAAAGCAAGTTGTATCTATTTTTATGACTATATCTTCATCTTTTACTGGGTCCTACAAGCTGTCTTTCCACATCTATGCTTGTTGCTT